>VCAU01000037.1:0-77479 GCA_015844325.1 Aspergillus nanangensis | reverse complement strand
CCAGAGTAACTCAATTAAATTACATTCCTCCCCCCCACCCCCCAGCACATGGAATCGGAAAGAAATCGAGACCCTCTTTTTCTAACTAGGACAGCAAATCCACTGCCTGAACATGCTTAGCCAGGCAGCCTTCGCAGACTACCCTGGATACACGCCGAGGATGGCCGACCCGCACAATCGGATGTGGTGGATTCACCTAGGCCACTGTACAGACATCCTACTACAGCATCTGCAGTGTCATGCCAACATGGAGGTTCTGACTCTGGCGTGGCTAGAAGAGTACAACCGGCCGTGGCCAGATTTCAGCATCCAGGTCGAATGCCGGGACTTCGAGGCCATCCGCGCATGGGATGGCCGGGGGTCAGTTGACAGGAGGAAATTCGGGAGTATGCCCGTACCCAAGGATGCATTTCGGTGGCCAAATCCGGTGCGTGGAGCGACATCGGAATTGGGACATGAGCTGGGACAGCATCATAAGCAGGAAGGGGGGTTGTTCAACGATACACGAGGAGGGGGTCCATCCGGCATAAGTCAGGCAGAGAGGGGATAATATAGGATGGAGGAGATATGGCACCAGCCAATAACCAGACATAGGTGGGACGATAGAACATCCCCATAAGACTGACACCATTACGGTAGAGATCAAGAGGAGCTGCCAGTTGGTGAGGCTGCAGGCAGATATGGAAATGATTGGTAGGATGGATGACAACAAGGCTGCGCCCAGCCAAGGGAGATCGACAACAAACGACTCTCCATGGAGAATAGGGGGTTAGTGCATGTGTGTCATTCGGTTTTCATTATTGTTCATCATGACACACGGCCGCAGTAGTTCCTGGGGCGCATAGTGGAGGTACTTGTCGTGGTTGTCAAAGTAGGTTTCAACCAACTAGGATAGGTCGTGTGTATGTCAGGCTCAATAAACTCAACATGAAGAAATCCAAGCTAAGCATTACGAGCCATGGGGCACTAGTAACTCGAGAAAAAAAAAAAAAAGATGGTGGCTGGGATGAGGAGATGAGTTAGGGCTAAGCTAGCCAGAACGAACTAACTAACTAACTAACTGCTGCACTGCCTCCGCCTCGAAGAAGCAACTCCATTCAACATCATCTCCAGAAACATCAAACGCAAAAGAGACCCAGCCCAACCCAGTCTCGATCTTGATCTCACCATGTACATATAGGGAAACGCATATATATCTCCGGTGCATCGATTCGATCCCCCCCCTCCCCCACCATGGAGTTCACCAGCAAATTCTCCGAGTTTCAGCTCGACATCGTCGGGTTTCTGGCGATTCTCGGCGAAGGATCGGTGGCCGTGAACTACCAAGTTGCGACGCTCTCGTATTTCACCTTCCTCCCACGACTCCTCCCAGCTCCGCAAGCCTTTATTCGGCCAGCGCGCCCGCTGCGCCTCGACACGGTGGCCGCCGTCGTGGTGGGCGTGCGGTCGGGCAACCTCCGCCAGCACGTCTATCGCATCCCGCACATCATCCTCCCCGGCGAGAAGCTCATGACGAGCAAATGCGACTATACCGTGCGGCGCGTGCGCGTCAAAGTGAAACGCGGAGACGTCGGGTCGCCGCTGATCACCGCCCGCACATACAGCCTCCTGTCGCTGCTCTCCGTGATCGGATGCGTCATCTCCTTCATCCTCCTGGGGCTGTCCATCCACTTTGCCGACGGGTGGGCGTTGATCGCCACCGTGCTCCTCTCGTGCCTTTCCTCCGTGCTCGGCGTGGCGTGCAAATGGAGTCTGACGCTGGGAACGCGGCAGGCACAGCGGAGGATCCCCAAATCGGACGTCATCATCTGCTACCCCAACGGGTCGTTTTTGATCGTCAAATGCAACGAGGTGGTGGCTCGCGCGCTGTTCTTCGCCCCCGAGCGATGCAACTACCTGCTGGGGTCGGTGCGATATCGGTCAATGGCTCTGATGGGCACCATGATGTTGATGTTCGGGGTCGTGGCGCTGGGAAACGCCAATATCAAAATGCAGCTGGCGTTTGGCGCCTCGTATCTCCTCCTGAACGCCGCGTATTGGGTCGTCGCGGCCATGCCGGAGAAGTTGCACTGGGAGTACTCGGCTCTGGATATCAAGGAGATGGAGACCGTGGTGCCCGCGAAGAAGAGCTTCACCAATGCCCTCTGGGAGGCCATCAAGTTGACCAAGACGTCACAGTGGGCGCGAATCGGGCAGGTCGCCCCGGATACGCGGGCGTGGGATGAGTGGCTGAAAAAGGCCAATGAGGCCGCCAACCGAGAGGACGGGCTGGATCCTGATAAATGGAATGCAGGCCTGGCGCTGAGTGATTGCATCAAGTTGTATAATGTTGACGCTTTTGACTCGGACGACTCAGATGAGACCGGCGACGACGAACCAGCGCCGGATCCTCGATCGATCGAATTGGCCCAGATGAATCCCAGAGCCGAGACCAATTCAACGACAGACACGAGATGAGCTTTTCGAATGATTGATACCTATATAGGTAGGTATATATATATATGCATGATGAAATGAAACGACTAATGGCTGCACATGTTATTACGATAAGATTGGAATTGTTCTCGACAGATTAAGTATTGGCAAATAATTTGGCCATATTGATGATTAGCTTGTCTTTGAGATACAGATAATACTAATATATGATTGCATTCTAAACCCCAGAGCATTCTTATACATTTAATCGAACTCCGATATAGATCGAGAAGGAGGAGGAGGTATTCCGGTGTCTTGGAGAACCATCAGCCCGATTCTAATATCTTTCCGTCCCAACATCCTTACTTTTGATGAGAATAGCTCTACCGTCGCCTTCCATAGCCTCCTCCGCCATGTCTTCCTCCACCATAGCCTGCGCCACAATGTCTTCCTCCGCCGTAGCCTCCGCCGTAGCCTCCTCCGCTATGGTATCGGCCACCGCCGAATCGGCCGCCTCCTCCGCCACCCATACCCATGCCCATCCCTGGCCCACCACCCCATTGTCTTCCAGCCCCATAACCACCCATCGGTCCCATGCCAAACCCGCCGCCGCCGCCATAGTGATGTGGCATCGGTCGCATCCCCATGCCCGGACCCATCATGGGCATGCGACGGCGACCGGGGTGACTGAAACAAAGACCCATGGTCGGGAGGGAGGGTAGGTTGTGTTATCAGGAGGGGAGAATCACGATGGATATTGTTTTGTTTTGTTTATATATATCTGGAGAAAGAAAAGGAAAAAATGAATGTACAAAGGACGGAGGATGTATTGAGAAAAGAAATGACGGGGGAGAGCTGAAATGCAGGATTTATATCCAACGGACACCTCCAAGTAAGTCATGGCGTCATCCCAAGAAGTTTGTTTACCCTCAACCCCCCACAAACTAAACTCCCCCACACAGAGAGAAGAAATCTCTCTAGTAATGATATTTATAGTCAATTTCAGCATCGCCCGACTGCACGCGCCGTGTGTCTTCCTTGCCCTCGGCGATGCGGTCTTTCTCCGCATTCTCGCGACGCAGGTACCAGGCATGCAGGACGACCACTCCCTGGGCCACGACCAATGCACCCATGGAGAAGGAGTTGCCGAGCACATAGGGCGACTTGCGATAGATCTGACCGGCGACAATCCCGGCGCAGTTGCCGATGGTCTGCTGCAGGCCAATCTCCATCGCACGACGGTAATGGGGCGCCACGTTTACATTCAACCAGACAATGTTCAGGCCAACGCCGGTGTAGGTGGCGATACCACAGAGGAAAGTGCCAAAATACTTGACGGCGTTGTTGGGCACCGCTAGAAGGATGATGTACCCGATGATGCCGAAGATGTTGGTTCCGAAGATGAACTATTTCCTCCAGTGTGAGTAGCAATTCTTCCTTTTTTTATCAACAGTGAGAGATTCAAGGGAAGGGAAGGAAACCTACAACAGCGAATTTCGAATACTTGTCGGCCATGAAGGCAAATGCCACAAAGACGATCGCCGCCCAGATGTAGACGGGCACGGTCAACACATTGCTCATCAACGAGTTGTATCCCAGGCTGGTCAGGATGGTGGGCAAGAAGGTGCTGAACCCGTACAGAAGAATGTCCTGGCAGAACTGCACCACAGAACTGAACATCAACTTGGGATCCCGGATGGCAATTCGCAGTTCTTCCCAGCTGAACTCTTCACTACCCATGTATTTCCGGCGTTGTTCGTTCCGCACGCGCATCATCCATTTCTCGTCCTCGGTCAGGAAGTAGGCGTTGGATGGGTCGTTAGGCAGGCCGAACCAGATGAGCAAGGCACAGACGATGCTCAGGAGACCCTCGATAATGTAAACCCATCTAAATGAAAAGTTAGTTTAGCCGATGAAGACGGTAAGGAGATAGATAGATCGATAGGGACATACCTCCATCCAGCCTTCCCACCAATCCCGTCCATATGCAGAAGACCGTAGGCCAAAAGCCCTCCGACGGCGCCAGAAATGGCCGCACAGCTCATCAGGTACGAGACACGCTTGGCCTGCTCCTCCCGTTTGTAGACCATGGTCAGGTACAGATTCAGACAGGGGAAGAGACCGGCTTCACAGGCGCCGAGGATCAGCCGCACGGCGTACAGGGCGGCAACATTTTCGATGAACCCGGTGAAGATGGTCGCCAACGACCACACAATACAGAGACCGGTGAGGATGTTCCGAGGGGTGAGCTTCTTCATCAACACCGCCCAGGGCGACTCGAGGAGCACGTAAGTCACGTAGAAGATGGAGACCGCCGTTGAGAACTGAGACTCCGAGGCGCCAATGTCCTCGGGCATGCCGGCCACCTTGACATTTCCTAGATTTGGGGGGTTAGCTGTCAATGGAAAGACAATCTACCAGGCAGAAGAAGAAGACTCTCACCAATGTTTGTTCGATCCAAGAAGCAGGTCAAGTAGGTGAACATGATAATTGGCACAAAGGCAAAGTCGAGCTTCAGCAGCAGCTTGTCCTCTTTCTTCTTGTCCAACACGACATTTTCCAACCCTGTGACTGTGACACTGGTATCATCTATGGACTTTCTGGGGTCGTGTTTGGCATCTTCCAAGGCGATGTCATCTTTGTCGGTGGACATGGGGGCGAAATGGGATATAGGAGACTAGTTTGACTAGTCCACGTGGGAATTATTCTTAGAGACGACTTGTAATAACGATTGATTTTTTTTTTTAAAATTATTTAGTTCGAGAGAGAGACAGAGGAAGAGACGGGGAGATCGAGGGTGAAGAATGAGATATAGGGGAATTCCAATCCGGGGTTGCAAACCCTAAAGCCAACGTCCACATTATCGTCAGACCCAGATAACCGGGGCAGCTATCAACCCCATAAACCCCCGTCCTTCACCCTCTGCCACGCCGTGAACCCAAAGGTCTTATCACGCTGCGTGTATATCCCTTGGGTAATGGAAACTGCCCGTCTACCAATCAATCGGCGAGCATCGGGGAGGGCCCGCCGAAGAACCACTTCTTCATCGGCCCGATGAGGGTAGATAAGCGGTGGAGCACACGGCTTCACGCCCGGAGTCCAGCCATTGAGCATGCCCTGTCCCCTTCGCGAGGGTCCTCTGGTGGAGATGCGACCGTCCTTTGGGCTATCTGCTTCTTCTGCGGAGAGAATTCGCCTCCGACCTTCCCCCCCCCGGACGTCGGTATGTGGGCTCCGACAAGGTGGATATGGGGAAGGGGGAGGAAGAAAAAAAAAAAAAAAGACCCTGTGGTTATCATGTATGGCCTGACTGATATGAATAACATATTCCTTCTCGTCTAGCCCGCCTACTTCGAATTTCTTTCTGGCTTGGCTGAACGGTTGAGAAAAGAACAAAAATAATAGATTATACGGAGTATATTATCCTATCCTTAGAAATCGTAACGAAAGAGGAAGAGAGAAACAAAAATGACGACCATAATCACTCCGCCACCGAGTCAACCTCAACACCAACCCCAGATAGAAAAAGGCCATGACCAGATCAGTCGTCTAATCACATCTCAATCCTCCTCGCCCGCCCACGAGGCCCGTCTCCAAAGCCGCCACAACCTCGTCACCAACACCTCCGGCCTCGCCCCCGGCTACCTGCAAGCCAACCTGCTCATTCTCCCCTCGCAACACGCGCGCCAATTCCACGATCTCTGCCTCCGCAACCCCGTCTCCTGCCCCCTCCTTGGCATCACCTCGCCCGGCGATCCGCACACCGTCCGCCCAGCAGCATGCATCCAACACCCGGACTTCGACCTCCGCACCGACTTCCCCATGTACCGCGTCTACCAGCACGGGAAGTATCTCGGCAGTCGCCGTGATCTCCGCGATGTCTGGGCCGACGACTACGTCGGTTTCCTGATTGGGTGCTCGTTCTCGTTCGAGGATGCCCTTACCGGCGCGGGGCTCCAGCCGCGCCATCAGAAGACGAACACTATCGTCGCCATGTATCGGACGAATATCCCGCTGTTGCCGGCGGGTATCTTTACCAATGCCACTTGTATTGTGTCCATGAGGCCGTATCGGCCGGAGGATATTGAGCGGGTTCGCGATGTCACTAGGCCGTATTTGGCGACTCATGGGGAGCCGGTGGGTTGGGGGTGGGAGGCTGTCGAAAGGCTTGGGATTAGAGATGTGCATCATCCGGATTTTGGACAGCCTCAGGTGTTTGAGGAGGGGGAGGTTCCGGTCTTCTGGGTATGTTTTCTTTTTCTTTTCTTTTCTGTCCGGTCTGTATCCCGGGTAGACAGTATGATCGCTGACGGAGAGATTTTTTTAGGCTTGTGGTGTTACGCCTCAGATGGCGGTTGAGGCGGCTGGCGACAAGATGGAGGGTTTGGTGTTTGCCCATGAGCCCGGTCATATGCTGGTGACGGATTGGAAGGCTGGAGATCTGGAGCAGCTGGGGAAAGGGTCGTTCGATTAGATGGGTTTCTTTTGTTCGTTTGTAATTGTGCAATGTATATATCAAGTAGTCACAAGAGCTGGGAATAGGATAGTCTCACAGACTCATACATGGTCGTCGGAAATTAGACGGCAACCCCCCAAATTGCAGCCTGTAGCATAGAAGATTATATCAATTGATCTCCTCATAACTGCTGTAGACTTCTTCTTGAATATTCTGGCCTCTCACTATACTGTTTAATGTCATTTTTCAACTCCGTAAGCCCAGACTCTCATCCATGGTCATATTGGAAATAAGCTCCTAGTGCTGTCTCCTTGGCAGCGACGAGTGAGGATTATAAACCAGACTCAAGTGCATCCGCACCATGTATCAATTAAATAGATTATATAAATAACTACCAAACACTGATCCACCTAGATCTTACATATACCCCCCGCTAAAAGCAGCGATCCATCTCGGACCCGGGCATTCGGCTCAGAGATCGTTCCCCTCTTTTCTACCTCTAGTTCGGCATTTGTGCCTATAAGCTTACGCCACAACCAATGGAAGACACACAAATATACATGCGGTAGTCTAGATCTGCTGAAGGCTATCTACTGAAGTAACCGTTTAATTACCCGGTAAGCGCTAATGGGGTTGACGTCTTTTCATTTAAAACTTGTGTTGTTCCTAGGAGTGGCGAATACAAAGTCAACATTTCTACCCACGATATCTAGGCTGTGTATGATAAAGAAATATTCATGGCTTCATTAGAGCAACAGTACTTACTAGAAAGCCGTAATCTCCTTGATGTAAAAGAGTAGTAAGGAGTTTTTGTGCCGTTGGGTCGATTTTACACTTTCAAGGTAGTCGAATGATAATACGAGATACGAGCCACAGGCACCAACTCCCAACCAGTCAGCCGGAAATCTACTGGATGTGTTTATCCCCTTCCCTTGAGAACAAGTAAGATGCATATATTCACGCAGGCTTTTTTGTCACGTTTTCTTTCTTCTCAGTCAATCGGCTGCAAGTACAACAGAGAGCATCAGGCGAATTACCTCCTGTATGCTATGTACCACTTCCCCGGACTTACAGCATCACCATCCATCCCTTTCGCAAAGATATTGACCACCTCCAGCAGAGGCTATATAGTAGTCAGGCTAGTAAACGACCATCAACAAGCTAAGGTTTACCCCGCATAATTTCCCCATATCTCCCCGCGGTTCCAGCATGTCAAGACGACTTAAGCCTTTGGAACCACCAATGAGCATCAGAGCCGAGGCTATAGGATCGAATTTGATCATTTAATGACATAGTAACGAAGAGGAAGAAGACGAGGACTGCCCGGATCCTATCAAAGGCTCTCGCCCAATCTCTCAGAGAGTCGATGATCTGTCTGAAAGCCACAATCCCTCCCAGTGCGGGGGACGGGGGACATAACTGAGGCAGACCTGATATCTGTTCATTATTGGCATCTGGCAGCAACAATTTCTTGATCTGACCCACATGTCCACTGGATATAAATAACCAATTCCCCAGTAATTTTTCAGTAATTTTTGAGGGTCGTCAAGCTGAGAGTTCAGCTGATTTTTTTTTTTACCACCGAACTCTACGAAAATCGCAAGTCTTGTCTCTTCCCTTCGACATGCACGCGGATTCCACTCCCACTCACCAGTGGAACTGGAAGAACTTCTGGATATGTTGTCTCTTGTCCTGTGGCCAGATAGCCTTCGGGTATCCCTCCTCCATTATTTCCACCACCCTAGCCCAGCCCTCCTTTCTCGAGTACATGAAGCTGGTTGATGCCGAGGGCGAACCCACCCCCCGTTCCGATGGACTGATCGGCGCCACCAGCGGCGTCTTCCAGGCGGGGGCCTTCATTGGGATTCTGGTTGGCAGTTGGGTGATGGACAAATACGGCCGCCGCATGGGCGTGGCCTATTGTGCCGTCTTGAGCATCGTCGGCGGAGCCTGTATGGCCGCCTCGCAGAACATCGGAATGTTCATTGCCTTTCGGTTCTTCGCTGGAGGAGGATCCTGGGCATTCCTCGCATTAAGTACGGATTTTCACTCCCAACGAATATTTCCATTTAACTAACCAAACTAAACCAAACTCTATAGCCTCGGTCTACACTTCAGAACTCGCCCCTCCCCAGCTACGAGGCCTGTTCGTCGGCATGAACGGCGTGGGAATCTGCGTTGGCTACGCCATCGCCGCCTACATGGGGCTAGCCTTCTACTTCACCGAAAATGCATCAGCACAATGGCGAGGCCCCCTGGGCATCAGTCTCATCTTCCCCACATTAATGCTTCTTCTCCTGTTTATCCTCCCGGAGTCCCCGCGGTGGCTTCTAATGAACGGCCGCGACGAAGAGGCCCGCCAAATCGTGATGGACCTGCACCGCGTCGGCGACAGTCCCGAGCAAGTATACGCTGAGGAAGAGTATTACCAGATGAAGATGCAGTGCGAGCAGGATCGCGCGTTGCAGCCGTCGTGGATGGAGATGTTCACGCGGGCCTCGTATCGCAAACGAGTCATCCTGGCGTGTGCGTTTGCGTTTATTGGGCAGAGTACTGCGATCCTGGTTATTAATAACTATGGGCCGACGCTGTATGCGGCTTTGGGGTTTGGTACGCTGGACCAGTTGAAGCTGCAGTGTGGGTGGTTGACGGTGGGGATTCCGTTTAATGCCTTGGGTATGATGAAGTCCTTTCCTTCGTTCTATTATTTCGTTACAGAAGAAACTCACAATCAAACCCCATTCTAGGTGCCGCCCTCATGGACCGCGTAGGCCGTCGGCCGCTCATGATCTTCGGGGTTGCAGCCTGCTGTGTCTGTCTCACTATTGAAGCCGCCATCGTGTCCACCTACGCATCGCCAATCCCAGCCACTCCAAACAGGTCCGCACTGGCAATGGGTGTGGCCGCATTGTAAGTCGTCCCCTGTGTAGCCTTCAGAATAATAATAAACCAAACTTGTCCGAACTAACCCTGCGCCACATTCAGTTACATCTTCCTAGCCGTCTACAGCGTGGGAATCGACGTCTGCGGCGCCGTCTTCTACAGCGAGCTCTTCCCCAACCACATCCGGTCCAAAGGATGTTCACTGGCCGTGGCGACGCTGGCCATTACCGATCTGGTGTATCTTCAGGCCACGACGACGGCGTTCACCAACATCGGCTGGAAGTTCTTTTTGGTGTTCATCATCATTTCCGGGCTGGGGGCGATTTATCTCTTCTTCTGTCTTCCCGAAACGAAAGGCGTGCCGTTGGAAGAGATGGCAGCCAAGTTCGGAGATGATGCCGACGTCGCGGTGTTTATGGCGGATGTTCATGGCCGCGTGGTTCATGCGGAGGAGGGATCGTCAGGCACGCCTCCGGATGAGGAAAAGCCTCGTGTTTCTCGGGAGGAGTATAAAACTACTGGCGACGCTAGAGTGTGAAGGGTGGGATAGTTGGGGATAGTTAGAGTGGCCGGTTGCAGGCTCGAAGAACTACTTCAGCTCCTACTTGGATGACCCCAGGGACTAGTTATCAACTTTATTCAACCAGGATAGACGACCTCACAGGTTCACAGTATATACACATTCATTTTTTGCCATCACTCTCATTTTTATCATTCCTATATGGCCTAGACTTCAAACATAAGTCGAGAGAAGATAGATAACCCCCCCCCTCAGTGACATCAGATTTAGTCGTTCCCCCTCGTTATCAGACCACTATAGAAAGGCCGCCACAGCAGCAGCAGCCACCGGAGCAGCCGTGATCAGGGCACGCGCATGTCCCCCAGTGGCAGCAGCACCAGTGGTCTGAGGCGAATCAGCCGACGTCAGGGACTTGAGCCCCCCCGTAACCGTCAACTGGTAGTAGGAATTGGAGATAGGAGCGGTGGTATAAGTCGCCTTGGTAGAAGTCGACGACTCATACTTCCCTCCGTTGATAGAGCCGTCCATGCCGACACTCATGGTACAGCTGGCGGACTCGGTCGACGCCTTCAGCGAGCACTCATATGACTGCGTGACGGTGATTTCGTAGCTGGTTTTCTTGTCCGATGTGGCCGCGATGTATTTTCCAGTGAGACTGACCGTCTCGGGGCCTTGGATGATCGTCCACGAGGCGGGATAGTTGCAGTCAGTTTTGGGCGCGTCCTTGACACAGCCGACGTGGTAGGTGGCGGCCTGGGTATTGATGCCGACGAGACTAGCGGCGGTGCTGGTCCAGCCGCCGTACTGGAGAAGGTCCACACTCCACGAGGGATTGAAGTAGCCGATAATCGTGCTGCTGGCGTCGTCGTCGGCTTGGACGCCCAGAGATGCAAGAGCGGCGGCGATGTAGAGGGAGAGACGCATGTTGGTGATCTTCTTGTTTTTTTGCGTGTTTTAAGATGATAAAAGGGGGATGAGGGGGGAAGGTAAGCAGTGGATGAAAGTATTCTTATTAAATATAAATAATAAGTGAAACTAGCGCCATTGCAAGGGGTTTACGTTACTGGCTCGCATCCAACAGTCCATCCAACCGAATGACTCAGGCCAATAAGCCAGGATCTTTATAGGTGAAAGAGGCGGAGCCTCTTTATCTCCAGTCTGGCTAATCCATGTTGGGGCAAGACGATGGATGTGCTCGGCCCATTTTGCCGGTTAGGCGAGAGTTCTTAGGAGGACTTAGGAAGCAACTGGATTCATGGAGTCAGCCTTGAAAGCTTGGCGTCGATAGTCTCCGCTTAGCGTGGTTCACTGGAGGTGATTCGGAGCGATGTCTTCTCATAGGCCAGTTAGGGCTAATTGATTCTATCGCATAGATGGGACCATCACCACCAGAGAAGTCGGAAATGCCTAACACAATGTCATTCAGACTGGATGACAAGGGTCGCAGTTTCCGTTCTTGTAGACAATTGTTGTTGTCCATCTTAGATACACCTAACTAAGGTATGTCCTCTCTCTCTCTCTCTCTCTCTCTCTCTCTCTCTCTCTCTCTTTCTCTCTCTTTCTCTCTCTTTCTCTCTCTTTCTCTCTCTTTCTCTCTCTGCAACTGCATCATCCATTCTATAACATTAGCTATAACATTAACTCCGTTCAACTTCGCTCTTTGATAATTATTACCACCTTCTATATCAGCACGTATGGGTGTCCTCGACACATCGAGTGGGTGAGGATCATAGTTCGTGAAAAGAATCTGAATGTTCTGGTCCACCTGTCTCAGCCGGGGCAGCTCCTCCTCTACGATTACGATGCGAGGGATGAGGCGATGCGGAGAAATCGCCCCGATATCCTAACGCTCGACGGGTTTAGACCTCCATCATCAGCTCCATCCGTCACGTCCTCCACCCACAATGAAGAAGAACCTCCAGCGTTAAAAAGCGATGAAGAGGCTTTGAGCGCTCCGTCCGCAGCCTCGGACGACAGAGCAGCGGTGATACACGTTGGAACGACGGACGCCATAGTTCCGAGTCAGAACGAACTCGCGTATCAACACCGCTACTCGGCATGCTATCTCTGCAGATCATGGCAGAGATTTACCGATCGGATACAGGAGAGACTATGGGCGTCGTACAATGAAGACCACCCGCCCGATGCAGAAGGTGGCCAGGTGGAAGAGGATGGTGACGAGACAGAAGAAGATGGAGAGCTGCACGTGCATGATGATGATGATGATGCTGAAATGCAGGCCTTCCTCGAGCCAGAAGACAATCAGAGTCATTGAATGATGCTATTCGAGGGTTTGGTCTGGATCATCAGGGTCATATTCATAGCGGGAGTCATGGGTTTTAGATTATATCACTTTTTGTCCGCATAGTATTAACCAGATACTCTCTATCGCCTGTCCTATCAGAATTCCGGTAAAAATGCTTCCCCCAGGGTTATATCAAAGGAGAAGTAGTAGCAGTAATAGAAGAAACTGTGTAAATCGGAATATCCAACCTCAAAAGCAATCTTTCATCACACTGGACAACTCACCCCCATAATCAAAAACATAGCCATTACCACCGCGACCTCCCAGCTGCCACGACTGGTCTTCTTCGAATCCCTGGCTCCCAACCCCCATGATCTGATCCTCCAGATTCCCCACCGCCTCAAACCACTCCATCAATTCGCGCGTCATCTCCGCGCCATCCAACGGGGTATGACTATGGGTACTCGCCGACTGAGTATGGTCGACCGACCCAGCCACCGCATTCTCCCCCATCACCCCAACCGCGTTCTCACGCGCAGGTTCCTCCGGATGCCGATGCCCCTGCAAGCCCAACTGCGGAGCCAACTTGCGCAAACTCTTGATCGACTTCCACAGCCGGCGCGAAATATACGACCGGGTCGAAAACCCCTTGACCAGCTCCAGCGCCATGTAGAACTCCTCCTTGCAGGTGCTGCTGAACTGGCCGGGGGTCTGCACCACCGCCAAGAACAGAACCGCCAGCGCCGACACCAAGAACCAATTGAAAGTCACTTGCTGGAGGCTGTATATATCGGACGTTTCGTTCAGCCGGGTGATGTAGCGGATGGTGTCCTTGGCGATGTCGACGACGGTCTGGGACTCGGAGGGATAGCGCGCCATATGGGCCGCAGAGTGCAGCACGGGGCGACAGATGAGCATGCGCAGCTGATTGGCACGGAGGTAGAGCAAGGAGCGCAAGCGACGAATGCCGCGCGGTTCCTCCTCGCGAGGCTTGTCGACGGGGCGTTGGTCGAAGCAAAGCGGGTCCGGGGTCGCAGCCACCCAGCGGAGGACCTGCCAATCCAGGTAATTCATCTCGTCTTTCTTGATCTCGTTGGTGTTGTTGAAGGCGGAGATGAACTTCCACACTTTGGCCGCGATGCGACTGTACCGGATCATCACGCGGAGATAGGGGGTTTTTTCCTCCGGTTCGGGAAGCCAGGGGTCGATGTCGGTGTCCTCGAGGGAGAAGGGCATCCCCGTGCCGAAGCTCCAGCGCATGTCCAGGATGTAGATCGACCAGAAGAGGCGTAGGACGCGGTCTCGACCAGCAGCTGTGACTGCGGGTTGGTTCAGAGTTTCACGTCGATGCAGGCCTTTCTCTAGGCACATGCGTTCGACGATTCCAATCGTCCGCCATGCGAGGGTTTCCTCGTCGATTTGGAAGTAGAATATTGACTGGAGGTGTGGTTAGAACTTAAGAAAGAAAGAAAGAAAGAAAGAAAAATGGGGTAGATCGGGGGCTAAGCAACATACCACAAGGGTAAGGAAAATGATGCTTTTGATATCTGGAGGACCCCAAACACAATTATCCGCGGCATCCCGTACGCTTTCAAAAAGCCTCATGGCGAGGTCGCTATTGCCACTGGCCTCGGCGGTTAGTGCGCACGCAAACACCAGCCGCAGGATATGGATATCGTCATTGTCCAGGGTGCTATCTTGGCCACCGTCTTTCTGGGACTGGGCCGCCAGTTGAGGCCATCTGGCCGTGCCTTGCGGTGCATAAAGCAGGTTCACCTGGTGCAAAAGCTGCTGCAAATCGAGGACGGGGTACATGATACCCATTTCCTCTTCGTAGACCTGGCACAATCGAAGAGCCTCTGTTTTGTTAATGGTCCACAAAGGATCCCCATGCTGACTACCCAATGGCTGCACGGGAGATGGGGGTGATGGGAGAGGGGAGGGCTCCTGGGTGAGATCACCATCTTCGCCAGCCTCATTACCCTCGAGGATGCCTCGACGTTCAAGACTCGTTTTCGCGAGGTCGAAACTGAACCCCGAGGTCGTTGGACCCTGGAATGTGAGCTCTTTGGCCGATGACACACGACGAAAGGAGCGTTGTGCCGTCTGCGACGCATCCGTCCGTGTCAACGGGGTTGCGCCAGCACCTTGGGTGAGTGAATGAACGGCAGCTGATAATGTCGCGATTTGCTGCTGCATGGAGCTCATTTGGTGGCATAATTTATCCAAGTCACTAATTGTACACTTCTTAGTAAAAAAAAACAAATTTACAACAAAAAGGGTTGGCCTACTTTTGTTCAGTTCCGCTATTCTCCGCGCGAACGGGTTCAACATAGACACACTCTAAACGCTGTCGACCACATCGTTGGCATGGGGTCTCTCCATTGCATTTGATCTTGCGTCGTTTGCACTCATTGCTATCGCATTCAAATGGAACCATCAGCGCATGTCCGCAGGTACTAACTACTAATGTTCTGGGGATTGAACCCACCAGGCTTTGGCAATGTACTTCCGCCTTCTTTTCCGCGGTCGAAAGTCGTGGGCGTCGAGGTCAGGGTCCTCGATGGGATCCTCCCAGGGATCGTTGACGGGGGAGGTCGGTTGATTCTGAGCGGAAGACATCCTTGTTCATAAGTTCAACATGGCGGGGGACTCAGAATAAAGAAATACTTGCGAGTGGTTGAAGTTGGTGAAGTTGGTGAAATTGAGGTGCTGTTTTTCGCCTCCCCGGGGAAATCGCGAGATTCTGCGGGGGATTTTCCGCTGCTGCCGAGGTTATGCGAAGCCCTAGTTAGTTACTCGCCTGTTACCTGGTAGTAGTTATTAATAACATCTTCGTGGGAAATTAATGAATTTAGTTACAGAGTTAATAAGAACAACATTAAAAAATAATACTACTAATATTCATAATCATACTGGAAAAAAGAAAATCATCATAATAAAAATGTCGTTCATGTCTCCCATTCTATATACATCCCTAACATACATGCATCACAGCTCATAAGAACAGAAAAAAAAAAAAAGGGAACAAAACCAAAAACCCCTTATGAAACTAAAGAAAATAAATGCCAGTTTTTTTTTCCTTCTCTCTCCCCCCTAAAGATCCTCCGTCCGCTTATCACTCTCATCGATCCACTTCTGCAGCAACACCGGGTCTCTAGCCTTGAATCCCACCTTGAAAGGCTTGGGCTCCGTGGTGAGCGCAGTGGGGATAGAGTTGCATTCAATGGCATTCATGATAGGACGATCCTCGGTGTTCTTGGCCGGGTGCATGGTGAAAGCAGTGAAGAGACGAACATACGCGGTGAAGAGCTCACGGTTAGCCAGATGGGATCCAGCGCACATGCGAGATCCAGCACCATAGCCGTAATGGGGGGTACCGGCAGCACCGTCGCCTTGGTCGAGGTAGCGCTCGGGGATAAACTTCTCGGGCATCTTGAAGTGGTCCTCGTCATAGTCGGCAGCCCAGGCGTTCTATCCTTCTCGTTAGTGGGAGATCAAGGGGGGGGGGGGGAACAGAGAGAAGTTTAGAAAGAAGAAGAAAACGTACCATCATGAAGGTAGTACCAGCGGGAATAGTAGCGCCGTTGTACTGGATATCCTTGATGTTTTCGCGGGGAAGGCAGATGGGAATGACAGTCCAGAATCGCAGGGTTTCCTTGACCACAGCTGTGACGTAGGGCACCTTCTCCTCGACAAGACACTTCTCCCAGGCATCGCCATTGGGATAGACCTTCATGATCTCATCGTAGGCCTTCTGTTGGACGCGTTGACCCTCCTCGGAGGCGAAATAAGCAATACCCATGATCAGGTTACCGGGGACGGTATCCAGACCAGCGGAAACCATAGTCAAACAGATCGATTTCACCTCAGCTGCGCGGGATATTAGTCAATTTATTTTTTTCCCCGTTGATAGGAATGACTTACCCTCGTTAAGCTTAGCCTCGGGGTCCTTCAGAATGTTACCAGTAATACAGGGCTTATCGGTTCCCTTGGCCATGCGGTCCTTCAGGATACTCAGCAGATAGGTCAGGTACTTGTCGCGTCGCACACGGTATTCATCAGCCTCGCGGTTCATCTTGGGCAGAATGCGGAGCAGCGGGATATAATCCTGCCAGTTGTTGCTGGTACTGCGGAAGTTCGACACGCCACGCTCGACCTCGACAATCTCGCGGAGCAGCTCGTCATCGACATTGCCGGAGATACGGAATCCATAGTTCAGAGTCAGACTGGTGTTGAGGGCGAAACGCTGGAAATAGGCGGTAGGGTTGATATCCACGGTACCGTTCTTGCTATCCTTGAACAGCTCCTTGATACTAGCGGTGGCTTCGAGATCGATGATGGGCATGTAAGACTGGACAGCGGGGCGGTTGAGCGCGGTGGCAGCGGCCTTGCGTCGACTCTTGCAGGACTCATCCCAGGGAGAAGTACCGATGGTGAAACCTTGGGAGCTGGACACCACGCTGTGGAAGGTGTGGAAAGTGGGACGAGAGATGAGGGCAGACTGGTCCTTGATCCAGAGCTGTCGCACCGAGTCGAAACTGTTGGCAAAGACCACGCGCTGCAGGATGTGATGTTAGAAAAATGAGACACGTTCCACGTTCACCGACAATCCTGTATGTACCTTGTTACCCATGCGGACCTGGAAGACAGGACCGAACTTCTTCGCCCAGGCACCGGTGACCGTCGCATGCTGATCACCCAACTGCAAAAGATTTCCAAACAGAGGCACACCAGGGATCTCTGGAAGGCCCTTAATCTTGGGGATATCGGTTCGGTTGAGGTAGCGGATGATAAAGTAAACCACCGCAACAGCGGCGATCGCAATCGTGTGCAGCGCCATGACGGGAGAGAGAAAGATGGTCGGTTGGTTGTTGTTTAGTTGAACTCAAAACAAAAAAACCACAACAGCGGGGTGAGCGAGGATGTATTTATTTATATGATTTGCTTATTCTTCCCAATGACGCAGTGGGCAGGGATATCCTCGGCCTCGCCCGCAGCGGGGAGAAGCGCAGGAAGTTACCGCTGACGGTACATTTCCTCTCTTCGCTCGATGATTCTGATTCTCCCCGCGATAGAACAGGGGGGTCTGGGGCACTAAGCGTCCAAGAGTGGAGAGGGCGAGGCGAATGGGACGTCATCCCCACCTTTTTCCAGCCAGTCATCGCCATTGCAATTCTTCTGACTGCATCCCACGGTTCATTTCGTCTCGCGGACCTCGCGGAAAGGGCTTTCCGCCGTCACGTGGGGCGGAATCTCGCGGATTTTCTGCCTCAATTCTGAATCTGGACTACGAGGATGCTAATTATGAGACAAATTCCGTTCTTACTGTTCATTCAGAATAATAATGATGGTAATGATATCCTCTATCTTTAATCGAAGGAAAAGTTGCCGCGGCTGGTGATGTTACACCATCAGAAATATACATAGTACTACTATTATATCTATGCGGCGAGGGAACGAGGTCAATAGGCCTAGGGGCGTTGTATTATACCTTGATATGACCCCACAGCTTTTCTGTCAACTCCAAAGACCTCGACAATCGACACCCTAATATTGCAACCGTTGACGCTGCCAGACAGGCACCGCAGAACAGCTGAGTTCCCAGCCAGCCATAGGACTGCAGGATAGCGCCTGCAACCGGGGTTCCAACGAGCAGTCCCAAGCCTCCAACAAAGAAACACATTCCAATGCGAGCCCCAATGACGTGCAGATCAGGCGACAAACTGACAATCGTGGCGCCGGGCAAAGAGACATAGGTGCCCGACAAGAAGCCGTAAAAGATGGCAAAGACGATGATACCGGCGGTGTTGTTGACAGCAACCCAGGAAAACGCCACCACCGTTGTAAATAAACTGAATGGAAGCATCACGTTCAGAGGCCCCGTCCGATCGGCTACAAAATTAGGGATCAGGCGTCCAAATACCGACCCAGTGTTCATCACCACCAGCATGTAGAAGGCCAGGTTGTCCGACATGGTGGTTTTGTCGGTCGAATACGACCCGATGTAGAAGAAGGGGATATACACCCCCATGGCTCCAAAGAAGAACCCAATCACGATCATCGTGAAGGGAATCTCCAAGAACGCGCGGGGATCCAACAATCGACGCCTCTTCGCGGGGAGAAGTCGTACGCGCATCACTGCTGCACTAACCAACATCGTCACCAGGATGATGAACGCAATCACACGCGTAGCCCAGCCAAATCCAATGCGAGGCTGTAGCTGCGCGAAGGCAATCGGGTATACAACCCCGCCGACACCGCTTCCCGCGGCGACCATTCCGATGGCGATGGATTTCCTGGTCGAGAAGTAGGTCGAGACAATCGCGATACTCGGAGTGGCCAGACAGCCTCCCCCCAGACCCACGGCGACGCCCTGGGCTAACATGACCTGCCAGTATTCCGTGCATATGCTAGTCATGAACATGCCGAAGACGAGCAGGAAACCCCCCGTGGCCAGCAAGGTACGAAAGAAGCCGGCGTCGAACAACGGGCCCGACGCCACGCCGATAAGGAGCATTAGGCTGGCTTGCACTGAGCCAATCCAGGAGATGTCGGAATCGGATACGTCTTGGAGCATGTCTCGTTTATAGTAGGTCTGGAAGACACCGAATGTGTTCATAATTCCCCTGGAAGATGTCAATTAATATAGGATCAACACCACGGCAGATGGGGCTGTAGCTCTCTCCCCCCCACGCAGAGAGATACACACCATGTATTAAAAAATAGCAAGGACGACCCCAGGACTTGGAGCCAAGCCTTTAATCCGCCATTTGGGATGTTATCAGTAGGATCAGGGCCCGGTGAGGGCTGGGGAATGGCCTCTTCCACAGAAGACGTCTCCGGCTTGGAAGTCGACGATAGAGCCATCTTTGCTGGTGACTTGCATGTGCAGGGAGAGCGACACCACCGTGCTTTTCTTTAAATATTCCGATCCATGGTGGTCCTTGAGATCAGCCGAAGACATTCTTGCCCCTTACCTGCCGTGATACAAGTCATACGTATAAACCCCCCTTTGTAAAGGGAGAATTGGGATGCATGCATGACTCGTACCAGGACTAGTGAACCGGAATCAGTGAAGATTTTCTATAGATTCCCCTCTGATGAGTGTTCCGTGGGGATAGTTGGTTCGAAAGTAAAAGAGAGAGAAGAAGAAGTATTCATTGAGGATTTCATCGGGGTTGAAATCATCAAGGAAGGCTTCATTGAAGTGAACGGTTGATCCCAAGGGGATATATGTCGCACATACCTTACTTCCTCCTTGATGTTGACCACTTGACCCGTCAGAGTTTAGATTGACATTCTTTCATTCCTTGCTTCTTTTTTCTTTTCTTTTCTTTTTCCATGCAATTAGACAGGAATACTGTGCCCATAATGTACATAATGTATTGCGACACGAGATTAGACGGGCGCTTTCACTTCTTGCACTCCTTGATCTTGGCAATATCTCCATGGCATTCCAGGAGAGTCGTTTTTCTCGGCTGCAGAAGGACAAATTTCAAGGTGCGATTATTAAACGTCAAGACACGCGGAATACTGAATTCATTATTCATTTCTCCTATCTCGAACCATTGGTCCACACCCAAGGAGACTGACTCTTCTATGTACAGCACGTCTTCAATGCAAGGTAGGTACGGTATCATGATATCGGGTATCGAGGATATAGTATGAATCGTTACAAGAGAAAAAAAACAAGAAAGGAAACTCATTATATACACCAGAAGTCAAACAGATGTCAGAGCTGAACAAGCCAGCAACCAAGACAATAGCCTTTAAGCCCCGTAAGGCTTCTCCGAAGCACTGAGATGGCTGGCCCGACGTTCCGCATGTCGCTGTCTGTCTGCCTCCAGAGTCTGGGCAAACTTGCTGCGCGCACGGATCTGTGGACCCTTCCAGTAGAAGACATAGATGGGGATAGTGACGAAGATGGCCAGACAGGCCAGGATGGTGCTAGCCCATTGCAGGTGGAACCGGCCACCGATGTTTTTATACATGGGCGTGGCGTACATGGCCGACAACCCTGCCAGCAAGTCTCGTGCAAAGCCATTACCTCCGGTTGCTGAGGCGGAATACGGCCCGTAGGCGGCAACCATATAGTCGATGGTGGCCATGTAGATCCCATAGTTGGCGATGGCGATCAGGAACACGAACACCAGAGGCACAATCCAGTGGGTGTATTCGGGCCCCAACGAGGTCCAGGCAAAGCCGAACAGACCTATGGTTTCGAGCGGTGCGATGAACAGCAGCAGCAGGAGACGGCGTTCTGGGAATCGAGACGCACTACCGAGCTTCTGGCGGACTCGACGCTGGCGCCAGATATCGGGAAGAAAGATGTCATAAGCGACGAGGTACCCCACGACGATCGAGATGAAGCAGAGGCCGATGGTCAGAGCATCGAAATCCCACTGCTCGAAGACAAGCGTGAACGACTCGATGCAAGTGAAGATGAGGGCGTCCGAGAAACCCGACAGCAAGGAAAGGAAAAGCACAATGGGCTCGCGGAGGAACATCTCAAACGGCCGGCGCCACACACGCAGCACTTCCTTCCAGTCCATTCGCGTGGTCTTCATTTCGCTGGGTCCGTAGACGTTGGGGTCTTCGCCGGTCTTGCGGCGGCGTTTCGCCTCGCGGTCGATCAGGATGGTTGCGCGGGTCTCAGTGACGAAGAAAAAGTGCATCAGCTGAGTGACGCCGCCGAAGATCAACTGGATCCAGAAGTTCCACCTCCAATCCAGCCACTGTTGGATCATCCCGCCGAAAATAGGGCCGATGGTGGTGCCTCCCACGGAGGAGAGCACGACATATGCGACGGCAAAGCCCTGCTCATCTGGCTCCCACATGTCGGCCGTCATGCCCAGAGTGACTGAGCCTCCGGCCGAGCTCAGTCCACCGAGGAAGCGGCCCACGACAATAGTGCCGAAGTTGGGAGCAAGAGCGCAGGGAATCTGCCAGATGTTGACGAGGAACAGACTGAGCTGCATGATGGGCCAGCGGCCGAGCTCCTCACTCCATGGCGCCCACAGTTCGCACCCAAAGGCATAGGCGACCAGGAAGATCATCTGGCCGACGCGGGCGGCTTGTTCGCTGATGTCGAAGTGTTCGGACAAGGGAACGACTGCGTTGGGGTAGACGCTGCTGTTGAAGTTCATGGACATCTGCACCGTGAAGATGACCGTCAAGATCCCCCATTTCTTATACCACGGAAAGCTGAACCCAAGCTTATCATAGCAGTCATCTTCCATAAGTTCTCGTCTTCCATCGCCGCGGAACTTCCCCTGGGGCTCACTGTCGTTGTCGGATTGTGAGACATGTTCGGCGTGGGTGTTGGCAGGTTGTCGCGAGGGACTCAGGGCGGGGGAGGTATGAGTGCCAGGAAGCTCCGAGTCCTTTTTCTTCTTCTCGATATTCGCCTCGGAAGGTTGATGAGACACGTCTTCGGCCGCCATATTAGGCAGGTGTCTTGTCTCTATAGAGAGACAGTTCAGTCCACCTAATGGAGTGCCAAAGTATAGGGGGTGGAGGGTTAGGGCTCAGGTGGGTATCATATAGAAAAGTGTAATGGGGTCCACGGAGAGGAATGGAGCGACACCCAGTATACTCCTCTTGGTAGGTATGACAAAAGATGGAAGAAATCTCCAGGAACCTGGAGGACCCATAATCTTTTATATCGGAATCCTGGGGTTGCACGTTGACCAGGGGAATGATTCAGACGACTGCTTTAGGAAAGACGATGGAATTGCACGACGTCATGCCTGGCCTTGCCGAGGGTTCTCTCCCAGGTTATTTCCACCCCTCATGACAGATAGACAGGCTGACAGACACTACGAAACTGACTCGGTCAGTCCGTCTCCCCACAGCTCATCGGTCGTTGGCTGTTTCGCTTGCATCGCATGTCTTCGCGCCCCACCGGGCTTTGTTGTATATCTCATCCTACATACGTACAAAGTACATCAGACCAGGCTCTCCAGCGGCAGAAATGGAAGATCCATACCCCATTCGCCTTCTGCTTATTTCTCCATTTCTACTCGGGGCATCTGTCAATAATCCTACGACCATTGCCGTTGGTAAGGGATGTTGTGTAACCCCAACTACTCAGTGGCCAACCTAATCTTTGCCACACCACCACTGCCACCTCCATCATGCAAACCCCTCCAGAATTCCACGCAATTCCACCTCTCGGAGTACTCCGTTCTATTAATTCCGCAGTAAATTGCTACGACTTTGTGTATGTTTCTTTACTTTTCTGGCTGCTCTCGCGGCTCGGCGCTTGTCGGAATCGCCTAAAACGGTAGTCCGAGCGACTAGGAAAAGACGGGGTTTGGGCGCAGAGGCTCAGCGAGTGACGCAAGGAAGACGCCAATCCTGGTGCCAAATCCGGTTTGCATTCCTTGTCTCAAGCTTCGACTGCTTGGCCTTGTTGCATGCAATAATCCCCATCTATCCCCATGTCTCTCGCGGATGAGTCGGTCTCCGAACGTGATCAGGGCGCGATTCTGTTCCCCCACTCGTGTTGTTTCTATGACATCACCGCTTTGCAAGTTGAACAAGATACTTGATATCGTCCGAGAAAGCACAAGCAAAAGAAAAGAAAAAGAAAAATTCGCCCAGAAATGACAGACGCCTCCGATGAAGCAAGGTGTAGATCCCTTGCGTAACCCACGATGATTTATCCCTTAGCATCTGTACTCCTCAGCTAGGTGGCCGTCAATCATGTCTCGTGTTGATGTTGGAGATGATGTCTTCTGACGATTATCCAGTTAGCCCCAGCGCATACTCAATAATTCTTTGACCATGTCAAACTTTCTCACGGGAATTAAACTTGGGGCCTAGCCATGGTCCGGGGAGAGAGACATGGTTGGAGCAAAGCCAAAAGGTTGGCTTTCATTCCCGAGCCGAAAACGGTTCGGTCCGGTGTCTCTTGGATTCCGGCATGTTTTAAGGTCTCGGGCTCTCCGTCAAGACATGAGATGGGATATTTGGCCAGTCAATTCACTATTATCCGGAGACTGTTTTCGATAATCGGATAATGATCTTGATTACCCTCCGATTTGCCCCGGAAGACAATGGCAAACATTGACACGTGATTATATACAAGGCAAGGTGCCCGAGTGGTCTAAGGGGTTCGACTAGAACTACAGGAGTTTCTAAATTAGAAACATCTCGTGGAAGCTATCGAATATGTTCGCATGCGCAGGTTCAAATCCTGCCCTTGTCGCTTATCTTCTTTTTTTGCTGGAGTAGTTAAAAGACCCACCCACCCGCTAACAACAGACTCAGAAACATCCATGGAAAACAACAATTATAAGAACTCTTCTCTCCCTCCACCCAATCTGCAGGGTCACACTAACATGGTGGGAGAAAATTAACGATAACTAGGTAGGGACTAATAGGTATGTATCCATTTATCGAGGACCCAATCACATAAAAAAAAAAGACCCATCCTGAATGTGACCGAAAACCCTGTCGATCATGCCTTGTCCATGGCCACGAGTGCAACCCGGTAGCTGGTGCCACGGAATTCCATCCCACTGGGGCTTTTGTACCAAACCCCAGTTCCTCCCTAAACAGGGAGACACACCTAGTAGAAAAAACCCAATCCATCTAGAACTAAACTTAGGGTTGTATTACCGCAGGGCCGGCCAAAGCCGAAATTCCCATTTTTGGTCTGAATCCATACATGCCGAGTGTCGGCATCACCAGATCCAGAGGGGGAAGGAAGAGAGAGAAACCGACCCCTGCAGGTAGTCAATCGACACTCGGCTAAGCCTCACGGCTCGGTCAGGAGATGCATAATCTTGACTACACGGAGGACAAAAGTCCGCCACATATTGGGGGTCTATCAGCCTGCTGCAAGGGATCTCGGCCACGTTCAACCGAGGAAAGGGACATATGGCCCATCCCTTGTTTCCTGCTGCAAGTCTGCGTCCCATGCTAATAATCATGACAGGCTGCAGGGTCGTAATTCAATGCCTGTGCCCGGAAATGAGTCAATCAGCCCTGTCAGACAGGGGGCAAGACGCCCCAGCCACAATTCCACCCGGAGATCGAGAATGTTGCCTGGAATAGAACCGATGCGGACGGCGAACCCGAAGCTACATTCCGCGGGGCTGTCGTTAGTTTATCCGACTATCCGACATTTGTTCTGGAAAGTCATTCCACTAAATTTTCGATTTTCGATGCAGATCAATTTGAGGCTGCACCTGCATGTAGCTGTACCTACTAAACCAGGCCGTTGCAGGCAAAAACTACACCGAAAAATTCATTGAATTCCACTCAGGCAGCCAGTTGCTGACCGCCGAAAATATAATCGCGTAAAGACATGTCATCTCGTCATGCATTGCTGCGATAATTCATATAACTCGGCATCTGAACTCTCATCCCAACCGAATACGTAGAGAGGGGGGAGACGACAGAGGATATCTTGCACCACCGGTTTAGTCAGGCAGTTGGATTTGTCCAAACTCAAGAAGCCATCATAAGGACAATAATCAGAACGCCGAAGGTCACGAATTCCAGGTAGACAGATAGTTCCATCCATGTTGCACAATAGATCCCATTCATTCCACCCCCAGCAATCGATTCTTATCCATCTAGGTAAGGACATAGGAAGTAGTATGTCCCCCAAAGGGCCGAGCAAAATAGAATATTTTCATCCTGTCCTTATCATAATTCTTTGGACACCCCAGTCAATACAGAAATTTCTCTCTCTCTCTCTCTCCTCTTTCTTATTTCGCGCTTCCATCAGGCACCCAATGATGAAATGAAATTTGACCGGAACTACAACTCCGATGGTGCTGATGCGCTGAGCGTCGATTCGCGCCCCAGGAGCGACGGCGTTTATATGCTCGTCGAAGGAAACTGTCATCCAGATCTAATCGACGGACAGATGGATGTACTACCCCAGTTGAATCAGGGGTGGATGGGTGCATGTTCATAACCCCTGTTTCTTGAATCACCCCGGAGGAGGGATGTATGACATGATCGAGTGACGCGACAGAATCTACATGGAGTGAGTGATTACTTTAGCGACTAATGGAAGACCAGGTGGTAAAAATAGAGAGAGATATATATAAAATAATGCGCATTATGAAGCTTACAAGGCACCCGTTCTTGTCTCTCGTCCCCCGAACTGACACCGCCGGACAAAAGCTTAGGAATATATAAATACGGGACACCTCGACGGAGGGCATCCCGCAGCATCGCATGCTCATGTCGCCGGCGATCAAGTTTCGCCTGTTCAAGACTTGTCTTTTGGGCTTCGTACGTGAGTGAGGATTTGTTTTCGGGAGTTGTCGATAGCGGTGGGAGATATGTAGGGGAAGAAGCATAAGGAGAAGGAGAAAACGGCAATGATGATAATAAGTGGCTAGTCGTATCATCTGCTCCAGACGAAAGGAGGATGGGATGACGCAAAGACGTTGCTAAACTCATATCGATTATTTATTTCCCGCTTCTTCACGCACAGATCTCAATCGCGGGGTCATCTCACCTAGCTATATATATACTAGATATAGACGGAGTACGATGCAGTGTGGATATGACCAAACCACCCACCACCCGCGACAACAACGGCAAATATACCGTTTGATCGGTGATAATGATAAAACCCCACATTCATCATCTCAATTGCCGTCGGTCTCGCGATGGATACCCGATGAGACTTAGATTGCCTTGTGGCGCTCTGATTGGGAGTCCACCATGTGGGATCGGTTTCATCGTGTTTCACGATGCAATCTGAGACTCTCTCCACCCCTGCACCCGTATAGTTACGCGGAGATTTCCAATTTGTTAATGGTCTGTATTCGTCTAATATACATGAATCATCAGGATATGCAGTATCTATCCTTCCTCGAAAAAAAAAAAATTCGATCGAGAACCCAACAGAATCATTGAAGGGTCTCCGCCCTGAAACAAAAACAAAAACAAAAACGAAAAAAAAAAAATAGTTGTAATAAGTCATGGAAGTTATTCAATCAATCAGACCCTAAAATACAATGAATCATTCGAAACCATCCGAAAGCTTTGGACATGTACACTGGAATTTGCCAAACAGTTGGACCGATAAAAATGGCGATTTCGTGAGTTATCGCGATGGGTGGTGAGGCCCAGGGTTGGAGCCTTGGCTATATACCCGATGATGACCCGGCGTCCCGTGAGGGCCCAAAGCACCGTCGCCCATAGACCCCGGAACCGGTCGCGTATGAAGAGAACCCACCGACCCAACACCCGGTGGCGGTCCGGTAGGCGCAAGACTCATACCCCCGGACGGATTTGGTTGAAGAATCGTCGGGGGAGTGTAGGACCGCCCTAAAGACATCGGTTGCGCGGGTCCAGACAAGCCAGTTGCCCGGGAGACTTGTGCTTGGGGAGGGGGTGTACTGTGTCCATACTGCGCACCACCCAGACCGAGAGATGACCGGTGCGTTTGTTGTTGGTGAGCCCCGCTGACCATGGTTTGCACATGTTGCTGATACGTCTGATGTCCACTGGGATACTGGTGACTCGACATATGGGAAGGGACCGGGGTTGACGGGGCAGGAGAAGCGTACGATGCTGGGCCAGGACCACGAGGTGGCATCCCAAGCATGTTTCCAGGCGATTGAATGGGGGTAGGTGGCCCCTGTCGGGAACTGTATGCAATGCTACTATTGCGCGAAGTGGGAGACCCAATGTTGGGGCGGAACATCTGGTTCTGTGCTCCCACGTCACGCGATCCTGCGGTTGCGGCCTGCGCATGGGATGCTGGTGATGGAGCATAGACAGACCCGTGGTAAGAGGGTCGCTGAGATGGGGCGGGCGAAGGTGTCGGTGCAGGAGATGGAGTTGTAAGGTTTTGCAGCGACGGGCCCGGCAATGACTGACCAGAGGCATACGGGGAGTACGAGGGCTGAGGAGCAAGGGATGTGGCTGGGCGTGAGCTCGACTGTTGAGGTGGAGGCGGGGGAGGCTGTGGTTGCTGCTGTTGACCTCTGGGGTCAAAGCGTGCCATCCAGTCATTCGTTGCCGGAGGAGCAGAACCTCCAGGTGCCGGAGGGTAAGCCTGGTAATCAGAGTATGGTCGCGATGGTGGCAAGTATGGGCTCTGTTGGGCATAGAGAGGTTTGGATTGGGATGCGGAGAAAGCAGACTCCTCTTGGCGTGACGAGGGGACCGACTGTGAAATGGATGGCATGCCGGTATATACAGGCCGTGACGGAGATATCGCACCCATCGCAGGGGTTGACGAAACTTGATCGCTGGCAAAGCGTTTCCGAGGTTGAGGTTCCTCCGGCTCATCGTTCAGGATACTCATGATATTAGACCGTTTTGCCGGCACTTGACGGGGAGCCTCGGTTGGTTCTGCGGGTGATGGCCCCGTTCGAGGTGCTTCCTTAGGCGGTGATAGCATGGGGATTGGTTGCGACATGCCAACAAAATGTTGTTCATGCTGCAAAGAGTAGAACGGACGTTGACTAATACCATCGGGACGTACGGGGGATAGATCTGGATCCTGCCTGTGTAACGATGAGGTCACCGGCGACTCGGGAGGCTTGGTCAAACTGGGTTGGCGGGAATGAGATGTAACTGGCATGAGGGGAGCCTGGGGTTGAGGTGGCAGGTATGTCTGCGACGAAGGCACCATGCCTTGGGTAGGGATTAGGGGCGATCCATGTACGTCAACATTCGATGGGCGGAATGCTTGGGCATGTAGGGGTTCCATCCGTGCTAGGTCCGAGGCTGGAATGGGGGTTTGTCGAGCAGCCATTGTTGTTTCCTGGGGTCGACTTGTCGCGTGAGACAGGACATTCGGAATATCACGCTTCTCATCCGTGAAGTAGCCAGCCCGAGGGCCCTGATTCCGTGGCGGTAGGCCAGGCTGGGAACGAATCGTGCGGGAGGTGTCCTCATTTGGTATTGGCCTAGGAGCCATGGGGTTACTGATTGCCTGGGCCAGAGGGAGGTAGCGCGAGGCAGTCCGTTCCACTTTCTCAGATCCACTTCGTGAGTGCATCGTCACGGGCTGTGAGGACTGCGTTCCATGTTTGGTCTTTGGTCCGGGGCGGCTGTCATCTGCCTCGGAGGCCACATCGGTGTGCTGGGCCAGAGGTCGAGGCATGATAATCGAGGAGGGTGTCGCTTCATATCGTCGTTTGGAGGCTGGATTGGGGACAGGCAATGGGCCTGTACGTTCTCCACGAGCCTTCTTGCTTTCTGCATCGGCAACTATGTCCTCGAAGTCTTTCTGTCCGGAATCGATACGTCTTTGGAAGTAATTCTTGACCTAAAGGGCAAAGTATTAAGCATTTGAGGCCATTCGCGGGGGGAGGGTGAAATGTGGATATCTTACCATAACCGTTGTCTTCGTTTTCATAAAGTTCGAGATGCCCTCGAAATCGCGACCAAAGTGCGCCAGTAATTGGGGGAAATCTCGCTGCTCGGGCACAGACCAGTAGCTAGTGGGCTGCAACGACCCATAACCCACTTCAGCCTGTCTGGGGGTGGGAGTGGCAGACGTAGTAGCAGCAGTTCCAGGAGCAGCAGCAGTTGTTGTTGTTGTCGTGGCAATGGTGGCTGGAGGAGTATCTTGTTCTGTTGATTCAAAAACCAATACCCCTTCCTTCTGTCGTCCTCGTCCTGCTTTCGCTCGTGCTGGTGGCTCACGCGGCTCTTGCTCCGACACGGCTCTTGTCTGCATGTCAACTGTACCATCCAACGATGGCTCGAGCGCCTCGGATTTCGGAATAGCACCGCCGGGGACAGGAACATCAGGGGCTGCAACAACCTGTAGGGCTAGCTCGGGTGGGGTCGGTTGTGGGGTTTGTTGCTGTTGCTGTTGCTGTTGTTGCTGTTGAGCTGCCTTCCCTCGCCGGCCACCTCGGGAGCCTGGACCAGTACGTCCGCCGCGTCGTGAGGGCTTCTCTGTTTGATCGCCGTCTTTGGCGGCGTTGCCGCGTCGACCGTTCGTGGTATGTTCCGTATCCGCGGAAGAATCGCCAAAGGTTGGTGCCGCAGCACGACGAGGGCGCCCTGTGTCCGTGACAGGCGCCGGTTCTTCTTCGCCTTCGTAGTCAGGCTTTACCACCCCCAGGTCCGCCATAAGGGCATTGGACTTGGGACGCGCGGAGCGTCGGGCACGACCACGACGGCTCCAGCGTTTGTTGAGCTTCGCTTTGTATTTGATCTCCTCTTTCGTGAGATAATAATGTACAATGCATTGCTTGAAGTCTCTTCCAGGTAATGACTCGGCAATCTTCCCCCACTTTTTCGGGTAGGCCATAAATGCGTCTGTAAAGATTTCATGTTCTGAGGCAGTAAAGTCATTCGGGGGAGGTAGGAATTTGAAAGTATCCATGGCATCAGCTGCAGCCACAACATTATTTGTATCTTTGTATATTTGGGCTTTCACCTCGCGCGGCTCAAGCATGTCCGGAATCTCTGCTTCACGGCCAAGATCAGGCTTTGCCGTGGCCTTGTTGCCACGGCGTCGCTCGAGCTCCTCCTGGGCCGAAATTTCGGAGGCACGGAGGGCATTTTGAAAATCAAGTTCGCTATTCCCCTTATATCTCCGAGCTTCCGCAGTAGTCATCGGGGTCACTGGTAAGGGTGGCGCTGGTGGGGTCGATGGAGCAGGAGTCAGCGGGGGCTTTTCCTTCGTACGGTCGAGCTCATGGACGTTGAACCTCCATGGTTTGTAATAGGAAAGATATTCCTCTCGTAGAACAGCATTCTTTGCCGAAACTTGTTTCCGCCACTCAATGAGATCCCCGCGAATTGCCTCTTTCAGAATTTCGTGGGCGGTGTTGTTCTCTTGGTATACTTCAAGATCGGACAAAGGTGTAAGAGGCCCAGATTGTATAAAGGGCAGATTGTCAACACTGATCGTGTCCGCCGCCGGGAGAGATTCTAACACCAGCTTGGTTGGAGGCTCTTGTGCCTCCCCATCCTTCTCTGGCTTCGGTTCCAACAGTGCAGATTCGTCTCCTGCCACTGGTTCGACCTTCTCCATAGTAGGTGATGACGACGTGGGGGCTTTTTCGACACTGGCGACATCATTGGCCACTATTCCTAGTAACTGAATGCGCATAAGAAGTGCGATAATATGAGGGTCATCCAACGGGGACTGTGGCATTTCGGCGCGAAGCGTTTGCATATCCTTCTCAAAGATACGTTTTCGCTCTTCTAGATATTCCTGCGTAAACACAGAATTCTCGTCTTCATCTTCATCGCTAGACTGTGTGAAATCTGGAATGAAGACGCCTGTTTTGTCGGCAGTGGTTTTCTCTGGTGTGGGCTCCTTCGCTAGGGTATGGGAAACTGCATCACGATTGCTCGTTACTTTGCGTGCTTCAGGGGTAACCGGTAGCTTGACATCTGCAACGTCCGTATCTGGTAAAATCTCTCCCGCTTCAGGGCCGGTCAGATTATCATCAATTGATAACTGTCGGTCTCGTCTGAATTCTTCGCCAATGGACGGTCGTCTCTCCTTTCCTTCCACAGAGTCCCGTTGCAAAGGGATGGCAGAGCCAGGTCCCGTTGGCGGACGAGGATAACCTGGTCGAACCCATTGCTTGACGCCTTTTGGTGGCCCGCGCGGTGGGGCCGGCCGTTGCTGGAGTGCCCGCGGGCCGGTGGGGATGCTAGACGAATGCATGCGTGGAGAGGTGTGGGAGTTTGGAGATGTTGCACGACCTCCAGTAGACACCCGCCCGAGCTCCGCTGCGGGCTGTCCGGCGGCATACCGACTCGTGGGGGAGGTTTCGAGATGAGGCAAGAAAGAGTCTTTGCCAGCCATTGCGGCGGGAGCCGTTGGCGGCGACAACTCGGGCGGTTTTGACACACTGACCGGCGGTACAACCGTGGGCTTCACAGGGCGTGATGCGAGATCTGCTTTGGCAAAACTATCTAGGGGATCATTGTGTCGATTCTCCTCCCGCCAGGGACGAGGTTGCTCAACCGGTGGAGGGGGAGGGGGAGGCGCTCGGGCGGCCTTAGGTCCCGTAGGAGGCTGGATGGGGGCGCGTAAGGAAGGCTCGTGATGATCTTTAGGGTCCTTTTCTGGCTTTGCCACAACTGACGTTGCGGTGGCCACGTCAGGGGGTAATTTGTCAATTGACACATCGGGGATCGGTGCTGTGACGGAGCCAAATGCTGGCACCTGAGGTGCCGCCGGGGGTGGAGACCGCTTGACTGCAGGGGCTGAATCTTTCAGGGCATCTGAACGAGCCACGGAGGCACCTGAGCGCTCGGAATCACGCCTAGGTCCTGCGATGGATGGGTTGCTGGGCGGCTCCACGGGAGGACGGTCGGAAATCTTGTCTGGTACTGGGACAGGGACATGCGGAGCAGGAGGCAAAGAGGCCACTGACGATGTGCTGGGAATGCGGTTTTCATTTCGGCTCGGTGGGCGGTCTCTCTTCCAAAGGTCAGCTTGTCGTTCCCGGTCGTCGCGTTCGGGACGCCGGTCTATCTCATCCCGACGGTCGAATCGGTCGCGGCGGTCCATCACATCGCGGTCTCGTTCTCGGTCCCTCCAGTCTAAATCTCGCTCTCGGTCCCTCTCACGGTCCCTCTCTCTCTCTCGCTCCCGTTCACGGTCCCGATCTCGATCCATGATGCGGTCCCTCTCACGGTCGACTACACGCTCGCGGTCTCGGTCACGATCTCGGGGCTCCCATCGGCCGTCGCGAGATCGACTTCGACGGCGAAAGCTGTCGCGATCGTCCAAGTAAGCAGCCCGGCTTCGACCCCGTCCAATATCCCAATCGCCACGACCACGACCTCGCATAGGACCACTGCGGGGATGATGCCCCGAACCAGTGGCTGGCACATCGGGGGCATTGGATGACACGGATATCAAGCTATCTCTGGAGCCTCGTCGCATTCGAACAAGATCGGGATCGCGTCCAATCGGTTCTCTCATGTCTCGGAAATCACGCGGCGGCGGCGGGGAACGCGAACGGCCACGACCAAAGCCGATGCGCGACTCTCGGGGGTCGAAGTCTCGGTCACGACGACCCCAATCACGATCGATATCGCGGCGGAAGGGGGGAGGGCCATCACGCAAGTCCCGGAAGTCACGGTCCCGATCTCGATCGCGGTCCCGATCACGAAAGTCACCGCGAGGATAACCACGGCCTCGGCCCCCAAAGGGAGCGCCGCGGGGAGGGTCAATCAAGGCTTTAGGACCACGCGGCGGCTCCCTCCCCAGAGGAGGGAGGTTGGCGTCATCGGCGCCTCGAGGGCCGGCAGGAGGACGACGGTCACCGAATCGCTGGGGGGAACGGTCACGGGAATTAAACCCAGATAATGGGGGATATCGGGAAGACATCACCAGGTCATGCTAGATGATGGGGGAAGGGAGGGACCTGGCGAATGCCCTGTTGTGAATCAAGTTAGCTTATAGATGTTGTGATGATGTGGATGAGTATCACAACAATCGGTAATCGTAAATAAAATTGAAGATGGAAACGGGCACTGGAGATTGGAAGGGAGTGGATGCCACGTGATCTGCAGGAGCACTCGGTGGGCACGAAACTAGTCCTATAAAGGAAGGCACACGGTCCAGGGGCGTTATCCCAAACAGGCCTAGCGTCCTGGAGTGGTGGGTTATGTAAGGCAGCTGTGACAGATTGAAGTTTGTTTCACCAGCTTGGAGGAATAATAATCAATCATGAAATAATAGGTGTGTAACAGAGCGCTCTGGCCTCCTCCGCACATTCCCAGTTATCAGGAAAATCGAGGGAAAGGAGAACTGGAACAAAAGAGATAAAAAAAAAAGCAAAGAAGTCGGGGTGGGAATGGGCAAACACCAAGAAGACAAGGGGGGGGTTTCATCAAAATCATATAATGAGCCCCAATATTAAATGTCCAAAAAAGAGAGAGAAAGAAATCCGAAAAATCTCCGTACCTTCTGACAAAACCCACGATCTTCCTCTGCAAGGAGAGTTGACGTGGACAGCGTGGTTAACCACGGACGAAAATGCAGGCTGGAATTCAACAGCCAGAAAAAAAAAAGAAAAAAAAAATAGGTCTCTATTCAAGGGTGCCTTGGGAGATTACACAGAATCTCTTCACCAGATAAATGCGGGATTTGAGGGAATAAGAGGGGAATAGAAAATCACAGGCAGAGACAAGTCAACGGAAATGACAGAAGGGGATATGTTTAATATACTACCCAAGAATGAAGGTTGACAAAAGGAAGGTTGAAAGGCATCAATGAATAAGTGGTAGGTATGGATAAGAGTTGAAGAGTAAGAAAAGAAAGTGAGGAAAGGGAAAACGAGAAGAGAGAGAGAGAGAGACTGGGTCTGGATGGATGGGTCAAGCAAGCACCCTCCACTTATTCTTAGTGTGGCGCCGGGGGATCCATCCATTCAAACCTATTTTGGAGATGCCTTAACTTCAAGGTTTCACTTGGTGCCTGGATTGAGTTAGTACAGGATGATCTGGATTATCTAATAGTTCTTCTGTCCCAGGCTCCCTCGGAGGATGTTGTTCCTGCCGGTCCAATCATTTCCCTCCCCGCCATCTCCCCGCGTAAAAAAAAAAAATACCACTGGGCACTACTCCTACTAGAATCCCTCTACCTGCAAATTGATTGATCTCCGCAAATTAAAGGTATATCTATCAACATGTCGACTCAACCAGCTCCTTCGGGAGCCCCCCCTGCCTCTGTCACAGATGCTGTCCTAGTCGCCTCTGAGCCTGTCCCCGAAGGCACCCAGCAGGTCCGGGGCATCGACTTTGAGCAGTTCCAAGGCCGCGATATCACTGTTGCTGAGATGGTCGATAACATGAGGTACATGGGCTTCCAGGCGAGCGCTGTTGGGGAAGCTACCCATATACTTAATGACATGGTACGTGATGTTATCGCCTAATAACCATTACCATAACCATCATGATTTCACATCCACTCATTCCTCGTTAAACAACAGCGTGCCTATCGTCACCCCGAAACCGGCGAAAAAACCACAATCTTCCTCGGATATACTTCTAACCTCATCTCCTCTGGTCTACGCGACACCATCCGATATCTAGTACGCCACGGCCACGTTTCTGCCATTGTCACCACCGCCGGAGGGGTTGAGGAAGATCTGATTAAATGCCTCGCCCCAACCTATATGGGTTCCTTCACGACCCCTGGTGCTGGACTCCGGGCCAAAGGACTCAACCGTATTGGCAATCTCGTTGTCCCGAACAGCAATTACTGCGCCTTTGAAGACTGGCTGATCCCCATCCTGGACCGGATGTTAGAGGAACAAGAAGCGGCGAAGAAGAAGGCACTGGAGACTGGGGACGAGGAGGACGAACTCCACTGGACACCCAGCCGCATCATCGAACGACTGGGCCGCGAAATCAACCACGAGGACTCGGTTCTGTACTGGGCGGCGCGCAACAACATTCCTATCTTCTGTCCTGCGTTGACAGACGGGTCCCTGGGCGACATGTTGTATTTCCACACCTTCAAGTCATCTCCACAGCGGTTACGGGTAGATATTGTCGACGACGTGCGTCGGATCAACACAATGGCTGTGCGGGCGGCACAGGCAGGAATGATCATCCTCGGCGGCGGGGTGGTTAAGCATCACATTGCCAATGCCTGTCTAATGCGCAACGGTGCCGAGCATGCCGTGTACGTGAACACAGCACAGGAGTTTGATGGTAGCGATGCGGGGGCTCGACCAGACGAGGCCGTCAGTTGGGGGAAAATCAAGACGAATGCCAAATCGGTCAAGGTGTACGCAGAGGCAACGGTCGTCTTTCCCCTAATGGTGGCAGGATCGTTTGCGCGAGCGGAGCCATCTTCCCCAACCAACAATAAGGCGGCCCAGAATTGATTTTGATCTCCGATGCAGTGGATACAATAGATGCAACAGCGGGAGGTCCTGTTGAAAGTTAATAAAAGGGGGCAGGCAAGACTGAAGCCGTCAACTCTCCCCCCTCTTTCCCTCCTCCCCCCTTGCTTCCCTCCTAATTGATTTGCACCATTCAATATCGTTTCCCCTCTCCTCATTACTACTTAGGTACTTACCGATCATCATCCGAAACCTATCCGGGTGGCAGACAGGGCAGGTGGCGGCGTGGAGAACTGCCCCACCAGATGTTTAATAATTCTGGAAGGATGGCAAACCCGGATGCACAATTCCGACCGAGTGAGGCGTTTTTTTAAAGTCATCTCATCGGGCGATATTTCTTCCCCGAGCCAGTTGACAGGGGCAGGACCAACCGTAAAGCCGGGGCGGCGACGAGGCGAGAGGAACGACGAATCACACGGGGAGAGCTGAGTGGAGGGGATCAGTCACGATCCATGGTTATAGAGTCGATTTTCTCTGATCTACCAAGTGGCAAAACGGAAAAGGGGATGGGAGAGGGGAATATATATTAATTTCGAAGAATGTATCGAGAAAAAGAACGAAGATGAACTGTCGACCCTCTCTTGATTAATCTGATTATTATTACTTTTTCTTTTTTTTCTCATTGCAGCCTTTCGGAAGGAGCGGTGTGCATCCCGTGATCTGCTGTAGTGTTTCCCTTCGTTTCTTTTTCCTCGACTCTTTCGACCTTATTGTACCCTCCCATCTTATTCTCCCTCTCTCTCTCTCTCTCTTTTTCTCCATCATCGTCCTCGCTTTTATTCATTCTTTTTCCTTTGGATCCTCCTCATCCACTTCATCTAAACCCCCACCATTCTTATTCTGATTGCCTCCTCAACAATCCTCTCTTTTATTGTTTGCCCCACCTGATAAGCTACCTGTTTAGCTTCCTTCTTATCGTTAGGTTAAAATTACTGCTCCATCTATACACCATAAACAACATGGAGTCTCCGACGGTGCAAGACCAACACCAACAAACACAGCAACAACAAGAAGAACTTCCTCCTCCTCCTCCTATCACTCTTACCGCCGATCAGTCCTCAGAAGATATGCCCATCGACTCCTCTCAACCCGCCGTTCAAGAATCTCACGCCGAGCCGCCCCAAGAGTCACCGTCTGAGTCACAACCTCCTCAATGTCAGCCGCCGGATCTTGAACATGCTTTTTGGGCCGAGTTCGAAGAGGACCCTTCCCTTCCCGACGAGTCGGAAATGAAGGAAATCGAGTCCGCCGCCGATGGAGACTACAGCGCGTACGAGTATGATTACTGGGAGAAAAACTTTCATCCCGATCTGGAAGATCCAGAATATCAACCCCGGGAGAAGGCCCGTCTCACCTGGCAGATCAAGGGAATACGAGGTACCCCCGACCAGCCAAACCGCGCCAAAATCATGCGGTCTCCCCCCGCATACGTTGGTGGATACTGGTGGACGGTTAAGTTCTTTCCTCGCGGCAATGGCGTTAATTCTTTGAGCATCTACATTGAATGCTCTCCTACCATGCCAGTCCTCGACCAAACCCTCCCTGAAACAGAGTTCACGGTGCGTCGGGGACCCGCCGATACCATCCTCAAAGACGCAACTCCTGAGGCACACCTGAAATGGAATCCAGCCGAGGGCTCATCCGACTGGGTGGAATGCTTCAAAGCGCAATATCCTGCGGCCGCAAATCAACCGTCACCCCCGACAGACACTTGGCGCGTGTCTGCCCAAATTGGTGTGATCTTATATAATCCAGACGAGCCACGTACAGGATGGATGCAATCATCATGCCACCAGTTTAACCCCCACAATTTGGACTGGGGCTGGACCAACTTCCACGGTCCGTGGGACCAGATCCACCGCCGTCAGCGCGGCCAGCGTCAGGCCTTACTTCGCAACGACACCTTGGCTTTTGATGCTTACATCCGCATCGTCGATGACCCAACGCGCTCTCTCTGGTGGCATGCCAGTGACTCGGAGCCGACCTGGGATAGTTTGAGCCTAACAGGATACCGGCCTCTGGGCGACTCCGTCATTAACCACAGTGCCGAGGTTGCTGGGTTGGCGACCTGGCTGCACATTGCGCCATTCTGCAGGATTATTCAGAAAGTGGACGTATTGGAACACCTCAACAACTGTGACATTAAGCCGAAGCCACTGTGTGATGCCCTACAGAAATTCCTCTGGCATCTCCGTTCTCGAAGCCATTCCCTGCAATATGTCGACACAGACAGCATCACTTCAACTCTGCGGAACTTGCACGAGTACTCTAGCGACGTGTGTGAGTTTTGGGAGCGCTTGCGACGGACCCTCGAGCTTGAGCTCGCTGGTACTGATGCTGGGAAGGAGCTGGCTTCTCTATTTGATAGCCCCTCTATTGATGGCACCACGTTGGAGACGCCAGTGAACACAATCCCCAGAGACTTCAATTCCCGCATTTGTGTACCCGCTGATCAGGCGAAAACGACCGGAGAAGCCCTGACGGGCTACCTCGAGGCACAGCCAGGTCGTTGGGTTCTCCCTCCCGTCCTTCATTTAGAGCTGAGCCGCCAGAAGCTGGACAAGGCTACCCGGCAGTGGCGTTTGCTTTACAACCGCGTGGGTCTAGACGAGGATATAGACCTAACACCGTATGTCCTAGATGGACAGTGCGGGCAGTACGTTCTGTACGGCTACATTGTTCATCGTGGCCGGCGTACCTCCGGCAAGTTCTTTAGTATCTTACGTCCCGGAGGCCCTGGCACTCGATGGCTGGCGTTTGACGACGGTAGTGATAACCGAGTTGAGTGCTTGACGCGGAAAACCGCCTTTGGGCCACACCTAGGACTGGACGCATCGCAGAAGGTTGACCAAAAGACCGGTCACGATGTTGCCATTGCCGTTATGTACATTCGTTCTGACGTGGTGCATGAGTACTTGCCTGGTCCCCAAGGTCCTTGGGACGTTTCCTCTGGCTTGAAGGACTACTACGATACGGGCGCGCTCCCCTCAGCCAAGACCGCCGATGGCAAGCCAGCCGGCGATATCCAAGTTGAAGTATATTCGGTACCACAGTATGACAAGATGAGCAGTCTGTTTGATACATACGATTTGATGTCACAGGCCAAGACAACCAACAGCGTCATGTACTTGAACGTTCCCCGAACTACTAGCCTTATTGAACTGCGCAGGAGAATTGCCCTTTGGACATCTGCAGGTGACGAGAAGGACATTAGCCCGGAAAACGTTCGTCTCTGGCGCATTGGCCACACTCGCGATCGATTTGGACCCACGCTGGCATTCGGTCGCATCTCTGACTTGGCTACGACTTTGGATTTACCCGCAAACACCGCCCGCTTCTGGATGAAAGTCGTTGCAGATAGTGAGTAGATCTTATCCTTATTTTATCTATCGCTATGGATTTCACTAATACTTTCCCCAGATGATGCCAAGTATTTCGCCATGTCTGATCCTCGTGAACTGACCGTTGCTGCGAACAAACCCGAGGAGGCTATCATTGAACGCGCTGGCTCAGAGTCTTCTGATGAGAGACAGCCTGTTCGTGAGATCCAAGTTGGTCAAGCAGGATCTTCCGGTACCGCCCCGGAAGGTGCATCAGTCAATCATAACGAGCCCGCTCCGGTGGTGACCAATGAGACCGCCGAAGTCATCATGACGGAGCAGCCTTTGGCTGAAGCCGTTAACTCGAGCACTGAGGAAACAATTGTAAATACTGATAGTGCCATCCCCACTGAAGATGCCGCTACCGATGCGGCCATTGCCTCAGCCATCGCCGAAGACGTCCAGCAGATGGAGACCGACTCTGCGGATGTCATTCCTACTACCGAGACTACTGCTGATGGCTCTTCTGTTGAGACGCCGGCTGAATCTGAGCAAGTCCCTGTCGAGCCTGAAGAGCCTGAAATCTCTCTACCAGTTGAGCACGTCTATTACTTCATCCAGATCTTTGATGTGGAGGCCCAGGTTCTGCGGACGATGGGATCATTCTTTTCGCGAAAGGAAGAAAACATCAAGAGTGCGGTTCGGAAACATCTACAGTGGGCCCCAAACAAAGATTTCCAGGTTTGGCAGCGAGTTGACGGCACTACCGTCACTACCATGTCTTCTGCAGAGACATTTGAGGTTTATGTGCCTGACGGAACGTGTTTCATCGTCGGAGACAAGCTGAACAAGGACAAACGCGCTGCTCTCAACGTAGCCGGACTCTTCGGTAACCCTGATCAACTGGTGCGTTACCTCTGGGCCGACTCGCGCAATCATCCGACCAAAGCCTTTACGGGTATCAAGACTATTGAAGCCACATTCACCGGTGACTACTACAGTGGCGAGTTCACCAAGGGGTACTTCCATGGCAAGGGTAAACACATCTCCGACTCAGCTGCGACATATGACGGCGCTTTCGTGCTGGGCAAACGCCACGGCAAGGGCTGCATGGAGTATCCTACAGGCGATACCTACGATGGTGACTGGTTCGAGAACCAGTGCCACGGACAGGGTACGTTTGTTGAGAAGAAAACGGGCAACAAGTACGTCGGTGGATACAAGGACGGCAAACGCCACGGCAAGGGTATCAGCTACTGGGAGGTCGCAGACGAGGAGATGGACCTGTGCCAGATCTGTTACAGCGAAGAACAAGACGCACTGTTCTACGACTGTGGCCATGTCTGTGCGTGTGTCACCTGCGCTCGTCAAGTCGATATCTGCCCCATTTGTCGGAAGAACATACTCAGCGTAGTCAAGATCTATCGGACTTGATTATGTGTCGCAATTTATGCGTGAATATTTTTATTCTTATTTGTTTATTTGGCGGATTCAAAATTGTGGTTACTTGGATTATACTACACCCTTGCTTGCATATTGCATTGGAGAATATGGCATACCCCCGGGCAGTTTAAACATGCGGATTGGTTGATTGATGATTGGGATTTTTAAGCGTGCTGTTGCTAATTATTTGCTTAATGGACATTTATTTATTTTTACCTTATTTTTACCATATATTGCAACTACGTCAATACGTTATGTTATATTCATCCCGTAGTAGAACTCAACTGACATCCCAATAATATAGAGGAAGGTATCTATTGAATTTTGTAACTATCCACTACCAAACTAGGACTCAAGCAATGCGCCGCCCAACCAGAACACGAAAGAGATGCTTTTTTCACTAACAAAACATGAAAGGCCCAACAAACAGAAATATACAGATTATTTGGTCAGTCGCTCGGGAATTCTCAACCGATAGCTCGAACCACAAAGTCCAGTTATTTGCTAGACTTTTTGCTCTTGCCAGGGCTGCTAGTCTGCTTCTTGGCCTTTTTCTTTTCGGGAACGGAAGGCTTCTGCTGCTCTTGCTTGGGGGTAGTCTTAGTCTCCTTAGTCTCGGACTGTTTGGCTACAGTCTCCTTCTGCGTCTTCTTCTCCTTCTTCTCCTTGTTTTCTTTCTTTTCCTTCTGATCTTTCTTATCTGCTTTGGGAGTCGCGTCGACCGACTTCTCTGTTTCCTGCTTGGCCTCGTTCTTCTTCTTCTCTATCGTGGACTTTCCAGGCTTGTTCAACACAGCCTTGGGGTTAAGACCCTTACGACGGAGACGGTTGCGCTCGGCGCGAGCCATACGGCCGGTATCTTCGTTCTCCTCGAACGGACCGAAAGAGCCACCTTCAGTGTCAACGACGGCACCATCTTCATCAACAATAGGAGTCTTGTCGACCACCTCGTCATCGTCATCGTCGGTGGTCGCAGCGGAGCCGGACTCGGAGGGCTTCTTGGTAGAGGAGGAAGAGGTAGTGGCGGTGGAGTCGGCGGCCTTAGCGGCAGGGCTAGCAGCGGTCTTCTTGAACTTGGAGACGAAGAAGCCATCGACGTTCTCACGGTGGGGGAAGTAGCGGCGAGTGAGGGTCATCTTGGCGTCGAAATGCTTGCCCATGTAACTTGTGAAACCGGGGGTACCAAATTCGCCGAGACCAGTGTCGACGAGCTTAACGTTGGGACGCTTGCGAAGGACGTACTGCACGACGGCTTCGTTCTCTTCCACGGTGACACTACAAGTAGAGTAAACGACGTAGCCACCGGTCTTGGAGGAGTGATCGACGGAGTCAATAGCGGCGAGGAGGAGCTGGCGTTGCATGTGGGGGATGGCGAGGAAGTCGCGCTCATTCTTGGAGGTCTTGACGCCAGGATCCTTGGAGATGACACCAGTACCTGTGCAGGGAGCATCGAGGAGGACACGGTCAAAGCCACCCATCGCCTTCGGGAAGGCGTCACGGGCATCCATGTTGGTAACGATGGTGTTCTTGCAGCCCAAACGATGGATATTACCGATCAGACCCTTGGCACGAGGCTTGCTGGCATCGTTGGCGATGACACAGCCGGTGTTGCGCATGAGCGAAGAGATGTATGTGGTCTTACCACCGGGGGCGGCGGCCATATCGAGGACGCGCTCGTTGGGCTGTGGCGCGAGGGCCATAACGGGGAGGAACGAAGACGCAGCTTGGAGGATGTAATGACCAGCTAGGTACTCGGGCGTAGCACCGAGGGGCACAGCAGACTCAAACACCTGCAGACCAACCTTGGACCATTTGCCGACGGGCTCGAGTACAACGCCACGGTTAATGAGAGCCTGGGCAAGGGAACGGCGATTCGTGCGGAGGGTGTTGGTACGGATGACCACGGGACGGGGAGTCTCGTTAGCTTCGAAGAATGCAAACGCCTCCATGGGGGTGAAGAGGTTGAAGAGCTTTTCGGCCAGGAATGGGGTGTAGCCGTAGTAAGTGCAGATGTCACTGAGGAGTAGGTCGGTGTAGTCGGTACGCGACTTCCCTGGGTGACCGAGGGTCTTCAAGTCGCCCAAGATACGGATGGTGTCGGTGATTCTTGTGCGGAGGAGTTGCAGATCCGGGGCCAGGCCATGGCCGGCACTCCCAATATCGCCAAAAACATCTGGACGGTCACCCGCGATATTAGTCTGCATAGCGGCCTCTTGCATCTCCAACTCTGCCTCCTCTTCCTCTTTCTTCTTGGCCTCATCGAGCTTCCGGGACAGACCGGCAATGTTAGCTGCCGTCAGTTTCTCCTCTGCGTCGGAGTCGTCGTCGTCGGAAAACATGTTTGCACGGGGGTGGTTCTCCTCGTCGGAGTCCACGAAGGAGTCATTCTCGCTGTCGCTTGAGCCCAGCTCCTCCTGGCTATCCATTGACCCATCACTGATATCATCCAAATCGCCAAATTCGTCCGCCATCGCATCATCAAGGCCCATTTCTTCATCCTCATCCTCCTCATCCGACTCCTCGAAAACTTGCTTCTTCTTCGGCTCAGGCTTCTGCTTCGGCTTTTCTTCTTTGGCGGGTGTCGACTTCAGCGCAGACTTGACAGGTTTCCCATTGGCAGCCTTCGCCCCATTGACCTTCTTCTTGGGGGCCTCCTTCACAGGCTCATCATCGACCTCAGCTCTTCTCCGCTTCTTGCCTGCTTCCTTAGACTCTGGCTCGGCAGTCTTGCGCTTCTTGAAAATGGTGATCTTGGATTCATCCAGCGGGGCCGGAGGGCCCTGCTTCTTCATGCGATTACCTCTACCCATGGTGACTGTGTGGAGGGGAGAGAGATGGAAAGGGTAGATGGAAAGGGTTGTTTCGTTGATCAGGTTTAGTTTAGCTGATCTCGACTTTTTTTTTTTTTTTTTCTCCCGCAGTTTTTTTGCAGAGCGGTCAACAACGACAGAATTCACTGCAAAGGCGGTGACCAGCTATAAACAGTGGCCTCAGGCATAAATGCGGGATATTCATCTAATGAACAGCATCAGCAACCAACTTGAGCACTCTTCACTTTTCTCGATCTAATTTTCCCACCGAACACCTCTCGCTTATATCCGTTCGCCATGTCAGAGCTAACCTTTATCAAATCCTACCTCTCGTCTCTGGACTCCCGTCCAATCAAGCTTCCAGCCGACTATGTCTTCGACCCCGAGCAAGTCGGGCTTCGTATCCCGGTACATTAATTATTACTCTCGCAAGCCCTTTTCCAGCCCACCCAAGTCTAATGAACCATGCCAAATAGTACATGCTCCCCCGCCTACAATCCCCTCATCCCGAAATGGCCAAGAAAGTCAAGTCGAGCGCCGCGCCGGGCTCCTCCAAATCCATAACCGTAAACCTGAAATCGGCACGGAACCCGTCCCTCGAATTCAGGGTTCCTAATGCGCCGCTGGCGACAACCTCCGTCCAGGACCTAAAAGATGCCGTACAAGCACGCGTGGTCGATGCGCAAGATGGTATCGTGCCGCTAGACAAGATCAAGATCCTTTACAAGCGCAAGCCAGTCACAGGGAAGACTATTGCGGAGATTTTGTCGGATGAACCAACGATGCTTACTGGCGGTAAAGAAGTCGAGTTCGGAATCATGATTATGGGAGGGGCGAAGGTTGTTGAACAAGAGGCTTCTTCTACGGCGGCGACGCCCGCTGGGGAGACGGTTAAGCCGGCGGCCGTTGGGCCGAGCGGAGAGGATGTGTTGGAGTCGGAGGCATTCTGGAATGATTTGGAAGGATACCTAGGACAAAGGGTGAAGGATAATGCAGAGGCGGCGAAACTGAGGACGCTATTTAAGAATGCTTGGATGTCAAGTCGGTGATGTGATCTGGGATTTACGCTGTTGGAAATAGTACCTGGTGATATTTTGGTCCAACATAAACTGAATATCCGACAAGAATTTAAGGAAACACACCCAACAAGTTAATATATGTCTTGGTTCAGTTTACATCGGCATGCGAGAAAGAATGGAACGGCCAAGAAGAGCTTTATTATACAACTTCTATGTAGAGCCAAGGCAGAAGAGTCCATTCTCATCCTGAAGGTCAATCACGAGTCATGAAGGCAAATGGCCCGGGGACAAGGGCCTGGATATAAATGAAAGGAGGAAAGAAAACTGGCTTGAAAACGAGACTATCCGGGGGAGTAACAATGAGACAGCAGGTTAACAATGAGAATGAAAGATATAAGAAACTATAACCACACAAGTAGAAGGGAACATATGCCAGGTAAGTTGACACCGTTGCAAATGCTCAAAAGAATCGGCCAAGCGCTCATCCATTTCATGCGTCCAAGGAACATGGCATAAGAAAAGTATCGGCGGGAATATAATAGGACAAAAGGGGGGAAAGAGAAAATCATACATCAATTGCCGGGTTCGCGTTATCTCGAGAAGACCTTGACGACTCCATCGCCACCACCGCTCACGACCCAGCGGCCGTCACGGCTCCATACGGCGGCACACACTCCCTCACCACGCATCAACCGATGGCTGGTGATTTCTTGAGTGCAGCTTCGTTTCTCGAGGTTCCAGAACCGCAAACTGGCGTCGTGGCCGGCAGACACTAGTTCACGCCCATCTGGAGAGAGCGAAAGGGATGCAATCGCGGACGGGTGGGCGAGCATAGTGTAGGTACATTGGCCTGAATTCCGAAATTAGTTTATCCTCTCTAGATAAAGAAGGGGAAATGCATACCACTGTTCGCATCAAAGAAGCGAATATATCTGTCTTCGTACCCACTAATGATAACGCCCTCCACTGCACTCGAACCAGTTGCACCGTGTACCACCTCTTCCTCCGCCGGGATTCGACTAGGGTCAAGACCCGCAGAACCATCAAACCCAATAGTGGTCGCAGCAATGGAGTTAACACCGGTTGATGGAGTTCCGTCGTATGTCTCAAGGCTGGCCATACCAGCAATCTCTTCGCCCGTTCGTGTATTATAAACGATCACTGACGCATCGGAGAAGGAGACGACGAAATTGACCCCAGCAAGGGACAAGGGGCTAATACAAGTCGGCGATGGAGAGTTACTTCGCACAATGTTATGAATGAGGGAATAATGGAATGGAGTGGTAGTTGCCGTGCTGGGCTGGGGAGAAGACGGGAAGTTGGAGCCAGAGGAGATCGAGTTGGCGCGTCGACTTCCTCCTGCTCGTCGGGAGCCAGCCTGTGGAGAAGAGAGCTGGGGGGGTGCACTAACAGCCCAGATCAAAATGTGACCATCGGCTGCACCTGATGCGAGGAGGATGCGATCAGGCCCACCATACTGGGCACAAGAATCTCCAAACACCGACCCACTCGTTCCTGGAAGGACACAGAGACCCCAGACAGCGTCAGTATGGGCATCCAGAGTAGCTTTGGGGTCAATTCGACCACGCTCCCAAACACGCACGCTCGCGTCCTGGCCACCAGAGAAGACCCAGCCATCACCCGACACACGACCTCCATTGGAAAAATTCTGCGATGGTGAGCACGCAGCCAATGCCGTCACTGCCCCAACATGGCCTCGGTGGGTGAAGTAGCTCGGGATATCAAGGTCATTAGTGGAGGCGCCGAAACCTCCGTAACTAGCAGGAATAATCCATCGCTTAATCGTTCCATCGTCACTGCAGGTGCAAATCTCCGGCTCCGAGGGACTACCGCCGCCGGTGAAGATGACAGAGCGAATCACATCTAAATGACCGCGGAGGGCGAATCTGACTTTAAAGTTTGTGTCTGGCTTTGCGGCACCGCCAGCGCCCAGTTCGATGGCGCCATCACTTTTGCGTCGAGCGCCAGAACTTTTCCGTCGGTGAGACAACGATCCTGGTCGGGGCGGAGATTTGGATCGCACGAAGTTTGCATTCGGGAAAGCATCAACATCAGGCCGATGCAGTGGCATCGGTTCCGTGGGCTGTTCTGATTCGGTCGGGTCGTCGAAGTTCCATCCATCCGTATCATCGGTCTGCTCCTCCGTCTGCTCTGCCTTGATGTCCTCCCTCGGCGGTACTTGTACCCCATACCCCTCTGCGCTCGTTCGCTCATCCATAAATGCCGCATCCAAGCCTTGTTTTCTGTGGTCAACCGCAGTCACTGGAGTCTGCTGCGGTTCCAGGGGCTTTCGTTCGAGAGCTTCTCGTGACCCTGGGGGGAGATTAAACTGAGTAGGCGGGCGGGAAAAGGAAGGGTTTTCTGAATATTGGGACAAGATAGGTTGATGATTCTGCATAGAAGCCTCGCGAGCCATCATATGATTAGCCTGTTGTTGTTTCTGTTGCTGGCGTTGCTGCTGCTGCTGTTGTTGCAGATATGCTTCCTCGAGGCTCTGCTGGGACAACTGTCGGTTACCATACAGGCTGTTGGGGAGATCGGGATCGCTGAGGTCGGGATGAGGGTGTGCGGAAGGAATGACGTGGTAAGTGATCTCCTGGGAGCATTTGGATAGATAAAGACGCGACTTGTCCCGTTCGCTCTCGTGTCGAAAGTCAAGCTGGTTCTCGGGGTTCTGATCGGAGTCACCTGGATCCACGAGTGCTTTCGGGCGTTGAGCTAGCCCGAGGAGTCAGTAAATATACGTAGAGACATTCATAAAAATTTGCAAGTGAAGTTACATCTGATATCGTTCAAGCTCTCCCGAGCAATGTCCTTCGAGTCGCGCACGTCATCAATCGTTTCGTTATTGGAGAGCTTCTTCACTTTCTCGCGCTCTTTCTTCAGCGCGCCTTCCAGTAGCCGGACATGTTTCCCCAAAGATTCGTGCAGTCGTTTGCTTGTTCGGACGTCGCCCTCTAACCGGCCAATGCGAGACTTCATCTCCGCGCGCTCGATCTCCCAGGCATTGCGGTCTCGTTCGTGTCGGTGCCACTCGGTCTGTAGGAAGCGCATTACACCTAGAAACAGAAATCATCAGCACAAGATAGAAACCTCGTAGTTTTTGTTTGGCAACCTACCTTGCAATGTGTATTCCGTCCCCTGGGGCTGTCCGCCGTTCGACGGGACATCGCCGGGCCCAACGAACCCTCCGCCTCCGGCCATGGGCGAGGACGACTGCCAAGCCATGCCAAACTGTATTAAAAAAAGGGAGAGTCGGGAAGAGTGAGGCTCAGGGAGGCTTCGCGTGGTTTTGGAAGATACGGAATGGGGGAGAGAAAGCTTTGGATCGAGGCCAACCGTAAACTTTGTTGATGTAAGACAACAAGCGGGAAACGGGCGACAACGGCAGGAAACCACGTTCCTAGCCGCGTCAACTCCGACAGTGTTCAATTAAAAGTTGAAGTGAATTGTTCGCGGTTTGGGGTTGGGGTCAAAGGAGGGAATTATTCATTCAGGGAATCAAAAGGAGATGATGGATGCTGAAGTCTCCGGCAGGAACTCTCGCTCGTTGGTTGTGCTTACCGCCCACGCGGGTTATTAGCCGCTTTTAGCGCTCTCTTTATTTATTTATTATTGACACTATCTATCATGGACGTGGGATTTTCCCTTCAAGTTGGCTCTATTATCTATTTTACTTATTATACCTAAACACTAACTCGTGATCATTAACTCGTCATCCTTGATTAAATCAAAATTCCAACTCCTCCACCTCCATCCCGCAATCAACACATTTCTTCACTCCGATCCCAGTTTCGGGATTCTCGACTGATCGCCCCCATTGATGTACATGTCTCCCTCCATTCCCCAGGTCGTCCCCAAAACTTCCTCCTGTCACTCCCTGGCGACTACGCCGGTAGGCATCAACCCGAGTCCGCTTCTTCAGGTCCTGAAGTTTGGTCTTGAACTTGGCCTCCCGCCGTCGCTTCTTCTCGCTTTCGCGCCGTTCAAACTCCGCATCGAGCGCCTCTGATGACCCCCACTTTTTTGGCGAAAAAGCATACTCTTCCACCTGATATCGCAAAAATAACATCATGTTGTTCCATGTCGATTTGTGTGGGTTCGGTCGTTCCAGATGGGGCAGAAGTTCTTCATCACGTAGTTCCGCTTAAGTCAAGAGGTTAGCGTTCATGTTCTGAGGTGAGAATGGAAAGTATAGACCCACGGTCCGTAAGAAGATAATCCTCCTTCGCCTCAGTCTTTGTCAGAAGACTATATTTTTCAGGATACTTCTCTTTGCAGGCATTACACAGACAACACCGAAGCATCTCCTCCCACTTCCAGTCAATCTCCAACCCACCACACTCGCGGCATTTCTTCTGCTGTGCCTTCTCATCGAGAACACTCAATCCCGGTTCAAACGGACCCGTCCGATTCCGTCGAAGAGAATCTACCAGTTGCTGCCGTTCCCATTCCTTCTGGGTCATGTGGGCAGGTTTCTGCTCCCCCTTCCCATCGCGAACATGTAACGCCTTATTGAAGGGGTCATCCTCCTCCGTGAGGAAACCACCTTTCGTATCCGTCATCTTACTGAAGTCGTAGTCGACATATTTTGCGAAATTTTTGGCCGGCTTGATGGCATCGAGAGGGCGAGGCGCAGAGGCGGCATCTCGAACAGTGGCGGGAGTATTCGATGCTGTCATAGAGGAATAGGATCGTTTGACACCTGTCGCAGAGGTGACGGTCGCCCGCGCTCGTTCAGCTTCGCGTTGCTCTCGTATCGCCTTTGCTTTCAGACGATTTATTTCCTGACGCGACCAGTTAGTGGTATGGTTCGGTATCATTACTCTGTGAAGCTCGTACGATTCTCTTCAACTGTTCTGGAGTGAGTGGCCCTCGGGAGGGTGCACCAGGCTCGGAGGCTCCCGAGGCAGGTGGGGGAGTTTTTCTCTGCTCTTTACTCATGACAGGCGAGTGTTTCTGCGACGAAGAGTCAGTTGAACAGGCTTCAAAAAGCTAAATGAATCATGGTTCAGTGAAATCATGTGATTAGATTGATTGTCATGGTTCAGAAGGTCGGTGTCTTGGCTCTGCACCGCTCCAAAGGTTTCCCCGGCTCCGTCTCAGAGTTGATTAGTCATGTGCAGCGTCTTGTGTAGAAAAGTAATCCCAAAAAAAGAAAAAGAAAAAAAGGCAATTCCTAGGCATAATAGTTAAATGAAATTTTCCCCTTTACTGTGTCCGAGTTCCATGGATAGAGATGGGACGAGCCAGGCTTGGCAATGAGGCTGTACTGTGGTTAAACATCACAGCCCAATCATGCGACCCAACTTTAAGAGGGAGGATTCAAGATAAATGGTGAAGCCTACAGGTGTGAGCCGTCTGTGGTCCACTTGCAGGAAGGATGCAGTTTCATATTGAGATGGGATAAAGAATGGAAGTTTTATGAGACAATACGGTTATGACTATGATTATTGTTGTTGTTATTCATCATTTGATTTATATCTCCGAGCTCTGTACAACCTTGGAAAGGCTGAGGCATGGGGACAGGGGAGAGAGAGAGAGAGAAGGAGAATAAGGTACATCCTCCGTCATGAGAGGACGCGTACTTTCACATATGACGTGGCGATCGAGCTCACAAAGTTGAAATTGAACAAGAATAGAAACAGGCGGTGCTTACCTAACCCAGCATCCATCGTGGCGTAGACAGCGGACGACATGCTGATTGGCTGGACGATCCACATGGGGGACTGCGCCTCCCCAATTAAGTCCAACTTAAGTTGGGGGCCTGAGGTTGATCGGCAGCCGGACTCAAATTACGAGGAAGAATCAATTGCCAGCCTTCGGGTTGTTTATTTATTTATTATATCTCATCCTCTGCCTTGCCGATTTGAATATTCATCTCACTCTCTTTCTCTCTCTTTCTCCCAACCTACCTATACTCCTCTCAACCACACAACAACACAACAACACAACAAAACACCTCCCATCAACTCAATCCCGATAGAACAATCACCATTAAAATCTACTCAGCCAAATAAATCCACCACCGACGTCACCATGGGTAAAGGCGGGCGAGTTCTCTGTATCATCACCCCTTACCTCCTCACCATCGCCTCCTTGGTCTGTATTATCTTCGTTGGTCTGGGCTGCACAAATTCCAACTCCGGAACATTAAATGATCTATATTTCTTCCGAGTATGTTCTACCCTCACCCGTCATCCCAATTCGAAACTAACACACCCAATTAGGCCGATCTCGACAATGTAACAGATTCGTCCACAGTAACATCGAAAGTAACGGACGCTCTCAGTGACGCCGGTGTCAAGGTGGACGATGGCGACATTACGACCGCTCTGCAGGAGGTTCAGAAGCAGTTCGACCTGATGGATTTCTATACGATCGGTCTCTGGGGTTACTGTGATGGAAATATCAACAACGACAAGTACAATGTTACCGAATGCTCCAAGCCCAAGAGCATGTTCTGGTTCGACCCTCTTGAGGTCTGGAACTTGGATCAGACCGGCTTGGAAAACGCCCTTCCTGACGGCGTGGAAAAGACCCTCAACATTTACAAGAGCGTCTCGAAGTGGATGTTTGTGGCTTATATCGTCGCCTTCGTCGCCACGATCATGGAGCTTGTCCTCGGTGTTTTTGCTGTCTGCAGCCGCTGGGGAAGCTGTGTCACCACCCTGGTCGCCGTCGTAAGTTGATTCTATCTTCCATAATCTGGAGTGAATCCAAACCCCTAATAATCGATCACAGGTTGCCTTCCTTTTCACCGCTGCCGCTTCGGCAACTTCCACCGCCTTGTTCGCGGTCATCTCTGGCGTTTTCAATGAGAAGCTGAAGCCTTACGGCATTGTCGGCCATATGGGCCGCAATATCTACGTTGCCACTTGGTTGGCTGTGGCTTTTTCCTTGGCTGCCGGTCTCTTCTGGATGATTAGCACCTGCTGCTGCTCTGGCCGCTCTCCGTACAACCATAAGGAACACAGAAACCGCGCGGTGACTGCCGAGAAGGCCCCTTACACCTATGAGCCTCTGGGTCCTTATGGAACTCCATACACAAACACCAACACTTCCTACCCACCCACTGCTCCAGCCACTGGCCAACGCACGAACGCCTACGAGCCCTTCCGTCATGTTTAAACGCATGATACGAAAGATCTAAAGACCAAACACCAAATTAAACCCAAAAAAAGGTCCAAAACTTGTTCCGACCCAGAGAACCCCTCTGTTTAGTATATACACAGGGGGAAAGTTTCTCATTTACGAGAATCATGCCAATCTGCAACATACTCGTCAACTTTTGATGGGCATATTTTTTTCTGGATTTGTGTTGTATTATGTCTATTTGCGATTTTCTTATTTTTCTTTTTTCTCATGTTAGCATGGATATAGACTATGACTTAGCTACCTGATACCCTCCTTTATCATGGAATGAACATAATTGGATGAGCCAAATGAACAAACTATTCGTATGTCCATAATTGTCAGATGTGTGTCCGCGCAAGATGAAAATACAGTTTAATTGTTTTCTGCCTCTTGCGGTTTTACCATCCTCTATCTTCTATCTTCTGGCTCCTGTGTCCTGTGTCCTGTCTGCCATCCTAGACCACAGCCTATAGAAAGTACATGTAAATCTGAAATATTTTTGTATAGCCTGATTTTTCTCTCTGTTGGTTTATAATTTCTTTTAAAAAGAAAAATCTAGATAATGAAATATTGAAATTCTGATCAGATATATATATCTGTACCGCAAAGATATAGTCAATCTTGGGTTTTATTGTTTGTTTGTTTTTAAATGGTTTCTATTTAATACCACCTGTAGTCTATAGATATAAAAAAATATCCATATTTATTTAGTTTAAAGTTTTTGTTTTCAAAAGTTTTTTTCTCTTTTGTATAACCTGGGTCCTGTAGATAGAAAATAGACTGTGTATTCTTCCCTGTGCGACTTCAAACTGTGAAAATGAATTAGGTCATAGGGTATGACAAGCTATCCAATGGAAGATTTCTAACTTCGAATACATATGTACCATAACTACCTGCCTGACGTAAATGGGGACATGAGGCATGCGTATATTCGGCTGCAAAGGGAGGAATGCCATGGAGTATATTGAAGCTCTCATTTGCCTTAGGCCGCCACATCGCTCAAAAGGATCAAAGGCGTGAATTACTTCAAAGGCGTTTTTGGGTGAATTAGTGCTTTGTTCTTCCACATATAAAATGTGGCCAGATAGTTGATTCTTTCTCATTTCTTTTGTCTTCTTTCCTATCTTCTTGAAGGGCTCTTTAGTAGCATCAATTTGATCAACTTCATAGCGGTTTTACGCATCATTTCATCAGGTTCAGCCCTCAACAGGTTATGAGCCCTCGCTCTTCCACATAATCGCTCTACGATAATCACATCAAGATGTCAGACGTTGGGCCTATCCATGTGGTCACCCAGGCCACTAATCTTCTATCTAAAGCCCCTGATCAGCTAGCCGGCGTGAAGCAGGCGCTGCAGGGTAGAGATGACTGGGAGAACTGGTCATTCTATGTCATCACGGCATTGTCCCCGTGATGATGGAGGATCTTATCGACAAATCGATTTCTAGGCCAGAGCCAGGAACCATTGATTATGCCAATTGGGAGCTTCAATCACGAGCCTTAGCGGCATGGCTAGTCAACCAACTGGGGCCATCAGTCATACAGTACTACAGGGCCCTATCAAACCGCCCTATCTACGCAGATGATGCCTACGCAGCCATAAAGAAGCTCGTATTGAGCCATAGCCTCACGCTATCATACGGAACCTTGCCCGCTTTCCATACACTCAGAAAACATGGAAGACATCATGATAGACTCAGTCCTATTCTAAGAAAACCCGAACCCTACACTACATAACGTGTACTGGTAATACAGACCGAGAGAACACAAAAGTACACTCAAAGAAGCCCTAAAGATTATAGAGACCTTGTGTGTGAGCTACGGGACATCGGAATCAGAAACAACAGAGATTAAAGACTTATTCAAAACCATTTGTGTCGACAGAGCGTATAAAACCGAGCGGCTTAGAGATATTATTGCACCAAACCTGGAAGAAGGCGATTTCTATGAAGAGATCACAGTACGGGTCAGTGGACCAGTAAGTCAACGTTTTCCGTGACGCTGTACGTCACGCCAACGAATTCAATTGTGTCATAACCCCATTCTGCGCGACGATGAGGTTGCTTGATCAGGTGGAGGAAGACCTACCGTCCTGGGCCGCTGATACTGAGGGGAAATTATCTGAAGATAGCGAATCAACCCTCACCGAAGCGAAGTTTCTGACGATTTGCATGAACGCCGCGGAGAAGGGTAAAGCTGCAGTAGAAAAACAAGGATCCGCCATCTGGTAAGCCGGGGGACTGGATCACAGTCACCACAAAACGGGCTATGGATCAACAAGCATCGTCTATTATCCGCTATGGCTCAACTACACACACGGTGAATACTGATCAGCGACGGATTGCCGTCCAGTTACAATGGCCCCTTTGGCGCTTGTTGGAAAACACCTATAACTTCCAGATCCCTAACGTTCAAGTCACTGTTTGAGCAGATAGTATTAGGAGACTTTCTCAACTAGTGTGTGTGTGAATGTCTTTGGTGGCCAGCTAGTCAACTGGATAGAAAATCAGAAGAACAATCAGAATGTTCTTCTGATTTCCTGCGAATGTGAGGCCATTGAGAAGAAGTATCTTATTTTTGAATCTGTCTATCCAGATTTTTTTTCTTTTTTTTCTCATTCTTTATTATTCTTGGGTTATTATTAATAAGAAATTCCCCATGAGACATTGAAGATCCTACAGTAATATTATTGTTTGGGGCGGAAACTTATATTCCCGTTCCTGAATAGTATCATCCGTCCCTACATTTATGGGGGGAGGGGGAAAGGAGTAGGTACAGCAGCTTAGATGACAGAAAACGAAAACCAAAGAAGAGAGAATGCGTTGCTCATCGAGAGAGAGAGAGATGTTAGGATTATATAAATAATAAATAATCTGTTAAAAAGAACACGAGAAGGTTAACTTACTTACGTGGGTATTTAGGGTATGACACACGATGATCCACATTTGACGACATTCGGTCAACTGTTCGAGTTGGTCGGGGTCCGGATCGGGGTCCCTTCCCGAAAGTTGAACCACTTAAATAGGGTCCCGGAACCCCTCATATTCCCCTCATTTCCTCCATATTGCTAATTCAATCGATTTTAAACACCTCTCCTTTCTTCTCACTACTTGACCAAAACCCATCATGTCCGACCTCCCCGAAATGCAGTATCGCTTCCTCGGCCGTACAGGCTTGAAAGTGTCGGTTATCTCCCTAGGCAGCTGGCTGACCTATGGTGGTCATGTTGGAAACGGTATGCCTCCATTCCAAGAGCGCCGCGGGTGATGTTCGATTTTCCTAATGGCATTCTAGAAACTGCATTTGATTGCGTGAAGGCCGCATATGATGCTGGCGTCAACTTCTTCGATACCGCCGAGGTTTATTCCGGCGGAAAGTCCGAGGTTGTGCTCGGCCAGGCCATCAAGAAATTTGGCTGGAAGCAGAATGATCTGGTGATTTCTACCAAGGTAGGCGGCAATCACACCGATTTTCTTTTCCTGGGAAAAACTCATCAAAGTAGATCTATTGGGGCAAAGCCAACAGTGCTAACCCTAACAAACCCCTCAACAACAATGGTCTCTCAAGAAAGCACATCATCGAGGGGATGAACCTGTCGCTCCAACGATTGGATCTTCCCTACGTGGATATCGTTTACGCCCACCGCCCAGACCGTGACACTCCCATGGAAGAAGTTGTCCGCGGCTTCAACTACCTGATTAACACTGGCAAAGCTTTCTACTGGGGTACCTCCGAGTGGTCCGCCAGCGAGATCTCCGATGCCTGGCGTATCGCGGATAAACTCGGTCTGGTCGGGCCTGTTGTCGAGCAGCCACAGTACAACCTGCTGGTGCGGGAACGAGTCGAGAAGGAATACCGTTGGCTCTACGAGGCCCATGGGCTTGGTCTGACTGTCTTCTCGCCTCTCAAGGGCGGCGTGCTGACCGGTAAATATAACGACACCACGGCGCCTCCCGCTGGTTCCCGTCTTGCGGAGTCGGAGGATGGCTACATCAAGAGCCTGCGGACCACCGTTGGTAACGATATCTGGACGCAGCAACTGAAGCAAGTTGCGGCACTCAAACCCGTCGCGGAGGAACTGGGTGTCTCCACCGCTCAGTTGTCCTTGGCGTGGATCCTGAAGAACCCTAACATCTCTTCTATGATCACGGGTGCTTCGCGCCCTGAGCAAGTCATCGACAATGTTCGTGCGCTGGGACTGGTGGAAAAGTTGACTGATGATGTTATGGAGAAGATCGAGCAAGCGGTGGGGAACGAGCCAGCAGTTGAGGTCCGTCGATTCTAGTCGACGATTTGTTGGTAAAATATTGTGTGAATACCCAATGTAAGTACTATATATGTGCATACCTACACCTAGTTAAACCGACAAGGATTAAATAGGAAGAACTAGACTGGGAAAGACAACTGTAGCTTTTACTCCGTATGCCCCTGAGAATTTTTCTACCAATCAATTTCGCTCGCCCGAAATGGACTAATTTGGTGTGCGTACTAAGCTTCTTCAAACATGCACTAGGCGCAATCCAAGGAACCGGGGCCTGAAACAGGGCCAATAGATCGATCATTCAGGGACTCGACCCACTATTTGGGTTGGAGATCAAGCTTTTCCCCAAGAAGCGAGCCTGCTATCTCCGTTCTATTCGTTTACGGGTTGAGGAAGCAATTCACGCACACTTACTATTATCGACCCACGCAATGAATCGACTCTTCCTCGCGTTTGCTATCTTGGCGCAAACCCTTGTCTTTGCGGACCCTGGTGGCCACTTTGTCTGGCCAGCCTCAGATAATGGCAACGGCAGCCAGATTTCCACGCTCTACGAAGGAACAACTGTCGTCGTGCAATGGGAGACCACTTACAAATTCGTGGGCCTCTGGTTGACCCAGGAAGGCAATCCCACCTCACTGCCTTTCCCTGATTCGCGTACGTTGTGTTGGACTGCATTCCACCGTCTATTCCAATGACACCTGCTGATATAGCCCCGTAGAAGCTGTCGACCACTTCGTACATTTATTCCCATGGGTCGTCGACATCAGTAAGGAGAAGGGAAACCCGGCTTTTGAGCTCTCCAAGGGCAACAAGTTCCATTTCTCGATCGTTCAAAATGGGTCGACCGCCGACGCCGCTGGATCTTTCCAAAGCGTTTCGTTTTATATCTCAAATACTTCGCATGGGACAAGTTCGCTGACTACTTCATCTTCCGATTCTAACTCTTCATCTGGTGATTCTACAACTTCATCCGATGGTTCCGAGTCTACAACGTCTACCCCGAGTAAGGGTAATTCTGCTTCGTCACTAATGCAGTCGGACAACAAGGCCTGGACTGGGATGGCCTTGGGCCTTGTTGCAATGCGAGTACTATAATGGTGGGGTGTTTTGAAGGTGGAATATACGGCATGAGGGCGCTGTTGTGGTGTGCTTCTGTGGCCCCCGATGCTGGGCCGAAGTCATATAAAGGCTGGCCCGTTTAAGCATTACCACAGAAGGTGATAATGAAAGGTCTAATAATGGAATGATTATGCGAGTTAGAGAAAGAAGAGACATTGGTCACTCTCTTGTCCCACAAAATATAAATCGAACTTAAATAAGGGTGTGATATATTAGGTATGAAGTATTCTAACCAATGATGCTCGGATTCCAACCACGCAGTCCCTTAGGGGAGTCATAAACGAGGGTCTCATAACAAGGAAAGAAAGAAAGTATACACTCCACCTCCTACGAGAACAAACTGAACGGCTTTATATGGAGATATTATAGAAGATCAGAGTGCCATGCTCGGGATCGACGGAAATTTCCATAAGTTCCAGCAGGCAAACCACCCCTTGAAAATACTAAGATAGCCCTAAGTCAGTATCTGATGGCAATGGACGAAGGTGAAGCCCAGATGGGATGTGTATTGGAGGGAAGCTAGCTACTGAGATAGATAACGCCAGATGAGAGTAGACTGTTCTTATGCGCGAGGGATCTCCTGTAGTTCAGCTTCGATAATGCCTTTATTGGACCCATGAGGCAGCCAGAAGTTCTTGGCCACTAATCCCACCGACTGCAGAAGGTCCGTCCATCTCTGACGAGTCCGTTCGATTCCCGGACACCAGACCATGACAATCATATCGGTCGCGGTCTCCTTTGGTCCGGCATTTTGGTCCGGAACGATGTAATCCTCGATCAGGAGTTTTGAATATCCCTTCTCCATCGCAGCGGTCGTGTGTTTCAAGATGATCCTGCAATTATCATCGGACCAGTCATGCATAATATGCTTGAAGTAGTATGCCCGAGCACCTACAGGATTCTATTAGATAGATCGATCATAGAGAATCGGACTGGAACAGAAAGCAGCACTAACCTTTGACAGGCTGAGGCTTAAAAAAGTCATGCTTGACTCTCTGAATGTCGCTGTCGAGATGTTGAATGTCCTCGATCACCGAAGGCAAATCCTCGAGGACAAGCCTTCTAGGCCCCGAGGGGAATCTTTCCTTGAATCCGGCAAGATCATGACCACGACCCCCAGCGACATCAACAAGCAACGGGCGGTCGGCCACCGCTCCATCCAGCAACTGCTCCTGAACCGGAAACCAGTGAGCCCAGTGCAAAAGCTCGTCCCGACCGCCCTCCATGAAAGTGTTGAAGCGGTCTAGTGCGTCCGGGTTCTTAGCTAACCAGTCCCAGCAGGAACCTGTTGTCTGGTAAGCGTGTTGAAATGGCCCATCCTTGGGATCCCCCGGATTTCTGTAGCCGGAAGTTTGAAGATATTCCGGTGTTTTGTGAATGATGGGTAGAAAGTCAAGGAAGCTAGATCAAAGAAAGATGTTAGACCAGATATATGGATTGCTCAAGACTGAGGAATGTTTACAGCGAGTCCATTGTTCCAATCGTTTTCCTCTCCGTCATCTGTCTTGACCAGTCTGTCGCCTCATACTGACCGGGACCCCGTTCACTCGCGAAGCTGTTGCACACAAGAACACGCATGATACGTTCTACCAACAGACAATCAACATCTGCAACACGGCCAATGTGGATATGGGTAATACCGACCAACTAGCTGGATGTCGGCATTCTTCTGTGCAGCCAGCTCTTCACAGGTGGCCAAAGAAGTTGTTTGAGATAACTGGGTGAAGATCCCTAGGTCACTGGCGGTCTTAACGGCCATGAGAACAGCGGGCTTTTTTTCGTTTCCAAGGATTAGTACAGTGGATATAACTAAATGGCCGACAACGGAATCCTACCGAAGCGAAGAGCTTGTAAATCGCATCGGCAGGTTTTTCTAGAGCTCTCACGAGCCTTGTAGCGTTTTCAAGCGCATCTTGCCGTGCCTGTTCAGTCTTGGAAGTTTGGTATGCACCAATTGATGCCACGGCATTCGTGGTCAGGCTAGACAGATGACCAAATTCCTCGATCGTCATGCTGGAGATAAGTTGTTATGATAACTTTTTGTACCGAAGAAGGTGGAGTGGCAGCAGTTTGGCAGAGTTAGGGTTATATTTATCGGCTTTCTTTGATGTTTCCGCTCTACTTTTTTTTTTTATTACAAGGGCAGCACCCATCATACGCAGCAGGTATTCCAATCACTGGTAATTAATAAGGATGATCAATTCCCTTTTCCAAAACATTACATGCATATCAGAGCACTACTCGAGCTGATGTTTGATGCATTGTATCACACGTTACGTTTCATGCTGGAAAGTCGATTTCGCCGAAATACGCGCATGTCTTGTGTAGAAATGGCGGTATGCAGAAATCAAGGGATGTCTGCCCATTCAACTAGCATCGATTATACATAGATGTAAGGGGCACATAGATCAGCCTCAGCGGGCCTAATATACCAAGTCCAAATACCAGATGAGACCAGAGATGGTTTCCGTAGATACCTAGAAGGAACTGAGCTGGATGAACAATATCCGCGCGATTCATGCAGGGTAAGCTCCATACAAGTCAGTACAGCATCTATAGGTATTGTACCTTGATCGAGTGTCGTTTATATGAATACGATTCTGAGATGTAAAAACCAGCATATCTTGCTGGTTGGAAAAAGAACCATCAATTTAGTCTCTGGAGTTCACCAAAATCAACATGTATTCTTAGATTGCTGCAATTCTAATTTGACTACCACTGAATGATTAGTTCTAGCCCAGCGTAGTTCGGACTGGGGATTGGTTTCGAACAGCCTCAACTTGTACCGTTGGGCTGAAACTCAACATCTCGCACCCATTTACCTATGGTTTTCTCCATTAAGTCCAGAGTCAAAGGCACCTATGAATGCCTCATTAGTCGATCCAGCCTACACACAAAAGGTTAATGACTTACTATTTCCTCAGACTCAATCAGCGTATCATGATCTGCGTCTTCCACAATGCCCCAGTCGACATATTCCGATCCAACCAATTCATCCCAGCCACCAGCGTCAAAACATTCCCGCGGAGCCTGAAGCCAGTCATCGCTAAGTTTCATCTTTGTTCCCGGCCCTTGGATCTTCAAAAGATCCATTGCCTCGACAACCATGTCTGCCATCCTGTCATGATCGCCATGGCCAGCCCAGATGACAAAGATGCGCGGTCGCCGAGAGGTCTTAAGGGGAAGCGGTTTATATTTCATTTTCGCATAGTAAGCTGCGACGCGATGCCTCCGTCGAAACCCGGGGACCTCGACGTCGGGCTTGCCCTCGCGACGAATGGGGGGGAAGACTCCCATCATTTCAAATAGCTCGACGGTTGCCTCTGGGATCGTGGGCGGGGGCCGAGGTAATGCTAGGTCGAGCATAAAGATCCCCAGGACTTGCTTTCCTTGTTCATGGAGCTGGTAGGCGGTTTCATATGCGGTGGCGGTTCCCATGGACCAGCCGCCGAGGATATATGGCCCCTGAGGATCGATACTGCGAATGGTGTTTGCGTAGATGGCGGCGGTTTCTTCGATCGTCCACGAGGATTCGGACTTGGTCATGAGGAATGGAGATCCAAAACTGTAGACTGCACGGTTGTCGGCAAACTTAGGCAGTGTTCTGTACACGAAGGCGTTTCCAGAGCCGGGAGGGGCGAGGAAGAGGGAGGGAACGCCGGGTCGAGGTGTGCCCTGGAGCAGGACTGAAAAGCAGATATTTGGAGGTCCGTCTTCCATGACGGGCGTGAAATCGGCAAAGTCTGCGGTGTCTGAAACCGAACTGATCTGTTGGCAGATTGCACCGACTGTGGCCTGGGTGAAGAACAGACTTGACGGTAGGGATACTCCTGTTTCTATCTGGACGCGTTTGAGAATGACGATCGACATGATTGAATCGACCCCTAGCTCGATCATTCGAAGAGAGACGTCAATGGGATGACCTTTCTCCTTTTCGATGGCCATACACAAAGATTGCATCACTTGAGGACCCGAAATAGGCCCATCGATACTGCGATCCTCTTGTGCATGCTGGCGCTCCCAGTGTATCCTCACCAGGTCTTCCAGTTTGGCCTTCTGGACCTTTCCTGCCATGGTCGTCGGGTACGTTTCATGGCCAAGTTCCTGTATTGGGATGACATCTGCTGGGACATAAAGATCTCCCATGCGCTCCAAGATGGCTTCTTTCAGTCTATCCGCCGTGGAGGTATCGATGTTCTGGTTCACGACGGCAATAGGAACCTCGCCAGCAATATCGCTTGATGCGCGCACAATCTGAGGTTGAAGAGCGTTGATTTCGGGAATTTGACCCAGAACCGCCTCGATGGCTGAGGGTTCAATGTTCTCGCCTCCGCGGATGATTGTGTCTTTGTACCTCCCAATCAGGTAGAGACGATTGTCGTTGCCAATGAAAGCCTTATCCCCGGTGCGGAACCAAGGACGGCCATCCTCGCCGTTGTAGAAGTTATCATCATCGGCTCCTCCGATATACTTGTTGATCAGACTCGGACCTGAGAAATGCATCTCACCAACCTCTCCGACCCCAGCGGGTACTTTGCTGTCCTGGGCGTAAATACGAACAGACATCCCGGGCAACGGGGTGCCAATTGAAACATGTCCCTCTTTGATGAGATCACTGGGTTGGCTCACGACACCAGAGGAAACAAGGATGCCCTCGGTCATACCGTAGAGATTTTCCACCCCTGACGCACCCAAGGTGTCCAGACCGACCCTGATGACCTCTTCGGTTGGTGAAGACCCTCCCATTACAATGCGCCTCAGGGAACTCATATTCCGGCTTGCGAGCGGGATATTGCTCAGAGCATGCAGCATGGTTGGCACCAATCCAGCGTGGCTCACTTGCTCTTCCCGAATGGCCTTTGCCACAGCCTCTGGACTGAACCTTTGGCCCGGGAGCACAACCGTTGCTGCGTTCAGGAATGCAGACATGATACAAACCCAGCCAAATCCGTGGTTATTCGGCAATGTAAACAATACTCGGTCCGCAGGCAGCATAGGGACATCACTTTGACGCCAGCGCATGGTGGCTGCAAAGGCATACGCCGATGGAAGAACACAGCCTTTTGGGAGAGATGTCGTTCCACTGGTGAAGAAAATTGTTCGATCGGAAATTCCGGAGTGGTGGTGATGATCTGCGCATAAGTTTTGGCGGATATCTGAAGCCGGATTCTGCATCAGCTCCTTAAACGGTGTCCACTCCTTCATCTTTCCCTCGACCAATACCCGGAGGCAGTTCAACCCTGACGTCAACTCTTCAAGCTGCGCACACATATCGGATGCTCCAGCTATGATACCCAAAAGGTTCGACGGGGATCCTGTCTTGGCAGCCTGCAGCATATGCCGCATCTCTCTGAGATTGGATAGACCCTTGGGGTTGAGTGGAACGTAGGCGCAGCCCATTTGGTAGGCAGCCCAGGTAGCAATAACATATTCCGCGGTATTGGGCATAAGTATAACTAACGGGTCGCCTTTCTTCAGACCTCGACTTTGTAAGCCCGAGACAAGTCGCTGGATCGCGCGACTGAGGTCCCGGTAGGTCCATCGTAGATAGTTCGCTTCATCTTTGGTGTTGTCGATTGACCTGCTTGGGATTCCGTAGAGGGTGGAGGCTTGCTGGGTGCTGACAAGAGCCACGGCATCGGGGTATTTAACGACATTCTGACAAAACACCTCGTGGAGAGTGGCATCTGGGTCTGGAAGGGGGGACCCATGGAGTTCGACGGGGGGCATCATACTGGGTGGGTTTGATTTATTTCACAATGGTTCTTGGAGAGCATACAGCAAAGCACGGGAAGACTACCCATGACCCCAAGGGCAAAAGAAAACAGGAAATAGTTTAAATACATGGAATGTTACGTCTGTTTAGTTGTAAACTGCAGACAAATCCCTTGCACCGGGATTGCCGCGCCTCCCTGGCCTGTAGATCCATACCAAATAGCGGGCCCTTAGGGTAGACCGATGAACTTATATGAAGTGACTATCACTGAATTGGAAACAAGCACTTCTGCTTGAAGTTGTCCCATCGTTCTAGCCAGCCCACCATGTCTCATACTATCACTTCTACTCACTCACAGTCAACCCGGATTGTGGGAGATAAACCTTTGGATGTGGCTAATCTCGAAGTTATCCAACTGGAAAGTCTCATTGCAAAAGACCCAGTTGAAACGGCGAAACTTCTGAAGGCGGCGGAATCTCAGGGATTCTTTTACGTCGCTTTCAACGATGACCTCTCGGAAAAGATCTCAGGTTATCTGCAGACTTGTTACCGGAACTCCCATGAGTACTTCTCCAAGCCTTTGGACGAGAAGATGAAAACCTTCCGAGAGGATGTAGATTATGGGTATGTTCAGTGAGCCTCTACTACTAAGATTCCCAGGTACTCATCCATCAATAGCTACAAACGAGCAGGCATCGAATCATTCGAAGTAGGTATGCTCATGACTTTCTAGTACGCAGAGTCTAATCACTCTCAGATCCCTCGAGACGAACAAAACAGTATCACTCTACCCGCCCCGTTCGCCGAACACGCTGGGCCGACCCTAGATCTTCTCAATATCTGCGACACCATAACACGCACCCTTCTCCGCAATATGTCTGATAGCCTTAGTCCAAGTGAAGTCTCCGTCCTGGAAAAAGCCCATCGCCCCGATGGACGTAGCGACTCCGGACTGAAATTTGTCTCTGGTCCAACCAAACCATCTATTGCGGATGTGCCCGACACTACCCACACCGATGGTGGTTCGATCACTTTACTCTGGTGCGAGAAATGGGCCAGTCAGATGCAGACCAAGGACACAGGAAAGTGGTTGTGGATTGATCCCAAACCGGACTGTGTGTTGGTCAACGTCGCGAATTATCTACAGAGTCAGACCGGCAGCCGCTTGCACTCCCCAGTCCATAAAGTGAGCCAGCCAGTCGATGGGGAGGGGGACAGATACTTTGTGTCGTATTTCTTGAGGCCGAATCATTAGATGTGGGGAATGTTTGTACGCACTTCGTATATTGGCTATACACATCTATCTCTATCAACTCTTCTGAACCCCTACGTGCCTCGTATTATAGGAACGAATCCAGTATTGTTAGTGACAAGAGCATATTGATGCAGTACAGCACTGCTACCCTCGATTTCAAGTTGGTTACCTCATAACTCTATCAAGGGGTTTATCCCTCAAAGACTTCCTCCACATCATCTGCGGCTAATTCGGGAGTCTTAATGCATGGACACGACACGAATACCCGGTGGGAAGTAAGAGTTATAAACCTGCAATTGGATAAGATCCGCGCTTCCTAGTCAGGGTGGATATCCATCTGCAAAAGCCTGTCCTTCCATGCCCAAGTACTCAACGTGTTACCTCGTCAAGATTCGAATGTCGCCATTAATACTTGTTACTAGTTTATCACTTGATTACCATTGAATACGTAGGTAGGAATGGATGGACCCTACACAAAAGCTAAGACAGCATGCTGCCTCGCATCCCAATCCATTGGGAGAGCAACACGATATCGCACAGTTGAGCCTTGATCTACATTCCAGAGAGTATGGAGATGTGGTTCACCTACTTCATAGGCCCAGTCTGCATCAGTCTCGGATCTCAGTCAGCCACGGGAAGCTTTATCCGATGAGCCTTGCAGATGGTCAGCTGGCGCCATTCTGTAGTGTAACAATGTTATCCTGCTGTGTAGGTACGGAAGTACATCTCCATCACAAGCAAGGGGTATAAACAGTGGTGGATATTTATTTGCTTTTGGTTTGGTTTTTCTGCCTATGTAATCTGTTAGGTATTCAATACTGTAACTGGAGGGGCTGAGGCAGCTCATTGAATCCAACCAGGCCGTGGCGATAAGCAGAAGACGTGTCAGCTTGATGTAATGTAATGATACCTATATAGTTCCCTGTTATTCGTATACATACCATCCCTGTTCAGGCGAGAATACAGGGAGGGAATGTACATCGCATAGCATATAGGGCTCTTTCTGGTCCATCCCTAGAATAAAGATGATGGCCTGGAGAACACGTCATGCCCAAGGGTAAAGTCTGGTGGAGATACGAGGATCTGGCTCTATCACCGTGAGAGCACCTCCGAAAGTATGTTGTCAATATTTATAACATCTATTCAGCCTCAAGACACCCCGGAGCTATAGATACTATATAGTGAAATCATTCAGCATGTCTCCTCCTCAGTCAGGCATCTCCTTGAACATCACCGTCATCGGTGCTGGTATAGCTGGTCTTTCCTCGGCGATAGCACTGGCAGACACAAACCCCAACCACCAGATCACAGTGCTCGAATCCAACGCCTCCCTTAGCGAGTTCGGCGCCGGACTCCAACTCTTCCCCAACAGCACGCGCATCCTGAACAAATGGGGCCTCACGCCATCCCTGCAAAAAGTCGCCTGCCAATCCTCCCACATGTCCATCCGCCGCTGGGAAGACAACACCGAGCTAGCCGTCAACATGAACAACCCCACCACGACATGGCTCTACGGCTGGCCGCAGTTGCAAATCTACCGACCAGACCTACAACAAGCGCTCTTCGAACGCTTAAAACAACAACCCAACGTGACTATCCTATTTGGCCAGTCCGTTACATCCGTGGACCCTGAAACCGGCACTGTCCGCACAACCGACGGGGCAGTCTTCTCAGCGGACCTCACCGTCGCCGCAGACGGGATCTGGTCCCGGGCCAGACGATGTCTCCCGACGTCCAAGGACGTAACCCCGGCGCCGTACCGGGAACATCACTACCGCGCGGTGATTCCGCGGGCGCGGATGCTCTCCAACCCCGTGACGGCGCCGTTCATGGCCTCCCCGGAGACGAAATCATGGGTGGGGCCGGGGGTGTTTGTGTTGGCGTATACGGTTGCCTCGAACGAGCTGTACAATCTGGTGATCGGGGTGCCGCGGCCAAGCGAGGGAGCGCCTCTGGGGAAATGGAACCACCCTGCGGATCTGGACACGATGCGCGGGCTGGTATCGGGGTGGTGTGAGGAGGTACGCGAGCTGGCCTCTCTCGTTCAGGAGGGGGAGTGCGTTTCCTGGACTCTGGGTGAAGTCGGGCCGATCCCCAGCTATGTCAGTGGACCTGGAAGACTCGCACTGGTGGGGGACGCGGCGCACGCTCTCCTCCCTCATGCTGCGCAAGGGGCAGGGATGGCGATGGAGGATGCGGCCAGTCTGGCAGAGTTTGTGGGAAATTTGCGGTCGACGGAGGAGCTGGCCACGGTGATGAGTGCGTGGAGCCGATTTAGACAGGCGCGCGTGGAGCATTTGCGGAGCATCAGCCGGGGCAATGCGGTTGATATGACACTGCCGGATGGCGAAGATCAGATAGCGCGAGATAGGAAATGGAATGCCATTCGCGAGAAACAGCGGGCGCAGTTGGCGGAGCTGGGACTGGAGAAGATTCGAGAGAAGATGCTCCAGGAGAGACCGACGGCTGATCCGGCTTGTAAAAGCACGTTTGAGCCGGGGGGGCGAATGTGGGTCAATGGGTTTGATGTCAGTGAGGAGAGCAGGAAGTTCTGTCGAGAGCATCGTGGGTTGTTAGTATAGGTACCTAGGTAGGTACCTACCTAGGCAATGATCATGACATAAGTTCGACTCTCTATGAGTACCTATATATAACAATACATAGATCTTCCTATAATTCTAGCTACTTCAAGCCGAGGTTTTCAAAAGGCAACAGGCGGCGAAGCAGTCGGATAACTCCAAATGTACTGAAAGGGCGTGAAATCTTTTGATCATCCCTGGGCCTACGTATTTCGACTACATAATACGATAGCAATCAAATCGCTGGGAATTACATGCGTAACCCGTTCTGTAGTTCTGTGAAGTTATAGATCTAAGATTGAGGAGACACCACCGCATCAATGTGTGGATTATCCCACCCTTTGACCACAGGATAGAAGGGTAGTTACTTACTTACTTACATGACATGACATCACTCTCTGCAAGGAGTAGCTCGATCTACTCTGCATTGCACCTACGCAAGAGCTCGGCGTGATCAAGTACAGAAATTCCGCATATCGGCGGTCAGCCAATGAGGAGAAGTCGATCCCTTCCAATCGCGGATCACCGGCGGTATAGAAGAGCTTGCGTGTCAACGTGTCAAATGCTAAGAGATAGAATTGGAAATCACTTTCTGCATGCAGTATCAAACCCCGGTATCCGTTTCAGCCGGACTTATTCGGATACATGAAATGACTGTCCTGATATCCTTCTTGCGTATTTTCTTCCCATGAATTACCCGCTTCAAATTCGGATAATTTGTAGCTTAGAGTTTGTGGCTTTGTTTTAAGCCTCTGCGACGACGGAGTACGACGGAGATTATGTCCGACAGGGTACGAAAAAAAAAAAGAAAAACCCCCCGCGGTTTAGACGGCTCAGGTTATCCTCCAAATTTAGTTCACATAGCAAGTTTCCCAAGCCTCTATACTGACAAGTTACCTAGAAAGACATCGTCGTTGATAGAGGGCTTATGTGAGTGTATATAGAGAATTCAGTGCTACCGACAGGGCTTGCGGTGTCCACTTCACTTGACTGCGGAACTAACCTTAGTCTCCACACGACGGAGAGGAGGTGGCGTTGATGCTAAAATAAACCACCTCTAACCATCTAGGTGTTGTGTTAATAGTATAGTAATAATGTCCACTGACAGGATGTAGGCGATTCATTAATATCTGATCTGAATGAAGTGATGATCGTGATGTTTTGCTGAATACCTGGATATTTTATGTGGGATGCAGCCAGTAGTCTGCCCGGAATCTACCACTATATTCGGGACTGTAGCAGGGACTTGAGTTCCACCCCTATTCATGATTATTCGGAGTGACTATCTAAGATACAGGGATACTGAATCATACCGCTAGTTTGTATGGCTGGCTGAAGCCTCGCAGGATTTCCGGTCTTGCAAACCCCGAAAGTAAGGTAGTCCAGGGGTGGGAATCTTGTGTCCCCTATAGCCATTCCCTCGTATGAGACATAAGGGGCGTAAGGAATCTGGCGAAATACTGGAAGTAAGGTATCCAGGGATGGGGAATCTTGTGTCAACCAATACTTGATATTGTTCCTCTATGCGCGATAATTGGCATTAGTCGTTGATGTGTCATTCTGTAGGGTCGTTTACTTCTTATATACGATGTACAGTCACTTACTATTAGTGGTCTGGAGCCAGCCCTGCTCATCTCATAAAACAAGCATATTATGACTCAAAATACGTCTATTCTTCTCAGGCAGATTGTTACTGTTGTGGAACATTGGTCACTCTCAACTTCACTAATCTTGAAGTAATCAAACTTGAGGATCAGACTGTGTGTGTGAGAGAGGGAGGGAGGCAGGAAGAGAGAGAGAAACCTTTGAACCCCCCCGAGTCTGCTGGAATTTTCTACCTATTTTACTTCCAACAATGGCCCCCTTGGTCTTGAAAAAAAAAAAAAAAAAAAACCAACCCAGTTATACAGTTCTAATACCCACAGTGACGGCCGCTTCTTTTACTTTTTGCTATGACGTAGAAAATAAGACAGCCAGCTACAGATCTGACGAACCACGGAGCATTTAGATCAGGCCTAGATTAGATATGCCTAGCAATAAATTAGTTATCTATAATCCCTCTTCCATGGCATAGAGGACCGTTACTGTAATACTGGGCACGGGCTCGGTGTTCTCACTGGAAAGACTATGCACGGAGCCTCATTCTCATACAAGATTGGATGAAGAACGGTGATCGAATATAGGGTATGGTCACCTTGCAGCATAGCACCCCCTTCTAACCAGGTACATTGGTGCCGCGTAAGCGAGTAAGGGCTGCAAGCAACGCAGAAAAAACAGCAATGGAAAATCCTGCTCTTGTTATTTGTTTTATCTTATCTTTTCCATTCACCAGAGTTTGGTTGCTTGACCTTTTCCATATTTGGGGGGGCATTGTGATGATCTAACTTGCAAATACATTATACTCCACTGTCAGTTATTCTGGCTAAGCAACATCAGGGCAGCTGAAAAAGCAAATGAAGGCCAAACACATGTACAACCAACCTGCAACCCGATGTTTAAATACTCAGTCCTGACAGATTTACCAAGGTTTTCAGAGCCCTTCCAACAGATTTGGCTTGCCCTAGTCAAACCTTCCAACTTTACTACCCGAAACATTTACAATGGCTCTTGCATTTCAACTGGGTATTCCGAATCATCAATTGACGCTCTACGGTACCATTGCTCTAGTATGTACTTGTCTCATCACCGTCCTCTCTTGGGGACTTTCCAAGGGCAATGCGAAGGTTGAAAATCCCAATCCTCGGCGCGCAAAGGTCCGGAGCTATTGTAGAGAGCGACGTCCCACCACCACAGAAGATTCCGAATGGACATCACTGAGCGAGTTGGAATTCTACAAAGAACTCTATTTCAAGTTTCAAAACTTGGAGCAATTTCCCGAGACAATACCTACGGGACGACAAACGTTCCTACTTCTGCTGTCACAAGCACTGAAAGATTACGTTGAGGCCCCCAGTACCAGCAGCATATTGTCCATTAAACACTGCGACGAGAAGGAGGTTGCCCGCTTTCTCCAGAGCCATCAAGATGAGGTCACAAGACAATATCATCAGTACATCAGTCGCCGACAATCCGGGGGTCCGCGCGAGCTCTTTGAAAATCGGCAGGTGGCCGGAGATTATCTGCGGGAGATTGCACCGTTAAAGCTGGTCGACGGCGCCTGGCTAGGGCACCTTAACAAAGTCACGATGCCATTCCCGTCCAGGCCAATCGTGAAACAGACGTGGCAAGTGTTCACGGAGGAACTGGGAAATGGCTACCTGGAACAGCATCATGTGAAGATCTTCGAAGAGCTCCTGCAGGAATTTGAGCCAGATCTGCCCTCGCCAACAACAAAAGCGATTCTGCATCCGCGATACAGGCTGGGCAACCTTAAATATTGGAGAGCGGCGGCGGCACAGCTGCTGGTTTCTCTCTTTCCGCAGGAGTTTATCCCCGAGATTCTGGGGTTTAACATGCATTTTGAAGCCGTGCAGCTGGATACTATGCAAGCGGCAAAGGAGCTGCCCGAGGTTCATCTGAACCCGTATTATTTCCAGCTTCATGTTTCGATCGACAATAGCCACTCCGGCCACACGGCTATGGCCATGGAAAGCGTCTTAGCCTACATTCGACATCTTGCCGAGACTGAGGGCGAGATAGCGGCTGAGATGGGGTGGAAGAGAGTCCAGGCTGGATACGTACTCAGCGAGTGGCTATCTCGGAAAGGAAATCAAGCAACCAATATTCTTCCACAACTCAATGGCGATTCGAATGTTCGACTCGAGTCAAGAGTTCTTGCAATATTCAGCTCCAAGACCCAGGCTGCCCATCGACTGCATTGTGGTAGCCGGGTGAAGATCGGAGACCGCCTACTGACTGACTGGCTGGATCCGGAAGCGTTCCTGTGCGAGGAATGGCAGCGCGAGTTTATTCGACGTTTTAGCACGTGTAAGCCATGGATATATCCCGGTGACAGCCAGAAGAGCAAACTGGTACAAGAGCTACGATGGGGAGGGAAAATGTATGGCTCATTTACGAAAAGCGAAGTCGAAACACTCGAGCTTTGGATCGGCTCCCTAGCCCACGACCAAATTCCTTTTTACTATTCGTTTATCGAGCCTATGCCACGACAATCCACCAACAAGAAGATTAATCTAGTCCACCCGGTTAGCGGCGAGAATGTTGACCCAGAAAGCCTACTGCCGAAAGGGCCATTAGGAAGGGGCACGGAAGACCTGATGGCAAACTTCAATCTGCCTTCGCTATTACCACTCTGGTTCACGCAGTGTTGTCTCTTCGAATCATTCGTGTATGCCCCGGGGAGAACGAGTGACAATCTTGGCTGCGCCGTGGTTCGCTTCTTGCGGGCTCAGTCCGGCTTCGAGACGGATCACTCGATTATAACGGGGAAAGACGAGTTCCACACGGCGGAGAATGGAGGCATCGTGGAGTTTGGGTTAGAAATCACTCGTCGAGCGTCTCTTCCCGTCCCTCAAGATCTACACAGTCTCCTCTCCTGCTGGCCGTCGGAGTTTGCCACGACAATGCTCAAACTAGCCTCCAGCCCCATTAAAAACTTCGGTACTCTGCTCGGAATGTCCATGGCGTTTCTAGAATTACAGGAGACGGTGTCGGAACTCTCTAACCCTAGCTTGCTCTGCCCGAAGAGCAGCGTGCGGCTTGCATCCTTGGCTCGGAAGCAGTATCAGTGCTTGCAGGTCTGTTTGCAGGAAATCCCCGCCGCCGATGGGCGTCATGTTGACTTCCATTATGGATACGGGCTTGCAAAGGCGGAGATAAAGAAATGCTTCACGCCAACCGAATGAGAGGAGACAACCACTTTTTTCTTATACATCATGCTCGGCGACGTTCTATGGTTACTGACTCCTCGGGGAGCTTCATAGAGCCTATACCGGTCATGTCACAGGTCTACTTGTAAGATCACAGTGATGCATCACTTCACCGGGGCCGATTTAGAGGACAACCTCCGGGAGAAAAGACATCGTGCTCTACAGATCCAGGGTTTAGCCCCCTCATTTGGACCCTATTGGCTCCTAATTTTTGTGTTATTGCTGTTATATGGAAAAATAATAGTCGAACGCCTCACAGTAGTAGTACCATGTATAGGGCTATGTCAGATAACAATCAGACCGCCTCGAAGGGAGACTCCACAATTGTCTTGCTGGTCGAGTAGTTAGATGCTAGTATATTTTCAATATCCTCAGTTACTCGTAGGTGTTTTCTAAGCACCTCGACCGGCTCAAAACCAAAAATCAGAAAAATTCAAGACCCCGACAACTACAAGTCATGCTCTGGATTAATTGGGCCTTGCGGTAACGGCAGTCATAGAAATCAGCTTCATGATGTGGGTGGCTTGGCTGGAGTAAGGATACTCTGATTATAAGTAGGGGTTATTTCCAGGAATATAAAGCAGTAACGTTTCAATTGTGCGACAATGTCTCCTGTGTAACAAGGTAATTTCGCTCCATCATATCATAATTCTAAGGAGGGGGGGGGATTGAGCTGACCCTTACATGTTTTGGCTTATTCCTGGGCTATCATCTCTGCCCGGATTCTATTGAATTTCTCTTCATAAACTTCCTTTCCCATGATCTCTCGTCTTTTAAACATCTTGTCATTTGCATTCATTAGGAATCAGCTCTCCGGAATCATTGAATTACTTGGATCATGGATATTCCTCGGCTGATTCAGTCCATTAATTTGGCCACTGCTTCCGGCAACCTCGACGTGGATCCGCAGCAGCGAGCTGAACTTTATCAGGCTTGCGATCGATTGAAGAGTCAATGTGAATCTCCTTTGGATAAGACCCTCCGGCTTCTCTATACTGTAACTTTTCAATCCCAAACGCCATTATTAGTTTCTCAGACGCGGTCCAGGCTAACGAACCAACTTCAAAGTGTCACCAAGCCATCACAGTTCGTCTCGCTGTAGACCTTAAGCTCTTCGATGCAATCGCCAAGCTCTCCTCGGAAAGTGAAGATAGCAAGGTGCGCGTCGGCCAACTTGCAGAAGATGTCCAAGCGGATCCAAAATTAGTTGGTAGGTATAGATCTATATAGATGAAACCCTAACTCTCGAGTCCAATTCTGTCTGGTCTGTTGCTAATAACGAGAGAATTAGGGAGGATCATGAGGTCACTTGTACCTTTGGATATTCTCAAGCAACATACCTCGGATACCTTCTCGCCCACGCCATGTACCGCGGCCTATATCTCGTCCTGTTGGATGTCTGGAGCAGTGATATTTTTGTACGTTGACCAGTCTTTTTTGCATATCCAAAGGTTAAAATCGGGCTAACATACCTACTCAGCACGCATCTCTTTCTTTTTGTGTCTCAGCTCCCCGAGTTTTTCCAGCAGAAAGGGTGGAAAAACCCCGATGACATTGACGACTCTCCCTTCAACTTCGCGCTGGGCTCCAAGGCCGGATATTTCGAGTACCTGTCGTCGAAGCCTTACTACCAAAATGCCTTCGACACAGTCATGGCCTCGCCCTATCGTCGCGAGGAGAAGAGTTGGCTGGATTTCTTCCCAGTGGAAGAAAAGCTACATGGGCAGAGCCCCTCCGACGTTCTTCTCGTGGATGTTGGTGGCGGCCGGGGGAAAGATCTCCAGACCTTCCGCGAGAAGTTCCCCTATTTGAAAGGAAGAGTCGTTCTCCAGGATTTGGCCCATGTGCTCGAATCGGCCGATCTTCCCGGTGAGATTGAGATCCAAGCTCATAGTTTCTTTGACGAACAGCCTATCAAAAACGCAAAGGCGTACTACCTCCGAACTGTTCTCCACGACTGGCCGGACAAGCAGGCGGTAGAGATCCTCTCGAGGCTAAGGGAAGCAATGGGCCCCAGTTCTTTACTCTTGATCCATGAGAAAGCTATGCCGGAGACTAACATTCCATGGATGGCTGCAATTGGGGACATGACTATGATGACTGCGTTCTCGTCCGCGGAACGAACCAAGAACGAATGGGAAATTCTGCTCAACAAGGCTGGGTTTAAGCTCAATCGCGTTTGGAAACCTGAGGGTACTTCTGCACAGCAACAAGTTATTATAGAAGGTGCAATCCATTCATTGGAATGATGGCAATCCCGTGGTTAGAAAAATAATATCCTTTATTTCTTTGAGTAGTATAAGTGCTTTGATTCTGTAGTATGGTCATTATAGACCCTATAATGACCACCAGTCCCTGTTGGTCCGGAACTATACGCGAATAGTAAGGCCGGGTATCTAATTGGAAGTTAAACCGTGCTGACGAGGCCTCTATCCAACTAACTAGGTAATGCAGCCTGGTCAGTCAAAGGGAAGATCGACGGCGGTCAGTATCAGGCGACGCGAAACATGGTGACGAGTCACACTCTGACTGCGCAAGCCATAGAATCCCTCGCATTCATTCCTTAGGCTGTACGACTGGATAGGTAAGGGTTTAAAGCGAGAGGTGACCAGTTATGTCATCATATTCAGGTGAAACCCAAACAGCCCTACAAGTTGCCTGCCTTGCTATGTAGGTAGGGGGTTTTTTCCCCCCAGTATACAGAGTGCATTATATGCGCAAGGATCGGTCATACATTTGTATTGATACAAATTACCAGCATCACCTCTAGAAGGTATTAATAGACTCTTAAGTGGTCAGGGACTGTAGGTGTCCCTGCTCATACCCCTTCTTGAGCAGCATTGGTCGTCCTGAGACTCATATTACTACTAGCACTGAGGTCAAACTCAAGGACTGCTCGAAAATGCCTGTCAACCTGGAAGACGCTATTTCAAAATATCGACATTTCGAACTCACCTCGCCATATCTCCTTTATGGGCTCGGGATCGTTGTTCTATGCTACTGGTGGAAATCTACGGCACTAAAGAATCCATCTAAGCTTCCAGTCATTGGGAGAAGATGGTATGAGTTCAGTTATGGCCCAGCTAAACAACGGTTTCAGGATGATTGCCTTGGGCTGGTCAGATCCTGTCAGGAGAAGGTGAGTGGTTTCCCAGTTCTAATTTGTGGCCCATATCTGATGCTGTAATTTAATCTTGAACAGTACGGAGATGCGTTCTATCTCTATACCGATTCCACGTATCGCTTAATCCTTTGCCGTAAATACGTCGATATGATCCGCAATGAAAAGGGCCTGAGTTTCATCAAGGGACTCGCCATGGTAAGGAGTTTCCCCTGATGGGGAGGACCAAGGCTAACAAGGAGATAGAAAATGGACATCGGTGTGCCCGGCTTCGAGCCATTCGCATCAATGACGAGCGACAAAAAGATTGTACATGCTGTGACGAGGCATTCGCTGAATCGCCACTTGGGTTAGCCTTTCCCAATTCTTCCTTTTTGGCTTGTCTTTCACTTGGAACGCCCCGAGTTGTCGAGGGGAATGTTTAGATCTGACTGAAACAAAGGGACCTTCATCGAGCCACTAAATGAAGAATCCGACTACGCACTTCGTCAAGTCTGGACTGATAACCCTGGTATCACACCATAACCTGCCGTGTTGAATGAATCGTGATACTGTAGCTGACACGAATCCATCAGAATTCCACGAGGTTATGTTGAAAGACTGTGTTTTCAAAGTATTTTCCCAGATCATGTCTCGGACATTCATCAATGACCAGGACTACTATCGAAACCCGGAGTGGGTAAACGCGAGCTCAGAATATGTCGAGCTGTCCGCCATCGCAGGATTTGAACTTCGAAGATATCCAAAGTGGGCTAAACCCTTGGCTGCTCGCTTTTCCCCCAATTGCCGGAAACTAAGGTCCCTGTTCAAACATATCAATGCTCTCTTGATGCCGTTGAAGGAAAAGCTCGATAAGCAAGGCTTAGAAGCCGACCCCAAGAACCCGCTCAGTTTCTTACATCAAAAGTTACCAGGTCAGTCAGAGGAGCTTGTGTCGATGATAATCGGCCTCTGCCTAGTGTCATACGATGGCGGAGGCGAGCTATTCACTCATGTTCTTCACTCGGTTTGGGGGAATGATCAGCTGGTAAATGACCTCCGGTCTGAGATCGTCACGGTGGTTGGGAAGGAGGGTTTTAACAGGAATTCCTTGCAAAATCTCGTGCTCATGGATAGTGTCCTGAAGGAGGCTCAACGGTTGCATCCTGAGTCCGTTCGTAAGTCTTTTACTCGCCTACACGCCATAAACCTAACCCCCCTCTCCCCCTGATTGACTCTTGATATTTAGTCCTGCTGCAGCGATTGGCTTTGGAGAAAGTCGTCCTAGCCGATGGACTCATCATCCCCAAAGATACCCCAATTATGGTCTCAGCTGCCCACGCGCTCGACGCATCTGTTTGGCCTGATGGCGACAAATTCGACGGCTATCGTTTTTTCCATCTACGCCAGAAGGCAGATCCTTCGCTAAATCAGGCGTCATACAGCTTTACATCGACATCCCCAGACCATTTCAGCTTCGGCCACGGATCTCAGGCATGTCCGGGGAGATTCTTTGCATCATATATGCAGAAGATACTCCTCTGCCATATGCTCATGAAGTATGACGTTTCGGTTACCATCCCAGAGGACGGCGCATGGTTTAATCGTGGACAAACTCATGTTGCCCATCCAGAGTTGAAGGCTCGTGTCAGGCGAAGAAAGGAGGAGATCCAATTTTGAAAGGTTTACTCTGTAACGGCCAAAGTTCCTGGTCTGGTAGAGCCTCTCTCGCGTTGTCATATTTGCACAGCGTTAGGTACTTATTTATTGTTGTTTTTTATATTACTATACTCATAAAACTTGATACAAAATACCATTTTTGCTTGTACGAGAGGCCGGTGTCTTTTTTTCCAATTTCCACAGGGCTAGATGAGGTTGGCAACACCAGGGAGAGAACGAAGATACGGATGCCTGCTACTTAAGTTCCTCAGTTCTCATCAAACAAGTTGTATATATTGAACTAACAGCGTATGTTACTAGACCGATCATGTTCCAGTTTAGTTGCCAATGAAACATCTATAGGCGGAGATCTCATGTATGATTTTCAAACCCCATCTAAAGACCTACGTCGTCCGAAGAATCACCGCGATCTTCGTATCAAACAAGTGTGCGCACTATATATGACTCTCAGATGGTTGACTGGATCCCCCTCAAATATTCAGGAAATGCTCAGCCTCCTTCTTAACCGCAGCTGTTGCGGCAAACTGAAGGTCAGGCCCGACGCTGATCCGAGACACACCCAGAGCAGCAACTTCCTTGGTGGTAAACGCCCCAGGCGTCACATTCACCCGGCCGTCGAATGCCTCCACCAGCTTGCTAATCTGCTCCTTTGAAAGTCCTCCAGGGTGTTCCTGATCCAAAGGACCCAAGACAAAAACCGATGTCGCACCAGCAGCCAGGAATGCCTGGCCGCGCGAGATGACCTCGTCAATCGTCCCGCCATAGAGAAGGGGATCAGCCCTGGCGTTGAGCACAAAATCCGGAACGCCCAGCGCTTTCGCGATGGAGAGAGCCTGCTTGATTCTGTCGACCGCATCAGTCACGCTGTACAATTGCTTTTTCGCCCTGTCGTAGTCTTCGAGGTTGGCACCCACGGCGCCGATGCCAATGAGTTGTTTGATGGTTTCTTCCAGCTGGTCACCGTATCCATCTTGGGCGTCGACGGTCAGCGGCTTGCCTTGACCCTTGATTGCCGATGCGATGATCTTGGTGGCTCGGAGGTTTTCCTCGAGGGTCAGATCGTCATCCTCTATGCCGGCGGCTTCGGCGATCGCATAGCTTGCTGTTCCGATGGCTTTCGAATTGGGCAGGGATGCGACGGTTTTTGCGGAGACGGCGTCGTATACATTTGCAAGGACCACGGGTGGATGTGGCTTGTGGAGACCTTTGAACGTCTTTGCGGCGAGGTTCAGATCAAAAGTCATGATGGAGTTGGATATGGTCGAGAGGTAATAATGGTTCTTTTTGTTTTTCTTTCTTTTTGAACCATGCAGATTGTTCGGAGAGGAGGGGGGTCCGGCGCAAGCTATGTATCCAAGGCATGTCTGCCCAGTGCAAGGAAAACAACAACTCATCTGACATCATTGGGCATAAAGAAAGATCCCTTGCACTTATAGGCGAGGCAACCGTCTCACATTCACAGGTAAGGTCTATCTCCGTGCATGTGCGGTGGTACCTAAAGTCACTCCATTATACGCGGTGTATGTATCTGCTGATAGAAGCGGTGTACAAAAAAAGGTTTCGGAGGCCTTGTACAATAATGAGAGGTGGAGGTAGAAAGTGGCCATTGCTTCGTTGTAAATCAAGAGATGTCGTGGGTGGGAAAGCAGTAAAGATTAGTAGTAACTATTAGAAAGACTATTTGAAATAACAATCCTCTGCTTTCGGACAAGTATAATGTTCCTTAGCATTATTTTGATAGATGATATAATACACTACCGCATAAAAAAAAGCATGAATTCAACTTTCTCACCAGCAGGAACGGGTACTATAGTTGGACACGTCGAAAAAAAA
>VCAU01000036.1:248998-260161 GCA_015844325.1 Aspergillus nanangensis | reverse complement strand
AAAAAAAAAAAAAAAAAAAAAAAAGGTGTCACTTCAATATTCAAGTTGAGTTGAAGTAATCAATGAATAATAATAATAACCATAATTCCAATAGTAGTAATAGTAATAATCGTAGATAATAGTTCAGAGAAAATGAATCAATCAATCAATCAATCATCAGAATCAGAAGAAGAAGAAGAAGAATAAAGATGAAGTCGGTGCCACAAACTGCGTGCGAGTATAACGCTTGGCAATGGTTCAGGTCGCCCGGAGCGGTCAACGCGCAGGATGACGATGGGGGCGACTTCACCCACAAAGGGGTGGGGAGAAAGGGGCAAAAAGGTGGTGAGAAGGAGAATCGAGGTCAATCGAAAGGAGCAAGCAATGATCCGCCAGGAAGATCAAGCAAAAATTGAAATCCAAATCATGAAAATGAAGAAGAAGTCCCGCGTATTCCGCACCAGCAGCGAAAGTCAATAGAATCCCCGGTCAAGGGGAAGAAGGGAGGGAGTATGATCGATGATGATGAAAGCTAGACACAAGACAGGAGGAAGTAAATAATCAATAATAATAATACTCGTCAAAAAAGAAGAAGAAGAATGAAGAATGCTCCACTTGGTGGAGAATCCGCAGCGCCAACAAGAATCGGCAGATACGAGAATGGTCCCCGGCCCGGCGAGATATTATTATTTACTCTCTCTTCCCGTCGCTAAATGCTGTCGATGATCGAGAATATTTTTTCCCCCAAAGCGAGACAAAGACAATGAGAAGAAGGAGAAGAAGAAGAGAGAGAGAGACTGTCATCAAGCTGATCCTTCTCAAAAAAATAAAAAAATAAAATAAAATAAAATAAAAAGGTAGGCAAACTCCGGGAAAAGACGGAACGAAGGAGGCTGACTCCAAAGCGCCACAAACAAAGTGGGGGAAAAGAAGAGCAGAAAAGAGGAAGAACAAATCAGATATGCATGGCTATTACACCCCGAGGAGACTTGGACCCAACGAAGGACAGGAGTAACTTACGCCTTCTCCCACGTAATCAATAATCATAATAATAATAATATTCAGAACTCATGATGATCATGATGATATTCCCCGACTCCGATCCAACCATTCATCCCAGCCGGGGTCCACGAGGTCCCCCAGGAAGCCACTAAAAAGCCAAAGGATGCGGGACCGATGAGGCTCTCTGTCAGGCGGCCCGTGGTTGGTCGCCGCCAAAAACGAGGAGGCTGAATTGTTCGTCTGCATCGAACCGTCATGGAATGTCGGGTGGTTCTTTGGGGAAAATTTCCTTGTTTTGTTTCTTTCCTCAAGAAGCAAGTATTGGAATTAGATCAAGAATAAATACCAATAGATATATGTATCAATATATAATTCATCAAACATTTATTTATTAAATATCTTAATTAACAATAATAATATTCATTTCCATAAGAATTACTGGAGGAGTCAGGGTATTGATTGTGATGACTAATAATACCCAAGCTCCAATACCCTCCAGACTAACCCTAACTCACCCTAACTCACCAGTGCCGTGAGTTCACTAATACTCTGGTTTGACCGCCACATGGGGCAGACATGTTTTGATTCATTTAAATTCATTCCCTCTGATTCTCCGCTTCTTTCACCTAAACCTGCCTAGTTTGGGGTCTAGTCCCGCATCCTGAATCAACCGGACCAACGCACTAGGTGTCAGGATTTTTAATTTTTTTTCTCTCTCACAGGTTGTACCTATACGTCGTACGTTCTAGAGGGTGCAGGATCCAGGATACGGCGGGAGAGAGTAAAAAGGGGCATGGTGACAGACTGGCCACGAGGCTCAAGTCCCACCATTCCCGTCCCGTGATGAACCTCAACCCGTTATCACTGCTCGGTTGATATTTCCGGCCTTAGTATCTTTGGAACCGAGTATGAATCTTTTTTGGTAAAGGAGGGGGGGGAAGAAGAGGGTCTTTCTTTTCATCTTCATTTTCCTTTCTTGGGTTGGACGAGAGAAGGTAAAAGAGAGAGAGAGAGTAAAAGAGGAGGGGAAAGACAGTGAAGAAAAATAAAATCAAAATCAAAAGTAAGAATTTAATAAATAAATTCAAAATTCAAAATTCAAAATCCAAGCCAAGTCCTATAAGAGATCGGTCATATATTGTTATGATTTGAAGAGAATCCGCTCTCTCCCGTGTGCTGGTGGTTGGCTGCCTACGAGTGGTGTGTTGTTGCTGTTGTTGTTGTTGTCGCTCTGTAGTGTCGATGATGCGGCTGGATCGAGTGGTCCCACGCACCTTCTCTCTCCACTTGCCTCGGTGGCAGGGTTGGGATTCATTAGTTATTATTCAGGGGGAATTTTATGCCTGGATAACTATGAGTTTTTTTCTCTCTCTTCTTCTTCTTTTCTTCCATTCTCAAGAGAGAAAAAGTAAAAAAGATTAAAATTCTTCTGATGAAAACAAAAGAATAACAAGAATAATCCTTCCTCATAAGATGGGGATCTATGATTTGGAATCCTTCTCACTTGACATGTTCTGGACCTCGTCATACCTTCGAGTCAATACGAGCGACGTCGATCAAGATGACTTCTTGTCCAACTTTGTTTTCTGTCAGTCTGCCCTCCTTGTTCTAACTTTTTTTTTTTTTTTTTGCAATGATTTTCTTCACCTATCTTTAAAAAAAAAAAAAAAAAAAAAATTAAAAATTAAAACCATTAAAAAAGGTAAAACCCCCCCAAACCCATATCTCTCAAACCCATTCCCAGTAAGATTATTATTGTTGATATAATGAGATCAGACTCCCTCACTAGTTGTTCCCCAGCTCCCACCAAACGGCCCGCGCCGAGATAATAATTTCCCTCTTGCATTTCAGCCCCCAAATTCCCACCTGCTTAGGGTCGATCGACTTAGCTGATAAGTAATAATGAATAAATAAAACAGATAGCCAGATACACAAACAATCTGCTAACTACTATTCTTATTGTATGGTTTCGTCATGACCTATATTCACACTAGTAATCTATTATTCCTCCGAGATCGTCGTCTCTGTCTGCAGGGTTTCTCAGATCCGTTGAGACTTAGTTTTGTCCAGAGAGCCCCCCCCCAAACTAACCAGTCCAATAATCTGCGACTGTGGCCCGCTGTGGTGTTGGTCATGTCCTTGTTTTTTTCCTGAGTGGGGAGGAAAAGAGAGAGAGAGAGGGGGTGTGGCTGGGAATGGAGAGATGGATATGGATCCTGTCGCATGTACCAACCAGCCCTTCCTTGGGCTTCCTTGAGGAGCTTCCTTCTGGGAAAATGATTCTGAAGAATGATGCATCCATTCTTCGAAGGTAGACTCTCAGAAGGAAATAATTCAAACATAAGTATCGAAATTATATCAATATAAGTAGGTACCTACCTACCTACCCAGAAGATAGATACCTCAGTATAATTGCCAAGAAAGAACAACAAGAACAATATCCACCACAAACAAACAAATAATAAATAAATAAATAATAATCAATGGCCTGCCTAATTCAAACCCCATGAGCCGCACCCAATTACACGCCTGCGCCCGTGCCCTCCGGAGGCTCATCTTGCTGACATCCGTGCTCGCAGATACGAGGCTCTTCATCGTCATCATCATCCTCCCTTCGAGTCATGCATTGCATGCAGCGGTATGCACGTATTGATCTGGATCCTACCGCTTCGGGTAGTTATCGTGCTGCATGTATGACGCTCAATGGGGAAAATGTCTGATTTTTTTTTCTTTCCATGGAGAAGGAGTGAGAGAGAGAGAAGGATGGAGGTGTTGTGTTCTGATCTGTTCTGCCAACTGGCAGGGGCTGACATACATATTGACGAAACTTACCCGACATTACGGTGATTATTATTGGGTGGGTTTAGTTTAAGTCTTGTCTAGTAGTCTTGTCTTGGTCGCTAGAAACAGAATGGAATGGACAAGGAAAGGAAATAAAAAAAAGGTTAGATAGATACAGAGATGTTGAGAAACGTGGCGGTTGATTAGGTGCCTAAGGTACCGACCGACCTAACCAACCTACATAGTTAGTGTAGGTATGTACCTCTCTTTGTAGTTAGTTGCTGCTGACAGCAGTTCATGAAGTGCGTGTCCAACCTGGTTCACCGAACTTCTCCACACCCTTGTTCTTTTTTCTTTTCCCCTTCTTTCTTAGTGGTAGTAGTGCCACCCAGAACAAGACTAGAAGCGTAGTAGTCACTTCGTCTTGCTGACAAGCCATAAGCACAGAACAGAGCAAGGGTTTGCAGTTGAGAAAGTCGGTGTATACCTATATGGCAGAGAAACAACAACAACAACAATAACACAGAACAGGAAACGAAATCTACAACTTGCTCTTGTTTTCCAAAACCGCCTGCACCTTCTTGACCCGCTCCCACGCCGCCAAAGCCATGGGCTCCATCTTCTGCGCATACTCCGCCGCGCGCGCACTACTCGCCTGACGCAGGGCATACCGCGCCTTAATGCCCTGCATAATGACCGAGCTGCGGAAGGAGAAGAACGCATCGCCCCAAACCACATCCGCAGCCGGATCATAGCCGGAGAACTCGGCGTACCAGCGCATGCAATCATCGCGCGAGGGCAAGCCCTTCACCGCATTCGGCGCAAAGTTGTTAGTGTTGTGATCGGTGCCGTCGAGGAAGTACGGGCTGGTCAGGTTGCAGTAGTCGGAGAGCGGGTGGCCCACCGTGGCCATCTCCCAGTCCAGAATCCCGATCACCCGCGGCTCGGTCTTGTGGAATACCATGTTGTCGATCTTGTAGTCGCCGTGGACGAGCGTGCCGCGGTCTTTGGGGCTGGTTGCCTTGTTCGAGAAGAATTGGACCATTTCGCCGAAATGCGGCAGGTCGCCGACGGGTTCTTTGCTCTCGACGTCGACGGCGGAAGCTTGCGCTTTGGAGATCGTCGTGAAGGTGGCGATTTGGCGGTCGTAGAAGCCGGTTGGCTTGCCGAAGGTTTCGAGTCCGACTTTTGAGGGGATTACTTTGTGGAATTTGGCGAGGGTGCGGATGGCGTCTTTCCATCTGGAGTTGGTGAGACGGGGGATGTTAGCATTGGAGAGAGGGAGAGAGGGAGAGAGGGAGAGTGAGAGAAGAGAAACATACAGTGCAGTTCGTTCCTCGGGTCCTACCCCCGGCATGGCTGGGTCGGTGAATATTCGCCCATCGAGGAACTCCATGATGTAGAAGGGCGTGCCGATGACGCTGCTGTCTTCGCAAAGACAGTAGGCCTTGGGCACCGGGACGTCGGTCTTTTCCAGCGCATGGATGATCTTGTACTCGCGTTCGACCTTGTGGGCAGTCTTGGACAGCAACTGGCCTGGAGGCTTCTTGCGCATGACGAAGTGCTGGCCATTGGCCCCAGTGAGCTGGTAGGTAGGGTTGGATTGACCGAATCCAAACTGGCGCGTGTTAGGTCTAGGCTGACTGGCTTTCTACCTTCGAATTGACTCTGTATCGTCCCAGGGAACAATAACATACCTGCTTCACACTGATCGGGGTCTTGATGTCCGGCACATTCTGGCTGATGTATCGTTCCAGGGCCGGAATATCAATGGGTTGTCGCACCTCTCCAGCCATTCTGTCCAACAGTTATTTTTTATTTCTTTTAATTCTTTCTTTGAGATTAATTTAGAATTTCCCCCTTACTGAGTGATCAGGTGGGAAGATGATTAAGAAGAGACAGGACCATTGCGAAGGAAAAAAAGCGTGGTGTCCGTCGGTAAAAGAGCCATGCAAGGCAGCTGGCCACCACGGACCGAGGCTAAAGCGATGGGCAGCTTGTAGGGAATTGCGGGGATCAACACCCTCGGACAGGCCAACTCCATAGGATATCATCTTCCTCGGAGAACGGCACACCACAGACGCCCGCCACGCAACGACCGCTTATGTAACATCACCCTATGCAAACTCTACAAACACCGCTCTCCCATTAACGCGTGGCGCGTCTCACCGCCACAATCCAAAACGCGTCCCTCTCTTTTGCTTGGTGCATGGCTCAACGATTGCTTGTTCACCGCATCCTCCGTCCTTCCCTCCTCCTCTTGAACAATAATCTCAATCCCACCACCACTCGGCAGATCATGACCAAAGAGACCACTCCTCCTCCTGCTCAATCCACCACCACCCGCGAACCACCCTCTCTCCCGGCCTCCCCTCTCGCCAAACGCACCAAACCCAATTCCTCCACCACCACCACCATGGCCATCTCCCAGGACCAGCAACAGCCCCTACCCTCTCTGCTCGTGAAGACACTCACCGACACTGCAAAGGCCCCCACACGCGGCTCTGCCTTCGCCGCCGGCTACGACATCTACAGCGCAAAGGAGACCGTCATTCCCGCCAAGGGGAAAGCCCTGGTGGATACGGGCATTGCCATTGCCGTTCCGGAGGGAACATGTACGTTGAACCGACCACTCCCCCTGTCTTTCCTCCTAGTTCTTTGGTGGTAAAAAAGGGGAGAAAAAAAAAAAAAAAAAAGGTTCCTATATACACCAGAAACAGGGCAAAACGCTAATTGAAATTTTGTTGCGAATAATAAACAGATGGCCGCATCGCCCCCCGGAGCGGTCTCGCGTCGAAACACTTCATCGACACTGGCGCCGGCGTTATCGATGCGGACTATCGTGGCGAGGTGAAGGTTCTGCTGTTTAACCACTCCGATGTGGATTTCCCGGTGAACCAGGGCGATCGTGTTGCGCAGTTGGTTTTGGAGAGGGTGCGTAGTTTTTCTTGTGTCCCTCTGTTTTTTTAAATTGTTCGGTTGGGCTAATTATTTATTCTTCTTCTTCTCGTGCAGATCTATACCCCTGATGTTATGGTTGTGGAGGAGTTGGAGGAGAGTGTTCGCGGTGCTGGTGGGTTTGGGAGCACGGGGAAGAACTAGGTTGGTTGGTTATGAGGATATGATTGTTCTTGCTTGATAGATTGGGTTCCATGGGGTCTATAGGTACCTCGGATATAGGGATGATTGGTTGGGTTGGCGCATTGCTTTGCATTCTCGATTGTTGGTTACATGGTTATACACAAAAATGCAGTTTAGATGCGAATGCATCGGTGGTATTTACCCCTATCCATCTATGCTTGTCATATTATTTTATTTCACATTGTCTTTCCAATGTCGACTATATATATACTCGTGTTTCTCCCAGGCGTCGAGATAATCTAGTCTAGGTAGTCTTGTCTCGTCTTATTCTATATCCATCCCCAGGTCACCCACCATGTATGTATAACCTCCCTCCTAACCTAGGGCAGATCCTCCGCCCTCCACTCCTGCGGGTGAAACTCTATCGTTGGCTCCCGAAGATACCGCACATTTCGAACAAGACGCACCTCCGCAGCCTTCGTCCTCCGCAGATGCGCCAGCTTCGACCTCTCCTCCTCGCTCAACCCCGCACTCCCCTCATCCTCCCCATTTGTTGTCTGTAACTCCTTTAACTCCGCATCGCGCGCCTCCATCGTCTTCTCCAACACACTATGCATACTCGCCAGCACCTTGCCCGTAGCCAGCGCCAGCGGCAGCTCCGTCGGCGCCACCTCATCCGGCGACACCCACGACCGCGTGGTTCGCAGATCCGGCCCGGCGGCGAAAACTGCCTCGCGGAGTCGGGCCACCGTGAGCGCGGCGAACATGTCGCCGGTGCCGCTGAAAAAGCAGTCGAGGGCGGGGACGTCGACGCGGAACAGGCGCGGGGATCCGTCAGAGCGGGTCGTCGACCCGATGATGGTTAGGCTGCGGGGTGGGGGCGCGGAGTCTGTGGATGGCGGGTTGGCGAATTTGCAGAGGTCGACGGAGGTGATGATGACGTGGGGGACGTTGTAGGTTGCGTGGATGACGGTGATGGCTGAGGCAAGGGTGGCGAGAGAGGTGATTTTGATGCCGGAGAGGACTCTAATGTTATTATTAGTATTGGCGGTGAATCTTGGAGAATGTGATTGAGAGGAGAAGAGAAGAGAAGAGAAGAAAATAGAAGGATGAAAAACGTACTCGGCCTCAAATTGGTTCGGAAGAATCAAGTCTGCGTGGTGGATGGTCTTTTTATATGCGGGGACTACGTCGTCGTTGACATACAGCCGGCCCTGGTCGCCCATGACAGGGTCCAGAACTAACGTTGGCAAGTCAGTGGCAGTATATCATATGATGGATGAAGAATGGCTTACCCCAAAAAAACGACCCGGGTTTACTTTCGGCTTTGCGTTGGAGATCTTGGCCAATTGCGCCGACGGCCTCGACGGCTGCGGCGCTCGGGGCGTACCCTGAGAGCATGACGTCGAAGTCTGTGAGATGGCTCTGACAGAGACCCTCGTAAAGGGCGGTGATTTCCTCGGCCGTAGCCCTGGTACCCTTGAATTGTCTATAGCCAGTGTGGTTGCCTGTGCGTGTTGAGTGGTTAGTTTGGTCGATATGTTTATGGACTGGGTCTGACGTGGGATGACTCACTGAAGTGGACGGTGTTGAGGGCGGCGACATCACAGCCTAGAGACTGCATGACCAGAGTGGCCATTTTGTTGCCGACGTATCTGAGTGTGTCGGTTAGAGGGTTTGGACTGGATTGGAGCATGTGGAGAGTCTGTCTGTAGGGTGTAGCTTTGATCAAGCCCGGGGGATGGAGGGGTATGAATCTGATGTTCTGGGGTCGGGATTGGTGGTTTAGACATACCCGTAGACAACCTGGAGGGCTCTGTTAGAAAAAGTACGCTATGAATATATCATGCGATAGGGTTTCAGCCCATCGGTAGACTTACATGGCTTGCAATGGCGAGGACCCGGGTCTCAGGGACCAGAGGGTCTGCGGACATTGTGGGGGTTATGTGATGGCTGGACGGGGGGGGTATCTAGCACGGGGTGATAAGGGATTGAAAGGGATTAGGAGACAGCTGAGGTGGCTACTGCCGGGAGGGTATAAGAATAGGTCGTGCGAGTGATGAGAGAGAGGCAATGGATGGGGCAATTGGGAGGATGTCAAGTTGGATGCAACGAGACGACTTTCTTTATCGAGAACTGCGGGCCGTTTGCGCTAAGCCGAAGTTGGCCAGCGCGGAGAGAGAATGGGCGCAGTCTGATTGGACAACGCGGCCGTCGGCATTCGGGGTCTATCGATAAGCTCTTATCTTATCGCTCTCCATACAAACTAATTTTCAACTTGAACAACTTGACAACTTCCTAACTTCCTAACAACCGACATCTGAATCGCTTCAATAGCGGACTATAGTCTAGCTTGTGTGCATATGTCGAACCCATCTCCCCCCAACGAATGTCTGAAAAGACCACCCGTGTGTCCGGATATCGTTGTTTGATCACTTTGGGATCACCTTCCCCCAACTGCATGGTCCCGCCTCGCCGCTGTCCATCCAGCGCATGTTCTGATCCGGGTCATTCCAGATACTGAAAATCAGGACCGAGGAGGAATACGCGCGGCGATGCGGGCTGTGGCTGGCCGTTTTCGTGGACGTATTGTTGGAGAGTGAGAGTGTCACCTGCGGTGGATACGCCACTATGCGTGTAGTTTGCAGCTTCGACGACGCAGTTTTGCGCGCAGGTAACGGGGTCGGGGCAGATGGTGGAGTTGATGACATTAGTGGAAAGACAGGGGGTCGGACTGTCTGTCTCATGGATAACGCGGGACTCCCATTCTAGAACTATAGACGTGTCCTGGGCCACACAACCCCCGGAAGAGGTGCATATCCATGTCGTTAGGTTAGGGGGTTGATCTGGTGATGCTGGCTGATGACCATGGATGGCGGACAGCAGAGCCAGCGCCGCGAGTCCCTTGATTGCCATGGAGGTGTGATGATCAAATGAAGATGTTTACTTGTGAGGTTGATACGTGATGCATGACGGCTGGAATAGACAAAGATCGTAGAAACGGAAAAGGGATCCCGCTATTCTGATTGATTTCTTTGCAGATTCAAATCGTCCACCTCCTTACTCCCAATGTCGTATACTTCCTGCACCAAATGCAACAAGTCACATCTTATCGACGTGGCCGAGGCAAGGCAAATCTCGCGCACTTGGGATTACCCTGGATATATCTGCAGTGGAAATAGCTGTGTAACCAACCTTCCATGGAGTGAGGACTTCAGGTTCCCAAGCCATCTACCTCATGACTCGCACCCCTTCGGATGATACTGAATTTTAGGGGATTAGTGGGTCCCAGCCTCGGAGCAATCCCAAAGATATTGTTGTCTATTCTTTACCTGACTGCTAGATCGATCGTTGTCTGCAGAAGATTGAAAAAGTCTGCAGGCTGGAAGAATCACCCACGCTGTAAGGCATATAAATAGCGTCTTGATTCCTCCATTGCGTACTCCAAGTGACGGATTAGTTCGATGATCAGATCTCCTCGTCCGATCTAATAATCAATATGACCGTGAGAGCCGACGGGTTACAGTCTCCCCGGAGACATACGAACCGGATATACACACTCTTCGAATACAATTATATAATCTTCCCTCTCACCTTGATACTGACCTTCTACTGTACGGGCCCACCAGTCTATACCACCATATCTATGGCCCCACACTCACCATCCTCATTCTAGGTCTGCGAAAAGTCATCGATACCACCGGATACTATGTAGAGATCTCTGAGGACGGCTGGACACGGTCTGCAACCATCCACGCCATTCTGACCGGCATATTCCTTCTCCTGCAGCTGCCACCCTACGCCAACACCATGGGCCTCTGCTTGCCCATGCGACCCCTTCAATACGCGAAACAGCCCAAGCGATGCCGCCTGGGCACACTACGGGTGTGTCTCGTCACGAAGGGCACAAACGGCCAGGTAAGAGATCCACCACGCTCTGTCACACCTCACCTCGTTAAACATCTCTTCTCAGACGGCGCTCAATTCCGCTCGCTGCTGGGACCTCTTGTCGCAGCGGGACCATCCCTCCGTTCGCTTCCATGTCCTCGTCGACGGCGAACGGGGCGAGGTGTTTCACCAACAGCTGCCTTCGTACGTCACGGTTGACCAGGTGCCTGTCGATATCCCCGTCAAGCGCGCCAAGTACAAGGCCCGGGCACTGGAACACTTCCGGCTGAAGTATAAGTTTAGTAAGGAGGATTGGGTGTTGCATCTGGACGAGGAGTCGGAGGTGGACGACCGCACCATTCGCACGGTGTTGGACTTTATCGAGAGAGGCACGGAGGATTTCGGCATGGTAGATAGACGGGGGGGGGGGGG
>VCAU01000036.1:0-248988 GCA_015844325.1 Aspergillus nanangensis | reverse complement strand
CCACCCCCCCCCCCCCCCACCTTTTCCTATTTGCAGAGATCAGGCTGAGAATTATATACAGGGGACTATCATTTACAACTCGACCAACCACTGGAAGAACGTGTTCCTGTCGACCGCCGAGGTGGTCCGGATGGCCGAGGACTACGGGCGGTTTCAACTGCCGCTGCGCGCGTTCCAGCGTCCTCTGATGGGCTGGGTACATGGCTCCTGGATCTTGATTAACGGCCATGTCGAGAATACGATCGGCTGGGATACGGACAATGTCTGTGAGGACTATTGGCTCGGGTACCACGTAAGTTCTTTCTGGACCATGGAAAGTAGGTAGTTCAACAGGTCTGTCTCTCAGCTGATCCTCTCTCCAGGCCGCAGCAAAGGGGTTTAAATTCGGATGGCTCCATGCGCTGATCCGCGAGCAGCCTCCCTGCACGCTGGCGGATCTCTGGCGTCAGAGACGGCGTTGGTATACGGGGATTCTCGGGTTTGAAAGCCCGCTTGTTCGGTTGACGTTGATTTCTGGGGTTGTGGGTGGGATTGGGGTTCTTTCTCTGTTTGTTTCTCTCTCTCTCTCTCTCTCTCTCTCTCTCTCTGTTGATGTTGATCTGTCAGATATGGGGAATTTGGAACTGACGTGATACTCGCTAGGCCCTTGACTGGTCTCTTTGGGATGGGAGCGGTGGTGCCCCTTTGGTACCGGGACTGGTTGCTGTGGAACGATGCAACTAGTCTTCATGTGCTTCTGTCGGCGTGTGTCTTGCAGGATCTGAGCCTGACGGACCAGTCTGTGGTTTCTATTGTCTACCATGCGGTGATATCGGTGGCGCTTTGGCCGGCGGTTCATTTGGTGCAGATTGCAGCTCTGATTTCCGTGATTGTGAATCCTTCTCAGGGGTATGTTGTGATTAAGAAGAAGTGATTAAGAAGAAGTGATTAAGAAGAAGTGATGAATAAGGAGTGGTCTACAAGAACTGGTGTTGGTGGAAGATGGGCTAGTCATAGAAGTCTATAGTTGAATCTTTCATGCCTCTTCTCTATAATATGCACGTATCACATCTTATTTCTATCCATTGATGCTCATCCAGACCTGGTAGATCTTATAGATCATATTCCACGCATATCCTACACCGCTTCTTCCTGATCTTGCATTGTTGAAATGATATATACTCCGTATAAGATACCCTCTGGGCCCTGGTCTCTGACTCTCTCTCTCCCTCTCTCTCTCCCTCTCTCTCTCTCTCGTTTCTACAACTCAATCCCCTCAAAATGAAACGCATCCCCTGGATCGACGGCCTCCGAGGCATCGCCGACCTCATCATCGCTTTCAACCACTTCTTCAACGTCGACATCCCCACCCCCTTCCGGACCTTCTGGGACTCCCCCCCCTCAGCCAACCGCCGACTCATCCAACTCCCCCCCTTCCGCATCCCCTTCATGATGGACCCCATGGTGCCCCTCTTCATGGTCATCTCCGGCTACTCGATCTCTTACACGCTGTTACAGACCCGCAACAACAACCCCGACCAGTTCGCCGCCCGTCTGCGCTCGTCGATCTGCCGCCGGCCCTTCCGGCTGTTCCTGCCCATGTTCATCTTCGCCATCCCCTCGCATCTGCTGTTCTACTTCGATCTATACAGCAGCAACCCTGGCTTCCCCGAGAACATCACCACCCGGATTCACCCCGGCGTCCGCCCCTGGGACCACCTCTGCTACATGCTCGGCTACTTCGCCGACCAGCTCAGCCCGTTGCAGCTGCAGTGGAACGGGGGGCTGAACGGCCAGCTGTGGACGATGCCGCTGGAGTTCCGCGGCTCGCTTGTTGTCTATGGGTTGATCTACGTCCAGGCGTCGTGGCGGCGAAGCGCCAGGTTCTACGCCCTGGGTGTCTTCCTCGCCCTCGTGCTCTGGTTCGGCCACTGGGATATTGTGAGCTTTGTGGCGGGTCTTGGTCTCGCTGAGCTATATCTAGAGGATGAGTCGAACCCTTCTTCCCCCAGGTCCTCTCCCTGGACAACATTAAGCTACATCCTCCGCATCACAGCAACTTTATACCTCTTCTGCCTCTCCTCGGAGACTGAATACCCCCCCGGCTACCGATTCCTGCATACCTTCCACACCCTCCACTGGGGGCGGTATGGCGGGTGGACCGAGGTGCGCAAGATCTGGCACGCCATTGGGGCGGTGCTGTTCTTCTCGGTCGTGCTGCAGAGTCCACAGTTGCAGCGAGGACTGAGTACGCGCGTTGCGCAGGGTCTGGGGCGGCTCTCCTTCGCGGTCTATCTGGTGCATTTGCTGATCTATAGGGTGTGGCGGGCGCCGCTGGTGGGGGGTTTCTGGCGGCTGTGGGCGAAGACGGAGTATCCTGGGGCGGAGAAGGCGGCGGCGGCGAGTCTGGGGTGGTTTCTGACGGCGTATGCATTGGCTGGGCTGGTGTTAGGGGTGGTGGTGATGGTGATGGCGGAGGGGTGGGTTAGGGTTGTTGAGCCCTGGTGTGTTTGGATAGCGAAGGGGGTTGAGCGGAGGTTGGAAGATGCTGATGCTGATTCTAAGGAGAGGTTTGAATGAATGAATGAATGAATTACTGCATCTATTTGCCAATATACGTCCAGGGCAGCTCCTGCGCAGCTCTCCCATCCCAACTGACTGCGACGACCTTCTTCTCTCCCGGCATCAGATCAAAGCCATTGTCGCTCAGCTTCAGGCCTTCGCTCTCCTCAAACACGAAGCCCTTGACCGGCCGCTGTGCCTGCACCGTCACGCAGTCCCTCGCCGGCGAGAAGCCCACCGTAACATTTCTCTCCGCAAAGTCCAGATACTTCAACGGTTGCGGCCACGCCATATCCTCAGCGACGCGTTGCCCCTGCACCGAAATCACCGCATAAACAACAAACGGATCAATGTCTCCATCCCTCGCCTTCGCCGTAGTAACCTTAACGCATTGCCCTGCAAGCACCTCCGTCGTCGCATTCGGGGCCACCAACACCCTCTTCGTAATCGTCTCTGCGACCAACTCCCCCGTCGCAATCGACACATACCTCACCTCGACATCAACCTGCACAGCCTCCAGCCGACTACTCGCAACCCACAGATCGAACTCGCACTCATTCCCTGCCGCAAACGGATCCGCATGCCCCGACGTCCACACCGGACAGTTCCGCACAATACCCACATCCAGCGGCCTTAACGCATTGGCAATCGCATAAAACGCCGGCTTCCGTACCAGATAGTAATCCACCACGGCCCACGACATCGTCGGCCAGCAGTCATTGAGCTGCCAGACGAGCACACCGCCGCAGTGCCGTGCCCCGGGGGCCCCCCACATGCGCCGCCACGCCTTGTACGCATACCGCATCGTCTCGGCCTGGAGGATCTGCGTGACGTGCGTGAACGCCGGGAGGTCGGCGGCAGCAGGCACGAGGAAGTTCTCGGCCACGTAGGTGATCATGCGGCGCTCGTGGTCGCCGGCCTTATTCCGGAAGTCCATCAACCGGGAGCCGGGATGGCGCTGCTGCGGGGAGGTGATGCTGCGGTGTAGCGTCAACAGATGGGGGTAGGCTTCCATGCCGAACTCGCTGACGAAACGCCCCGCCAACTCGGCAGAGTCCTGGTACCGACTCATCGGGCCGTGCCAGATATCCCACTGGTGGATATCGCCGACGGTAGGGTCAGCGGTGGGCTTGCCGTCGCCCCAGGGGCTGGTGGGGTGGTAGGCAGTGGAGGGGTCTTCCTCTTGCATCCACTTGGGCAGGAGATGCTCGTAGGTGTACCTCGCGGGGAACGAGGATTTCTTCCAGCTCTCCGGGTCAGTATCCTCAGGGTCGTAGTCGAGTTTATACCGCTCCTGCACCTGGTAGTCCTCGTTGCTGCCGGCCCAGATGACCACCGAGGGATGCGAGCGCAGCCGCCGGATATTCTGGCGCGCTTCTTCCTCGACGGAGCGGATGAACGAGTCGTAGACCGGGTAGCTGGCGCACGCGAAGGCAAAGTCCTGCCACACCAGGATGCCGAGATCGTCGCACGCGTCGAGGAAGGCGTCGTCCTCGTAGATGCCGCCGCCCCACACGCGGATCATGATCTGGTGCGACTCGACCATCAGCTGCATCCAGGCGCGGTAGCGCGCGGGCGAGATCTGCGCCAGGTAGCTGTCGCCGGGGATCCAGCACGAGCCGCCGGAGAAGATGTCGATCCCGTTGAGCCGGAAGTAGAACGACTTGCCGAAGGCGTCGGGCTCTTGGATGAGCTCGCAGCGGCGCAGGCCGATGAGTTTGCTCTGTGCGTCGAGTTGGGTCGTAGTATCTGCTCTGATGAGCTTGGCGGAGAGCCGGTAGCGGGTCTGCGCGCCATACCCGTGGGGGTACCAGAGAGCAGGAGAATCCAGTTGGAATGTAGTCTGGACCAGTCCGTCGGATCCAATGGGGCACGTCTGCTCGAAGACGACCTTGTCCTGGTCGTCGGCCAGGGACAACACGACAGCCATATTGTCGGGCTGCGTCGTCGCGACTCGCGCATATACAGTCCCGGCGCAGGACGTGCAATCCGCCGAGAGCTCATACTGCGTCCACACATCCTCGACACGAGCAACATACTGCTCAACCAGCACGGGGCGCCACGGGCCAGCGGTCATCAGAATCGGCCCCCAGTCCCAGCCCCAGTTGTACTGGGCTTTGCGGACGGGGATGCGGCTGGCCTCGGTCTGGCGCACGTGGAAGACATGCTCGGCCTGGTGCTGGTCGAGGAGGGCGCGGCCGCGCAGCAGGGCTGAGTGGAACACGATCTCGAGCTCGTTGTCCGGGCGCAGAAGCTCGGAGACGCGCACACGGTGGGCCGTGTGCATGTTCTCGGCCTCGAGGATGATATGTCCGTTGAGACGCACCGTTGCAAAGGTGTCGAGCCCCAAGAAGACGAGATCGGTTTGAGTCTTGTCTTCGCTGTTGCTGGGGACGCTGAACCGGGTGCGGTAGACCCAGTCTTTCTCGCCGATCCATTGCACTGACAGCTCGTTGGCGTCCACGAAGGGATCGGGGATTCTGCAGCATGGGTTAATAAGAAGGTTGCTTGTTGTCTTATATGGGAAAGAGAGGACGTTACTTTTCGTTGGCAAGCAGATCCACGTGCACTTGGCTGGGGACGGTTTTCACGGGCAGCCAGCTGTCCTGCGACAGGTCGTCGGCCTGGCGCATCGACCAGCCGGTCGTCAGCTGTTGGGAGGTCTTGTGCATGGTTGCGAGAAAGGTGAATAATCCCGTCAATCAGGGTGGATGAGGATTGGATCTGTTCTTATTTAGGTCCAGAACGAGATGCGGAGTTGGGCGACTTAGGGCTGGTGAGGTCCCGTGCCCGATCAGGCACGGGAATTTAACATTCCGGACAGAAATCCAACGACGCTTCATTAAATCCCGACGAGAACAGAACAGGAGAATAGATCAGATCAGATCAGAAACCAGCTCCATGTTTTCCCTATCCGATAGTAAGTTCACCCAAGCTCAATCCTCGAGCCACTCGCTGACCTTCCCCCACCAGTACAATCCCACCAGGGTGAGGATGATTGCTGGATTGCCATCCACGGCAACGTCTACAACGTCACCAGCTTCTTAAACCACCACCCCGGAGGCAAGGCGATAATTCTGCGCCATGCCGGCACCGATGCAACTCGTGCCTTCTCGGATGTCCATCCAGCAGAACTGCTCGATGAATACCTGATCGCCGACCAGCTGTTGGGCCCATTGCAGCCAACATCTCCAGACGACAACCAACAACAGCTCAAAGAGTCTCCCACCATCCAGACTCCGCCTCTGGAGACAATCCTCAGCATCGCCGAGATGGAATCCCTCGCGTTGCAGCATCTCAGCCCCAAAGCCCTCAGTTACTACGCCTCCGCCACGGACGACGAGCTCACCAAGCACGCCAACGGGGCCATCTTCCGCTCCATCCTGCTCCGCCCGCGCATCTTCATCGACTGCACCCACTGCACCCTGTCGACCACCATGCTGGGCAACCGCGTCGGCCTGCCCATCTTCATCTCCCCTGCTGCAATGGCCAAACTCGCCCACCCCTCCGGTGAGACCGGCATCGCCGCCGCATGCTCCAAGCTCAACGCCCTCCAAATCATCAGTAAAAACGCCTCGATATCAGTCCCCGACATAGTCGCCGCCGGCCCCTCCGCCGTCTTCGCCTGGCAACTCTACGTCCTCAAGGACAGACAAGCCACCGAGCGCACCCTAGCTCACATCCGCACCATCCCACAGATCAAATTCATCGTGTTGACGCTGGACGCCCCCTTCCCGGGCAAACGCGAGGCCGACGAGCGATTCAAAGCCGCCGAAGTCGCGGGGGGAGGCGCGCCGCAGGCATGGGGCACAGAGTCGGCGCTCACGTGGCGCAAGACGCTGGAGTGGCTGGTTACGCAGACTGATCTGCCGATTGTGTTGAAGGGGGTGCAGACGCATGAGGATGCGTATGCGGCGACGCTGTTCCCTGCGGTTAAGGGGGTGATTCTGTCGAATCATGGCGGGAGGGCGTTGGATACGGCTAATACGCCCATGCAGGTGTTGTTGGAGATTCGACGGTTTTGTCCGCAGGTGCTGGAGCAGGTGGAGGTGTTTGTTGATGGGGGGGTTAGGAGGGGGACGGATGTGGTGAAGGCGTTGGCGTTGGGGGCGAGGGGGGTTGGGTTGGGGAGGGCGGCGTTGTATGGGTTGGCTGTTGGGGGGGATGGGGGGGTGAGTAGGTCTTTTGAGAGTGAGTGTTTTTCCTTTTCCTTTTCTTTTCTTTGGTTGGATATTGTTGGTTTGTGGTGTTTTACTAACAGGGTGGTGTTGATAGTTCTTGCGGACGAGACCATGACGGCGATGAGGCTGCTCGGGGTGAGCAGGGTGAGCGAGCTGAAGCCACACCATGTGAGTTTGGGAAGCGTCCATCTATTCTAACTTATCAACAGCTAACAAATGACTTGTTGCAACAGGTGAATACCTCGATCTTGAATGATCGGCTGTATGATGGACCCTCGGGCTTGGATGTGGTGCGGAAGAGCCTCAGGACGAGTCACTTATAATAGCTTCTGTAGATACAAATATTGTAATGCTGGAATAATATTGATCTAAAATATTTACATATACAAAACCCATCTGACACACTACCTACATTCACGTGCATTCACCCTTGTCTAGTGCCCTTTTAACATATAGTGTGCTTGGATGATCCGGCCTCAGGGTATTTTCGCATAGCTGGAGAGCTTGTCGAAGTAATTCTTTTGCATTTTTTTCCCTGCTTGTCGAGAGAATCAGCCAATCCTATCATACTATTTATAGTATCAGGATGCTCAGGGCCAAGAATTCTCTCACGAAGCTGAAGAACTTGTCGATGTTTTTTCTCTGCTTCTTGATATTCCCCCTGACTGTGGAGAGAAGCTGTCACACTATACATACTTGATAAAGTCTCAGGATGTTCGGGCCCAAGTACTCTCTCACGAAGCTGAAGAACTTGTCGAAATCTTTTTTCTGCTTCTTGATATTTACCCTGATTATAAAGAGAAGTTGCCATACTATACATACTTGATACAGTATTAGAATGTTCGGGACCGAGAATTCTCTCCCGGAGCTGAAGAACCTGTCTATTTTGTGTCTCTGCCTCTTGATATTTCCCCTGATTGTTGAGAGAATATGCTATGTTAGCCATACTTAATAAAGTATCGGGATGTTCAGGCCCAAGAATTCTCTCCCGGAGCTGAAAGACTTGTCGATATTGTTTCTCTGCATCGGGATATCTCTTCTGACTGCGGAGAGATACTGCCACGTCATGCATACTGAGTAAAGTATCAGGATGTTCAGGTCCAAGAACTCTCTCACGAAGCTGAAAGACTTGTTGATGTTGTTTCTCTGCATCGGAATATCTCTTCTGACTGCTGAGAGAAGTCGCTATACAATACATACTTCTTATAGTATCAGGATGTTCAGGTCCAAGAATTCTCTCACGAAGCTGAAAAACTTGTCGATATTGTTTCTCTGCTTCTCGATATTCTCTCTGATTGGTAAGAGATACTGCCACAGCATGCATACTGTGTAAAGTATTAGGATGCTTAGGGCCAAAATATCTCTCACAAATTTGAAAAATTTGTTGAAATAACTTCCCCGCATCTTGATTTTTTCCTTGACTACAAAGAGACCTTGCCACAGCATGCATACTTGATAAAGTATCGGGATGTTCAGGCCCAAGGATCTTCTCACGAAGCTCTTGAGTTTGTCGATACAACCTCTCAGCGTCCTGATATTTTCCCTGGGTGATAAGGGAGCCTCCCATATTGTACCACGTGGTGATCATATCCAGAATGTCAGGCTGGGCGATTTTCCCTGGTCGAATCTGTTGATGCAACTGGGACCCGCATGTACTTTTTCTGTTTGTATACTGGTTCAGGTCTTCCTCTCCTAATAAACCGGGCTTAATAGTGTCACAATACGGAAGGGGCTGAATATAGACTCACTCTGAAAATTTGGGGACCAGAGCCCCAAGAGGGTTTTGACGGTGGCGGCAGCGGTGGCAGCAGCATATTCCTGCCAAAGCTTGTTCTTATGACAATCTGCATAGTCACACACTCCTTTGATAATGATGCAAGGCATATTATCCCAAACCCTTGCGCCTTCCATTTCGAAGGCGATGATGCCATCTTTGGCGGCGATCCTATCACGGTGCTCTCCAGAATTCATAACCACGTCCGCAGATGCAATCGCCCCAATGTAAACAAATGGGGGAGGAGGAATCTCGGCCGCGTGTCGCTTACGACTAAGTGTTTTGCCTGCACAGCCCAATGCTGTGCAATCCTGATTCACTGCTTGATCACAAATGGGATCATCCTGAGAAATGCAGCAAAAACAAAGGCACATCTGACGCGGGTCCTGGGATTGATGCTTATGGCGATAGAATGCTTCGAAAAGCACATCATGCGCAACTCCTGGGTACTGCCACGGTGTATCCGGCTGGGCTTGAAGGTCTTGAAGATGGTGTAGAACCCGTTCATGAATTTCATTCCGTGTCTTGCGACCGTTGAGGGCATTCAGGAGGCTTCTCACCTCCTGGGTAGGTCTGCCCAGGAAATCTTTCACTCCGGTCTTCCGGTGGAATCCGTCGGGGTACTGTCCGCCAAAGTCGTATTGGATCACACAATCGCTGATGATAACATCCCCTAGAATGATCTCATCGTCGCGATTTGCCGGGAAAGGGACGCCCCCACAGATTCCAACCACCAGAACCAGCTGGAGGCGAGTGAAGCTCACGCGAAGGTTGGATGCGACGGCTGCAGCGCTCCCTTTCCCCATTCCGGGCAAAAAGCACAGGACGATATTGTCTTGACCAAGTCTTCCTGTGATGTATATATTGTGGTCCCCCAACTGTTTGCCGTAAAACTGGCCAAATTTGTCGTATGTCTCGTCCAACAGGGCTTCGACGGCATCTGCTTCGAGAGAGAGGGCGCAGATGATGGCGATCCTAAACCCATCGCGGCTTTCTGGGCGCATTTTGAAGTTTGAACCCAGAATAGATATGTAGTACCAGACAGGGAAATGGGAAATCGTAAGTCCAAAGGTGTTATTCTTGCTTTCCCCACTTATCATATGAAAGAAGAGATGATCTAGCCTTGTTCATAAATGCAAATGCAAGCTAACAGTTCTCGTATTCCTGTTGATTGAAACCCCCCAAATTGGCCGACTGTCACGTGGCACGCTAAGCCTCACTTTCTTGTTGATGACCGCCATCATTTTCAGAAATAAACATCACAAATATGTGTTATGCTACTACTGTAATACCATGTCTGACCGGCCAAAATTGAGCCATGCTGCGTATACAGTGGGCTGGATTTGCGCTCTACCTGTAGAGATGGCCGCAGCCACAGGAATGTTGGACGAAGTGCATCAAGACTTAGCGGGACAAGCAAGTAACGACCACAACACATATACTCTCGGGAGGATTGGACAGCATAACGTGGTGATATCGTGCCTACCACGGGGCGAGTATGGCAGTGCGTCTGCGTCTGCCGTGGCCATGCAATTGTTGTCGAGCTTTGAATCGATTCGATTCGGGCTCCTCGTGGGGATCGGGGGTGGGATTCCGAGTCGCGAGGCTGATATCCGCCTCGGTGATGTTGTCGTTGGAGTCCCAACCAGTGGCACGACGAATGGAGGCGTGGTCCAGTACGATCTCGGGAAAGCGACGATTTCGCCCCGCAAGTTCGAACGAACAGGTGCCTTGAATCGACCGCCGCAAATATTACTAACGGCGGTTTCCAAGCTACAGGCCCTTCATCAAATGGAAGGTAGTCACATGTCCAAAACAGTGGATGAAGTTGTGGAGAAATACTCCAGAATGAAAGACACCTTTGCGGCTCGAGATCAACTGGTAGACCAGCTCTTTGAGGCGAATTATTACCACCGGCCCCCAAAGTCTCCGTCTTGTCGCCGGTGTGAAAGTACTCAGGCTATCAATCGACCGTACCGAGCAACTACCGAGCCGGTGATTCATTATGGAGTGATTGCCTCGGGGAATCAAGTGGTGAAGGATGCTGAAGTGAGGGACTCTTTAGGACGTGATCTTGGGGCCTACTGCGTGGAAATGGAGGCTGCAGGTCTGGTCAATCACTACCCTTGTCTGGTTGTTCGTGGGATATGTGACTATGCGGATTCACATAAGAATAAGGAATGGCAGAGCTATGCGGCTATAACTTCTGCCGCATACACCAAGGAGCTTCTTCTGGTCACCTCACATGCCTCAATCTATCAACAGAACCTAGCACAAGATGCCAGGCTCTCCGATTCTGAGAAGAAGAAGAACCATAGTAAGTGCTTGGAACCACCGACTATATTGCCCTCAACTAACCTTTGAAAGCTTCTATTATTGAACAGATCTGCATGCAATCCCTTCAATTATCTGATATAGAGCTCCCACGCCCGACGAATCATAATAACGCGGAGTGGCAGAATGTTTTCAGCAACGTTGACTTTGAAGAATGGTACAGCGGCAAAAGCCAGGATTCGAATGAAGGTCTCATCTGGATCAAAGGCAAGCCAGGGTCCGGCAAGACTACCTTCATGAAACATGCATTCTCCCGAACTATTAAAGACCTACAGGAAACGGACGCATCCGTTGCAGCCTTCCTTTTCAACCGAACAGATAACAGACTTCATTGGAGTCAATTGGACCTGTTTAAAGCCGTCCTATACCAGTTACTGCAAGCCCGTCAGGACGATCTCGCCGGATTTGTCGATAGATTCGAGCATAAACTGCAAGACGCTGGAGTCACATGGAACCAAGACGAATTGAAATCCCACCTCGAGTTCATGTTTAGCAGGCCACGACCCCATAGGACCGTGTTGTTTCTGGATGGGCTGGATGAGTGCGCCGATAACGGGGTCAGAGAATTGGCCTTTTTCTTCCGTCAAATCACAACGACAGCAAATACCGCCAGCAGTAACCTGAGTATATGTTTATCAAGTCGAGAATATCCCAATGTCACTGTCGGCCGTTGCTCCGAAGTGTTGATTCACCAGCTCAATACCAAGGATATCCAACAATATATAGGTCGAAAGCTCAAGGCAGCTGGTCTCAATCTGGATCCTGGATGGCTTCGACTGGCAGACATAATGATCTCCAGATCTGCCGGCGTATTTTTATGGGTTGTCCTTGTCTTGGACGGCGTGTTAAAGGACTACGATGACGGTCGAAGTTTCGGGTATATCGAGCACCGGCTGGGGAATATCCCCCCTGCACTCGAACAACTCTACGAGCAAATTCTATCCACGGTTGGCCAGGCAGATCGCCATCTAACCCTCCGATTCTTTTACTGGGTACTACTCCCGATTAAGCCACTACGGTTGGTGGAATGGCATCATATCCTTGCCTGGATCCGAGACCAGCCGCCATTGTCCTTACGTGAATGGCGCTACTCCAACTATTTTACCGAAACGCATTTTCAATTAGAACGCCGGATTCAAACCATCTCGAAAGGATTGGTCGGTGTCAAAACCAAGGAGACCCACTCACAAGTAGCAGTCGACGACAAGAATTCTATCCTAGGCGATGCAGGCTCTCTAAATAGTGAAGAAGGGGAGACAAGGATAGTCCGAATCATCCACAGCTCGGTAGGCGAGTTTTTCCTGCAAGGTTCGGGGTTCAGCTACCTAGACCCGTCACTGGGCTGTCATGATCTTGGGCTCGGCCACCTCTCCATTCTGGGAACTTGCCTAGACTACATCTCGGTTCCGGAATTAGATGCTTTGGTGCGTCGGCGACAACGAGGACACGATGGCAATGGCCACCGACAAACATCCAGTGAACATTCCTCGAATTCACCACCACCGAAACATGTGAAAGTTATTAAAAAACCGGTGAGAATCCGGAAAAGAAGTGGTAGCGAAGCTAGTTTTGGAACCTCAGCCTCGAACTACGCGGATTCGATCTACTCCAATGATTCCACGACTGACTCCCGGCCCCATTCCAAGTTCTCCGAGGGTCTTGCCAAATTAGAAGCCTCCCAGGCAAAACATCCAGCCGGCTCATCTACTGGATTTACCATGGATCAATATTTACGAGATTCCTCACCTGCCGTGGAGGCCGATGCGTTAGAGCGTGCGGTAAGCATTGCAGAAAGCCTTCATTCCGGATCGTCGATCTCTCAGGCTACTATGGAAGATCACCCTGCGCTAATGTTTTACGCCCTTTACGCGTTTACAACTCATGCTGTATGTGTGGATCAGCGTGGAATTGATCCTAGGAGCCTCATTTCTCGTCTTCAGACAGGGGGTCTCTGGCGACGCTGGCTGCTGCTAGCCGACACTCTTGACGCCAATACTGGCATGTTGTGCTTTGCTGCTATCAAGGGTCTGACTTCGTGGGTGAATTATCTCCTGGATGTCGGCACGGGCAACAATTCTATGATCGGAATGTATATTGATGCATTGGAGGCTGCGGTGAATGAATACAATGCAGAAATTACGATGCTTCTCTTAAAAACCAAACACAACCAAGGCAAACGTATGGGTGCATGCATTAATGAAGCAATAATCCGCATGATAACGAGAGAGGATGTCGATCAACTGTCTTGGTTCCTTGAACTGATCTCGTCCGGAGAAAACACACACGAGAAGCTTGTGGATATCTACCAGCTGTCAGAGAAGCCTCTTTTCATGGCAATACAACGGGGTTATGCCATTATCGTGAAGAAATTGTTGCTTATGGGGGTCGATCCAGTCCCAGCTGAATATAACGGAATATCCCCCCTGCATCATGCTTGCAATTCGCCGTGCCCAGATGTTGAGATATGCCGGTTGCTGCTCCATCATGGCATGAGTCGAGACGTGCTCGACCCAGATGGGTTCATTCCAGCACAATTAGCGCTTCGGAATAAGTTCTCTGCAGGGGTTGCTTTGCTGGATAATTACGAGCCACATTCAACGATATCACAGCCAAAAATCACTTGTCGAGTCCGTCATATTGTTGGGATGGAGAGTTTGAGAAGACCCTATATTACGGTGGCTATTGCGGGTGGGAAGAAACTCCTCCACCACACCGACAATAAAGGTTGGAACGAAGTGCAATTCTATGTTCCTCGCAACACTCTGTCGATGCCAGAGTTTACCATGCGTGAGATACTGTCTGCGCGGGATTATCGGGTGCGCAAGACAACTTGGAATGTCCGATATGTTACTGAGGATGGGACAGAACGAGCCTCCGTCATTGAGAAGGATGAGGGTGGGAGCGAGGTCCACCTTCTCGAGACAATGACACCGTTGTCAGTGACCTTGGATATTATTTCCCCCTCAACAGTGGAATTTCAAGCCCTTCCCCACAAGGCCCCCCCACATCGTCCGTCTCAAGCGGTCGCTTATTTGCAACGCATCTGCAGGCAAGCGGGTCTTCGCTCGGCCCAGACGAAAATATAAATCCCCGTGTACCATTTCCGGCCTAGTTGATGCGAAAAATTGGGGGTTTCTTGAGTCCCCATGGGGGATGGCATCAGGGTCTAGATGTCGGTATAAAGCCCCGAGGATGGCCTGATTTTCTGGAGCATAATAATGCTTTAGTGAAAAAATTCTTCCTGGGTGATTCTTTTTTGGTAACAATTCCGAAGCAGTCTCGCGCATCATGGACAACCCCAAAGAAGGCGCCGTGCTGAAGGAGGTGGAGAATATGGAGGAGTCGATGGAGACATATGCCACCATTATGGCGACGCAGAAGCCGAATCCACGAGGACCGGGTTATATCAAGTTGTATTTGTTGTCGGCGGTTGTGTTTCTGTGTTCGACTATGAATGGTGAGTCTGATTCTCTCTTTCTCTTTCTCTTTCCCTCTGTCTCTCTAGATTCTAATACGATAGATATACCATAGGATTCGACAGTTCCCTAATGGGCTCGATCAACGCCCTCCCAAACTACGTCGAGTACTTCGGGCTCCCTGCAAACGGCAACGCCAGCACAGGCATCGTCTTTGCCATTTTCCAGGTACGTGAATGACAAATCCCTCCACCACTAAACCATATTAATTACTCCCCCAGGTCGGCCAAATGTGCGGTGCGCTCTTCGTCTGGATGACCGACTGGTACGGACGAACCTGGCACATCTTCTTCGGTTGTCTGGGCGTCTGCATCGGCACGATTATCACCGCGCTGGCAACCAATCTGCCCATGTTTATCGGTGGACGGTTCGTTCTCTCGTTCTTCGCGACGTGTGCACATACAGCGGCGCCCCTGTATCTGGTGGAACTTGCTCCGGCGGCGTATCGGGGGACGATTGCTGGAATGTACAACACGTTCTATAATGTCGTACGTATATACGTCTAGTTGGTATGAGCGGAGGGGTAATTGTGACCTGACTAACGTTGGAGTTTCTGACAGGGTTCGGTGCTTTCTACCTCGGCAGTCTACGCTTGCCACAAATACCTTGCTGGTCAGGGGGATCTGGATTGGCGCATTCCCCTGTGGCTGCAGATGGTGTGTCCGGCGCTGGTGTGTCTGGCGATCAAGTTTTACCCAGAGTCTCCACGATGGTATGCCCTGTCCTCGTCGTTTCGAGAGAAATTATGTCGCTAACTCAGCTCCTGTAGGCTCGTGTCCCAGGATCGCCATGATGAAGCCAGGGCGATCATCGCGACCTATCATACAAACGGCGACCTGGAGCATCCTCTCGTGGCCCTCCAGATGCGCGAAATGCTCGCCCTGACCGACATGGAACACCAGGCCTCGTGGAAGGACCTGTTCGATCTCAGTGTGCTGGTGGAGTCTCGTTCCAGCCGGTACCGCCTGATGCTGAACATCGCCTTCTCGTGGTTTGGCCAGTTCAGCGGAAACAAGTACGTTCTCATCCCCTCTTACTAAAGACTACCAACTAATAGCCTCAAGTATTGTATCCTACTACCTCCCCATCATGCTCAGCGGCATCGGCATCACCGACACCGACATGAAGCTGATTCTCAACATCGTCTACGCCGTGGTCGGCTGGGTGTCTTCGATCTTCGGCTCTCGTCTGCACGACGTCGTCGGCCGGCGTAAGATGCTCATCACCAGCACCGCCGGCATGACCGTCTGCCTGGCCATAGTGGCCGCCTGCGCCGCCGGATACACCGAGTATGGCAACCAGACCGCCTCGACCGTCAGCATCGTCTTCATCTTTATGTTTGGCGCGATCTTTGCCTGCGGGTTTACGCCCATGCAGCCCATCTACCCGGCGGAGGTGGTGAGTACCAAAATGCGAGCCAAGGCGATGGGCACGTTCAAATTGACGGCTGGGGCGGCTGGATTTCTCAATACGTTTGTTGGGCCGATTGCGCTGTCGAATGTAAGTGTTTTCTCCTCCTCTGTGTCTATCTATGTGACACTGCTAATTGATTGGGGGGTTATAGATTGGGTACTGGTTTTACGTCTTCTTTGTCTTCTGGGATACGCTGGAAATGGGGGTGATGTACTTCTTCTTCGTCGAGACTAAGGGCTGCACGCTGGAGGAGCTGGATGTGATCTTTGAGGCGGAGAATCCACGCAAGGCCAGTGTGGAGGCGGCCAAGGCGAGGAAGCGCATTATTCAGAGTGCGGCATAGGGAGTAGTTTAGTTTATTAATTGTTATTAGTATCATTGTATAAGAATCGAGGTTTCTGAATTTGGGCCAATTTTAACCCTAATTAACCCCCATGTAACTAACTAACTATAATAAATAATATTAGTAATTGTTTCGGTGCCTGAGGCCGCCATAAAAACCTCCCCGTTTTCTTCTCCACATTTTACAAGTTCATAAGTTTATATGTCCTCTTCAACCACCAGAATCAAATGTAGAACAATAAATAAATGCCATCATGTTCCATACCTTTGGCCCGGCCCCTCCGTCAGAGCCGGCCACCCCCCGGCTGCCTCCCCCCCGCAAAGTGAACCGGTCGTGTGCCGAATGTACGCGGCGCAAGGTGAAATGCGACGGCGGCCAACCTTGCACGAGCTGCCAGTACTATCAGATCCCCGACGCCTGTGCCTATCGAACACGCAACCGACGCCAGGCCGCGAGTAGGAGGTGCGTCTGTCTATCTCCCTGGGATGCCAGAGACCGTCTCTTGCTAATGTAGCTTCGTGTCCAGCACCCTTGAGCGCGCCACCGAGACCCTGCGGCGCCAGGCGGGAGTTCTCCAGCTTCTCTTTCCCACCGCTTCGTTGGAGGAGCTGGTGGACAAAGACCGATCCGAGCTGCTGCGTCTGCTCCACGACGCACCACCAGCAGACGGAGGAGACTATGCTCAAGCACTGCCGGTGGCCGCCTCCCCGGTTCTTTCTCCCGGCTCTCCTCCTCCTGCGCTTCCTCCCCTGGAAGATGCGCACGCCTCCCCCGAGGAGTCCGATAGGGGCGAATCTGGCGAGGAACGGCGCTGGGACGAGTCGGCGCAGAATCCCGCCACCATCGCCGCCAGCGACGACATCAACGCCATCAGTCTCGCCGGCGACCGACACCGCCGCTCGTACCTGGGCATCTGCTCCGTCAGCGCCGTGTTGCGTGCGCTGTTCCGCCTGTATCCAGCCGCCAAAGACCAGATCGTCGAGCAGTCGAAGAACTGGCCGGACGTGCAGCAGCAGCAACTGGAAGTGAACAACCACCGCCCGTCATCATCTCTACTACTAAATCCACATCTCGCGCTGCTCCCTGGCCCCCCCTCCGACTCCCTACGCGAACTCCGCTACATCACCTTCTACTTCGAGCACATGCACGCCATCACCCCGTTCTTGCACGAGGACTCGTTCCGCGCCACCTTCGCCGCCGGCGACCGCCAGCACTCGCCCGCCTGGCTCGCCCTCTGCAACATGGTGCTCACCGTCGGCTCCATCGCCTCCGGCAGCGACACCGCGCATATCCACTACTACAACCAGGCGCGCGCCTCCCTCGACCTCGACTCCCTCGGTTCCGGCAACCTCGAGACCCTGCAGGCCCTCTGCCTCCTCGGCGGCTACTATCTCCACTACCGCAACTCCCCCAACATGGCCTACGCCATCCTCGGCGCCGCCCAACGTCTCGCCATCGCCCTGGGCCTGCACCGCGAATCTCCCCCGCGTCCGGATCCTCCTCCAGACCACCACGCCATCCGCCTCGAATCCCGCCGTCGCACCTGGTGGAGCCTCTACTGCCTCGACACCTGGGCTAGCATGACCCTCGGCCGTCCCACCTGCGGCCGGTGGGATAGCTCCACCATGAACACCGCCCTGCCCGCCCCCTTGCACCCGGACGACCACTTCGCGACCTCCCTCCGCGCCAGCACCCTGTTCTGCCACATCAGTAACCGGCTGCAGCATCGGTTTGCCCAGTCCACCCGTATCAATGCTGCCGAGGCCCAGGCCCTCGACCGCGAGCTGCTGGACTGGCATGCTGCTCTGCCGGCCGTGCTCAAGGATACCGTCAACGCCCCGCCGCGCATCACCGTCGCCCGCGAGTTCCTTCGCAACAGATATCACAACGTGCGGTTGATTCTTTCGAGGTGTTTTCTGCTCTATAAGGCTTATGGGGAGCAGCCGAGACGACACCAGCAGCAGCAGCAGCAGCAGCAGCAGCAACACCCTCATCCTTCTTCTTCTTCTTCTTCTTCTTCCTCCTCTGAGGAAGACCAAATCGCCGACCTTTCCCGCGCCATCGCCGCAGAGGCCATCGACGCCATCGCCCTGCACTGGGTGCCCAACCGGACCCAAGTCTGGAACTCCGCCTGGTATCTCTTCCAGGCATGTATGGTGCCACTGCTGTCTATCGCCATGGCTGCTGCATCTGCCTCGGCGATGAGTCCTGAAGGAGGAGCACCAGGAGGAGGACTCGTCTCCGACGAAGTGCTCTCCTGGTACGCCAGCCTAAACAAAGCGCTGGAGATCTTTGCGGAGATGAAACCGTGGATGCGGGCGTCGGACCGGGCGCCGGATATCGTGGCGACGTTGTTTCAGACGGTGTCGCAGGGGGCGGAGGGGTCGATTCGCACGCCGTCGGTGGTGGATGGTGGGGGGTCGCATTTGTTTGGGTGGGCGGATGAGTTGCTCACGGAGATGGATTGGGGGATGTTTTTGGGGGAGGAGGCGGGGAGTAGTTTGGCGCAGCAGAGTTTGTTTGGGTTTAATTAATTAGCTGTTCTGTGATTGTATATAGATATATAGATATATATCTATGGTATTTTAATTGGGGAGGGAGTAATTGGTTCATTATTTATATACATAATATAGTATGTACCTATACAGACTTGATTTTCTAGAGTCAATGTGACTTTTTCTGTATTGAGTATTTCTTATCACCGGTCAAGACTCAGTTACTTAGGGTAGAATTAGTGTTGGGTTACGTATATAGTGTAGACAGGGTCGAAAAGCCCGGTCTGAAAATGTACTCTTGAAACTCCGCATCTGTTCCCGCACCTATTCCCGCACCCAACCAGACGAACTCCGCCACAAACCGTGCGGACGAAGCATTTAACCCTAAAAAAGCCCGCCGGGGTTCCGCATTAAGTGCTTATCTACATTATGTTTTCGTTCACATTCCACAGTCTATTTCTTAACACTAGGCATAAGAGACTAGCTCTATTTCAGATTGGATATTCGCCATTGTGAGGAGGATGATTAAAAGGCCGGTGTGTGGGACCCATTGCGGTGCTCTTCGTCAATTCCTCAAAGTATTTCGAAACGAAGCGTCTTTAAATCGGGCAACAGGCCGCTAGTCGCAATCAAATATCTCGAACTTCCTTACCACCTTTTGCCTTCTGCCGTCCCAGTACTATAACTATGGGCAAGGAGAAAATCCTCGTTCTGGGCGGAACTGGTCCCGCCGGCATCTGTCTCCTACGAGAGCTCCTCTCTCGCAATCATATGACCGTCCTTTTCGCCCGGAACCCTGCGAAGGTCCCTGCTGACCTGTTGTCTAACACACTTCTGGAGGTCCGTTGATTACGTACAGTATCAATCTACACGGGAAACTAATCATTACAACCCATTAGATCGTCAGGGGCGAGAAGAGTGACATAAACGCTCTATCGAATGCCGTCTCGAATTGCAGCACTGTAATATCATTTCTCGGCCCGGCAGCGTCCATGAAGTTGGCTAGTACCACGGTATACGCCGACTACTATCGGGCCATGTTTCCATTAATGCGACAACACGGCGTGCGCCGTATCTTCGCCATGGGAACGATTTCAATCCACCAGGATGAAGATCGGTGGTCTTTTGCTCAGTTCTCGATTGAGTGGATGGTGCGCATCATCGCAAATGGGCCGTACCATAATATCATCTCGATTCAGAAACTATTTGAAGAGAAGGAGGTCACGCGCGACATTGACTGGACCGTCTTCCGCATCGGCAATATCTCAGGCGCAGGTGACGATATGGAGGTCTGGGCGCGAGACCGTGAGGATGGAGATATTTACGTTGGCCCATTAGGCGCAGCTGGTTGGTCCCACTCCCAGAAGAGGGCTAGGTTGGCCCGCTGGTTGGTTGATGCTACAGAGGACGGTGCAACAGAATGGATTGGCCAAATGCCTGCTGTGAGCAAATTGGTAGGGACCCGTTGAAGGGGCCGAGCCGGTTTCTGTGTCAAGTACGTCCGTTTGGGTTAGCATTTTGGAAATATTTATTTACTCTACGGCATATAGCAGAGTATACCTGACTCGACAGTGTCTCTATGGTTCCAATACTGTAACGCGAATTGAGATAGAATAAAAGGATATGCCAGGTCATTTCTGACCGTATCTCGAAGCATATAGCTCACTTCAGCACCTCTCAACCTCAAGCCTTTCCAGCCAGATTTAGATTTCAAACGACGGCCAAATTTAAACCAGCCACTAAAATATTTGATCTCCAACACTGCTATCATGCTCTAGACCAACATATGCTAGAGAGAGCTTTATGTGCACTCTACGGATTTCAAAATTCGGGGTGCTGTATCCTCATTGAGAAGGTCAAGATAACGCTCTGTTTACGGTCAGTCAGCCAACCCAGCGTTAAAACCTCTTGGGGCCAACGTACGGCAACACAACCACCTTGCGCTCACCAGCCTCAAAAATCCCCTAAGGATTCGCAACTTTCTCAATCCCTCACTTGAGTCAATCTCCATCCATAATCTCTCTGTCACTAGCCTCGCCGCTTTATACACCAGAAATAGTATAAATGGAGGAAGGCGGTTGAAGTCTATGGTTTGGCTGTCGCTGACAAAGGGGGAGACTGTGTCGGTTACGCTTGTGAGGATGGAGTTAAGGGATAATGTAGCAATGGAATTGCAGGTTGAAATCAAGTCGTCGGTGACTGGAACTTTGGTGCCGTTCTCGTAGGCTAGTAGTAGGCCGCTAGACAACATTAGGGTCAAAATGCACATCTCACGTGGTTTGGAGAGAGACGAAAGAGGCCCCACGAACGTATTGCAAAGTCCCAATCCACCAAAATATATCTCGTCCCTATCTCCAATCTCTTCTATTAGAATGGTTCGCAGGCTATTTGATGCGTCCACCAAAAGCGTTACTTCTTCCATGTTAAATGCACGTTCCGGAGTGGGGTTGTGTAGCATGTTGTGTATTCTATCGAGGAGGGTGGACGCTTCAAAAAGTCGGGAGAGCCCCCAGAGAGGGCTTGTGGGATCTCTCTCCAGGGCGTTGGGGCAGAACGATCCCTTGAGGTCATGCATATTGTTGGTAAGAGAGTGAGTAAGAGAGGGATGATGTCCAGATTGTACAGTTATATATCTAGAAAAGGTCAGGACAATTGGTAATCATAGTCTGATGGAATAAAAGGAGCTTCGCACCTGTCCAGAATATGGATTGCACCCCAAATTAGCACGGCCTCCTTTTCTTTTGCCTCATCAGTAGGAGAGACGGAAGATGGTGATGATGCATATAACCATGGGTGGACTTGGAGCGCATCTGCAGCTCTGACAGTAGCCGCAATAGAGATTGAAGCTGCCGGGTAGAAGCCATGTGCGACTTCGAATAAGGTTATCAAAATCCTCGCTTGAACGATCTCGGGTGAGTTGATACCAAGTCCTTCGATCACTGCTATCCAGCTCTTGGTATGTAGGTACGTGGACTGGAATTTAGATGGAGGGCTCCCGTCTCCGGGAGAGGGAAGTGGCGTGGTACAAAGCAAACTAATGCAGAGGGCGAGAAGGGTGAAATCAAGGGAGGCTTCGTTCCAAGATGGCGGGAGTTGATTCTCCAATGCATGTGAGATAACAGGAAACCAAGGGAGTACTGATTGGCTGTATGCCGAGAAAACATCGGCAGGGGCTGATCCGAGTTTCTCAGCAATAATGTCCTTAATATGGTCCGGGTTTAACGTTTCCAAGGGGAGCTCTGTTCGAAGGGAGAACGATGGAGCCGGACTCAAGGCGGGTAACGCCCGTACTTCGTAGTCGCATACTTGACAAAGCCTAGAGTCCGTGTTAGGAATACTGTGGGTAAGTGACTTGGTGGTACCTTTGCACATGATCTCACCTCCGACAGAGTCCGCACGCAGGGATGGCCCTGTCGCATCGCCTCTTCTGGAGCCTACATCGTGTGCAAGCCTTTTTAGCAATGCCCTCGCGATGGCGAACATTCATTCCGACGTGAATCAAGATTATTCCGCCTATTTTTGAGAAATAGACTGCAGAATGCGGATGCGCGCTTGGAACGGGCTTCCGGCGGGATTTTAAAGTGTAGGATGCTTTTGTCAGCGGCATTAGCGGTCTCCCGATGCGGGAACCAATGCGGAGTTTCAAATATGGCATCGAAACAGCTGAGGTTGTTCCCCAAGTCGATACTCTCCTTCAACAGGCCTTTGAACCATTTCAGCTGGCACTGCATAATGATATGGTGCAGGGATTCATCCAGTTGATGGAGGTAGATGAACTGACCTCATCCAGAGGTGTGTACAGTGGCTGCTATGGATTCAGGAATGTTACATGAATCATAGTCCTCGCCGTTTGGACTACAGTTAGGTCATGTTACTTGACAACAGAAGTCAGCTAATGGTGGATACATTCATTTTAACTAACCAATTCTATCAGGAACATGAGACAATTAATTAATTCATGGGAGAAAAAAAGAAAACGAAAAAGAAAATTCCGATGCGGGGAATCGAACCCCGAGCTGCTGTGTGAGAGACAGCGATGTTAGCCATTACACCACATCGGATGTTGGTTGGTAGTGGGTTAAATTTTGACCACACATTCGAAGGTATTAATTATATTATCCATGGATCGATTAGGGCAGAAATGTGACTCTTCTCTACTCAATAATATCCATGAACATATAACCCAATCACACCACCAAATCTGATTAATTATGTATAAACATTACGCTAAGCTAGCACCTATGAATATGTATCGATGACAACTCGCTGTCGTTACCCATAACCATGACAGGACAGAGAGACAGACACACAGAGACAGACAGGGAAAAAAAAAAGGGATATAAAACATCTAAAACGACAGCAAAAGAAACGCTCCATGTAATCAGAACCAACTAGAACAAACCAAACATAGTCATCCCCAAAGTCAACGCGACCAGCCCCCCACTCAGGAACATGTCCGGGGTAGTATGCGCCCAAGACGCAGCCGAAACCTCCTTCTCCACGCCGACCGTGACATTCGCATTGGTAAAGGCGTCGCCACACTTGGAATTCACGCCCTTGGCCGAGGCGACATACGAGTGCACCAGAGGCTGGCCATCCACGCTCGCCCACTGGCTAAAGATACCCATGGTGGCCTGGAGACACTGGTTGCAGGAGGGATACGGAGCGCTGGAGAGAGAGCTCCCATACGGCACCGAGTACACATCATAGTCCGCAGGGTTGGTGGCATTGGTGACCGCATCAACAAAGCAGTAGTCGTTGGTAGCCGGGTTCTTCAGACAGGTGGCGCGGTAGATAGGCTCATAGGTGATGAAATCGGTGTAGGCGTCTCTGACGATGGGGTTACCGGCGCGGTAGTCGGCGCCACAGGCAGAGTCCTTGGGGAGGGCGGCGGCGAAGTCGGCCATCTTCTTGATGCATTTGGGGGCGTCGACGGCGCAGGCAAGGTCCAGGAGGTGCGAGGTCGCCGGGGCGGAGTGGAGGGTGGAGAAGAAGGCTTTGGAGTTGCGCAGCAGGAAGGAGATGGCGTGGCAGTTGGTGAAGGTGGAGTCTTTGAGGAACTTGTCGATGAATTCGGGGCAGGAGTCGGCGGTGAAGTTTCGGCTGACGCTGGTGTCGAATGCGGTGGGGAGGGTGTTGGGATCGGTGGTGCGGCGGGTCAGGAAGTCAGGTTGTTCTTCATCATCATAATCATCGTCGTGATTCGATGTGATATCATAGAGGGGTGGAGGCGCACGTTCCGAGGGTGGAGTACTAGCACGAGGAGGTTCTACATTGATGATGGGATCATCGCCGACGATCTCTCCACTCGGCGCGGATGAAAGATCCGATCGGGCGATAACCATGGATGCCGCATGGGAAGGGACCACGGTCCCGGCCAGGAGAAAGAGGAGAGAAACCAGGGGCCAGGGGGATTTGTGTCGACGTGGTCGTAGAGACATATTGAGTTCAATGAGTGGACGAAGGATGGGAGATGTTGTTGGATGGCATGGAGAAGTGAGACCGAGATAAAGAGAGTAGGGATGGTCGGGTGTTGATTAAGATATAAGCGAAAGACAGACGGTAGAGTCAGTTAGATATGAGTTGAAAGAAAGTAATCAATAAATCAATAAAGAGAGGCAGTTATGAAGACGACATAATAATGATGATGACCATAAGGATAGGAATTAGAATAAAGAATGTGAGAGAGAGACAGAGAGTAAATTAGAGAGAGAGAAGTTGATCTATGGAGATGAAGACCAAACCATCAACAGGAGATACCTCATTATGGGACGATTGAGATAAATCCGATTAAAGAGAGAGAGAGAGAGAGAGAGAGAGAGAGAAAGAGAGAGAAGTTGTAGAGAAAAAGAAGTCGGAGAGAAGAAAAGAGTAAAGGGGAGAAGAGGAGAAGAGACACTCGGGTGAGACAAAAAGAGATCAGGGACGGAAAGAGTCTGGACCGGCCGCTAAAAAAAGATTTCACTTCGTATTTCTTGGTTTTTTCTCTCTCTCACTCCTGATGGTTGTCCTCTTGAAACATCAATCAATAAACAAACAAACATTAAGTATTAAATTCTAGAGATAAAGTACATCCCCCGGATCTAAATAAATTAATTAACCAACTCCCGAGGAATGCTTGAGTTTATTTCTACTCCATGACTTCCATCTCATTCTCATACCCCCGGTATGCCAAGTACCCGAGACCTCAAATTATCTCCCCCAGTTCGTTACACACACAGACATAGACAGACACGGCTTACCTTTTCCCTTTGTCCCTCCCAACATCCTCGGAGAAAAGCCACTCCACTGTGGACCTCTGGTGCGTGTGAAACATGATTCTGTCTCCGTCCGTCGGGAAACCCTGAGTCGTGCATAACCCACCATCTGTCCCTCTTTTTGCTCGCGAACGGGGTTTAGAAAGGCCCGATCGGAAGAATTGCTCCACGTGCAGCAAATATTGACCGAGTCAGCATGTTTAGCACAGGGTCCCATCTATCCCACTTTTATATCTAGTAAGCGACAACGAATTCATCATATCTTTCTTTTATTTTCCGACCATCATTTTCTTAATTATTTGTTTTGCTCTTTTTATCTTTTTGAACATCACGTTGATGGTAGCGATGGGGCTCAAAATAGATCATCCCCCGTGCAGGAAGCAGCCGCCCTGGCCTTTCTCGGAAGACCAACAGCAGCTACTAGTAGTGGACGCTAGCGTCGAAGCGTCGCCGGAGATACGGCCCTTTCTCGGGAGCGTTGGGCTATCCGAACTATGTCACTGACCTAGGCGATTTGTTCACATGGGATCCGTTCAACTGCCTTGGTGATTCGCAGTATTATAGCGCTTCCTTTAACAACAGCGCTGGGCTCAATGGGTTGGACTCCCCATGTCAGCAAATTCCACTCCCATTCGAGCCTCCCCCCGTTTTAGAAACACTCAGGCTGGGCACACCGGTTGAACGAGCTACCCTGGAGTCACTGCCTACTCACGCGGAAGAAACAACCCATCAATCTTCCCAATCCGCATCGCATGTACTAGATAATCCCTCGCCATCTAGCTCTACATCTCCTAGAGGCGATCCGGCGGATCCCCCTTCTGAAAATGATATACTAATCGCAGAGAACTTCTTCCATGTTAGCGCGGTGAGTAATGAAACGTATCAAAATATTCATGGCTTCTATCTGGTCCAGACGGACGTCTGTTTCAAGAAGTTGGCTTTCCCAGACGTCGAGCGCCTCAACTGTCTTGTTCAGCTGTATTTTGAGCATTTCCATACACAGATGTCATTTGTACATCCAGTCATGTTTGAAAGCAACGGCTCGTGGATTCTAGTGCTTGCTGTGGCAGCCATTGGAAGCCAATATACTAGATTGCGTAAGGGTAAACAATACACTATAGTTCTTTCTGAACTCTTACGACGTGCGATCCCTCTTGATGTACGCCCAACGGTTCTAATGAGACGCAATTTGACTCTCCGTACTTCCTCTGGTCTCGTCTTTTCTTTTCTTTTATTTTAAAATTTTTTTTTTTTACCATCGATCATTCGGAAACAAGAAACGATTGTTCCTGTTTCACCGACAAAGTCTTGTCTTGGCAGTTTACTCATACGTGGTACAAAGACATGGCAGGGCGGAGGATAAGGGGGAGATTATGAGTCCACTATCGACCTCTTTATAGACGAAGAGACAAACACATAAGCTCTCATCGAGGCGAGGATGAAGGCCTAACTGCAACCGCCAAGATCTAGTTTTGGAGAAAGATCATAGATGCCGAGGTTGATTAGATATTATATTTCGATGGTTGTTAGTCTGTGCTATCTATGGTCTCTGTCGATGGGTGTAGCTACCTACCTATTTAGAAGTATATTTTTCAACAATTCCAGCGACAGCCAGTGTCCTTCGAATATGTATACGCATGTTGACTTCCTGGTAGCTGATTCACCAAGCATTCCATCTTCCAACTAAATCAGATGGTACTATCTCCAACGGAGTCTAGTGGTCTAGTGCATTGGCAACCCCCTTCAACTCGGGCCCTCGTCGGTTGTTGTTCGCTTGGCAAACAAGGGGCCCAAGCACAGGAACAAGGATTCAGGATGAGTATCCAGGATTGGCATTCACTGTCTGATTGGCGTCAAAGAATTAAGCTTGATCTGCATCTGCGACTTGAACAAACGAGTGAGTTTGTTTGTATAGCAGTATTGAGCCTTTCTGTCGTCAACGAAAACGGGTTGTCTCCAGTTCCCCTCTGCAACGGACATCACCGATGGAGAACACAACTGTTAGCTCTGACTAACTCCACCCGTCTAGTCGCCCACCTCCGACGCGTCCGTAGTACCCAATGATAAGAGTTAACCATAGACGGTGGCGATGGATGACGATCGGGCACAGAACTGGCATCCGAGGCATCTTGCCACTAGACTGTCTTTCCCCGCATTTGATCAGAACTCCGGGGTAACGCGGAGAAGAGTCCGAAGAGCTTATAAAACCCCCTGGGAAGATGCTGTCTGTCTGCAGCTGCTCGAGCCGTGGATCTCTCGTTCTCATCACTCCCTCCTCCTCGACTCTTTCAAATCTGTGGTCCGCGACCATGGACAACAGCAGCAGCAATGGATCGCTCGCAGACGCGGAGAAAGCTTCCGTCCACCATGAAGAAACCGTGTTCACCCCCGAGGAAAAGAAGAGATTGATTCGACGGATTGATTCTCGTCTTGTCGTTACGCTGGGGGTTCTTTACTGTATTAGTCTGCTGGACCGGACGAACTTAGGAAGCGCCTCAGTTGCAGGGTGAGTTTATCATCCACAAACAAACCCTAACTTTATTCCCTATAAGCTAACCAAACCAAAAGAATGCAACAGGAACTGGGAATGAACGCCTCCAACAATGGATACAGCCTCACTTCCCTCGTCTTCTTCATCACATACACCATCTTCCAGATCCCCGCCACCGTGATCATCCGCAAGCTCGGCCCCCGCATATTCCTCTCCGCGATTGTGCTGTTCTGGGGCGCCATTGTGATCGTACGTGTTTACCTTTCCCCCTCCCCCTCTATACCATGAATAAAAAAACATACTGACAAATCCCCAAAGAGCTTCGGCTTCGTCCCCAACTGGGAAACAATGATGGGCCTCCGTCTGATCCTCGGCGCCCTCGAAGCCGGCTTCTACCCGGGCTGCGTCTACCTCCTCAGCACGTGGTATCCGCGGTACGAGCTGCAAAAACGCAACGCCACCTTCTACCTCATCGGCAGTATGGCGTCAGGGTTTGGAGGCATTCTCGCCTACGGACTGATGCAGATGGACGGGATCGGCGGGCAGTCCGGATGGAGGTGGATATTCATCGTAAGTTTATCCCAACCAAACTAAACCACCCACCTCTCTACCCCCCAATCTAACCCCTCGAAAAGATCGAAGGAATCCTGACCTGCCTCCTCGGCATCGGCTCCTACATCATCCTGGTCGACTTCCCCGAAAAATCCCCGCAATCATGGCGCTTCCTCAACCAAGCCGAAGCCGACTACATCGTCGCGACGATCGAAGCTGACCGCTCCGACGTCTTCGTGGAAGAATTCTCCGTGGCCAAATACCTCCGCAACGCCCTCGACAGCAAAGTCTGGGCGTACTTCATGCTGTACCTCCTGACGACGGCGAACGCGTACTCGATCGCGTACTTCCTGCCCATCATCCTCCAGGACAGCATGGGGTTTGATGTGGCAAAGGCACAGTGTCTGGTTGCGCCGCCGTATGTGGCGGCCGCGATTGTGATGTTTGTGCAGGCGGTTTATGCGGATAAATGGCGCCTGCGAGGGCCGATGGTGGCGTTTAATTCGATGTTGGGGATTGTGGGGCTGGCGTTGTTGGGGTATGTGGAGAATTCGGGGTTGAGGTATTTTGGGGCGTTTTTGGCGACGATTGCTGGTGAGTTTATCATTCTTCTTCTCCTTCTTCTCCTTCTTCTTCTTCTTCTTCTTCTTCTTCTTCTTCAGTTTTACAAGGAATTGGGCTAATCATTGCGGTGAATCGAAAAGGAAACGCAAATTGTCCTTGTCTCGTGTCCTGGCAGAGGTATGTTGATCTGTTCTCTCCGAATCTGTGATCGAATCTAACTCTCTCGCAGTAACAACATCCGTGGCCAGTGGAAACGCGCCTTCACGTCCGCTACCTTAGTCGGCGGCGGCAGCATTGGCGGCATCTTTGGAACGACGGTCTTCCGTGCTCAAGACGCCCCAGGATATCGCCCGGGTCTGTTGGCGACGATCTTGGCCAACGCAGTGAGCGTGTTGATTGTGGCGGCCATGATGTGGAAGTTTCATCGGGCGAACAAGCGCGTGGATGCTGGTGGAAAGCCCATCGAGGGACTTCCTGGGTTTAAGTACACTCTTTAGTTTAGTGGCGTTGTTTATCGATTCTGTATAGAAATATTGCTAGAGATTGATAGACCTAGAGATATACATATATACATCCAACTTATACATGAGAATAACCCTAACTGCATATCCAAACCAATAAATCCCACAGACAGAGAAGAGAGGTATACAAAACAAGAAACACCAAACTACATAACATACAGTCTTTTATATTAATAAGAAAATTAACGGAACAAAACCCCCCCAACAGCCCCCACCAAAGCCCCCCACCCCGCCCCTCCCAGAACCGGCAAAACTCCTCCCCCGGGCCGCCTAAAGGCCACCGCCAACGCCCCCCCTATCACCGCCCCCGGCTGACTCCAGCGATCGACCGCAACCTGGCCCGCGTTGTGCTGTAATCGCCAACTGCGGTCTTTCCATTCGATCTCCTCGGCGCCCCACATGCGGGCGGCCAAGCTGAGACTGATTAATCCGGTGCCAACGCAGCCTCCGATGCCTGTTGACCGGAGGAGGAGGGCAGGAAACGTGCTGGACTGGCGTTTGAAGATAGGGATGAGGGAGCCGCTGAGGAGTCCGACCGCGGAGCCGGCTTGGAAGCCCCGGTTGAGGACGTGGGTGGTGAGGATGGTGCGGGCGAGGGGTTGGTCTTCGGCGTATTCGGTTTGGGGGAAGAATTGGGACATTTTGAAATATAAGTTTAGGGAGAGTGTGTATATATTAGGTGATCAGTTGAGGGAGGAGGAGGATGATGATGTTGTTCGATGCTGACATCGCGTGGATGGGAATTGGACAGATAAATCAATAATATAAATATAAATAGCTGGGAAGAATTGATGGCCCGAAATCTAATTTCTGACTGCATTATTTTAGCGCTTACTATTTCATTGGCCTGGGAATGCTTTTATTTTATTTCACCGACATAAGGACTAGTACCTTCATTTAATTCACTTGTGATGAATAGACTATCTGTATTCCTGTATAGCTTCTTCCATCCCCGGAATATCCGTACTTCTCGCGACGCATTCCCACCGACCCAACTCCCTCAACGTATCCTCGCACTCCCTACGAACAATCCCCACCGCATCCGACCCAAGCACCAGCCGCAGCGGAAGTTTCTCCTCCGCTTCGAATTTCCCCTCGCGACGCACTGCATCCAAAATCACCTGAACTGCCGCCCCCGGATCGCCCGGCTGCTTTCCGTTGGTGTCTGCCTGTCGCGAATTGAGCGCATGGATGATCTCATCGTAGGGACCGGTCTGGTGGGGTTGGCGTGCCAGTTTTCGTCGCTCAGTAGACAGGATGTTGGTGCGGAATTGACCGAGTACAACTAGTAACGTTTCGATCCCGAATGAGGAGACTTCTTTTTGGAGGCTTTCGACGGCGCCTGTGAGGGTGTTAGTTGTGTTACTGCTACTACTACCTACTTTAAGGGAGAAGAGAAGGGGACTCCATCTCTAAGCATACCCTCCAATGCAAACTTGCTAGCACTGTAGGGCCCTCCAGCCGCTACCCCCAACCATCCGGAAATGCTGCTCATGAAGACGATCGAGCCTTGGTTTCTGGCGCGCATATGAGGGAGGAATGCGCGCGTCACGTTCAGCGGACCGAACACGTTGGTGTTAAACTGATTCAGAAGTTGCTCGTGGCTTTGTGTGTCAAAGTCAGCTGGTGAAGCAGAAGATGCTATTACTGTTCGGAAAGTTACTGATTTCCTACCTGATCTCTTCCCAAACTCCAGATTGAACGTATCCAGCATTGTTCACCACTACGTCGATGTGGCCGAATATGCTAATCGCCTGGTGAGCCTTTTCATTGAGCACCTCCTGGGGAGACGTCACATCCAATTGAAGCGTCCGAACACTATCCTCTGGCCAGAGATTTTCCAGGGAGCTTGTGTTACGTGCGGTGGCGACCACTTGGTCTCCACGAGCGATGATGGCGGGGATGAATTGTTGACCAAAGCCAGAGGAACAGCCTGTCACTAACCAGACTCTACCAGACATTTTGCGGGGTTAAATCAGTGGGGACAGAGATTAGATTAGATTAGTTGGGAAGAGAGAATTCGAATTTTCCCCAGGGGGATTTGCGACGCTATTTATATCTTTTCTGTGTCTGTCTCAGGGAGATCTGAGTCATGGCACACCCAACTTGATACATTCCACCTCATCCATCCATCATATCTTCTCTTGTCGAAGAGATCTCGTCTGTCTCTAATATTAAAATCAAAGACTGATAAACTCACTTCTTCACCGACAGCCCATCCTTCCCCCCAATTACCTTCGAAGCATCCCCCACCACCAGGTTCTCATATCCCACCATATACGTCATCGGCAGCTCCATAAAATAGTGACAATCATCGCTGAGCGCCGCCGCATACTCCTCACTATTATAGAACTCCATCCAATCGTCCCAGCTCCGGACCCAGAGCTGAGCACACCCATCATAATCCAGCACATTCTCCCCAAGACTACGTGCCCGTTCTTTCATCTCCGGTGTTTGATGATGCTGGAGGTAGGGTGAGAAATCTTCGCTGTCTAGCCCCGGAGACGATGGGGGGAGGAGGTCATTTCCATACCTGCGCATATCGCAAAATATGGTTCTGGAATGCGTGGGTGGCCACGGCAAGATCGGCATGCACAGTCTGCCAGTGGCCGAAGAAGGTCTCGTGGGAGACGCCCTCACGCTTTCGGAAGAGAACTGATACTTTGATGGCGGGTTGGAAGTTGGGCTCGGCGGTGTAGCTGAGCGAGGGATAGGTGAATTGATGGTCGATTTTTTGGAATGTCATCGTTGGGGGGTTTAACACGGTGTTGTTTGTATGGTTTATGGAGTCTTGGTGAGAGGTATATGGGTTCTTTATTTATCTTTTTACTTATGCATCCATGATCGACTGGGGGTGTTCGGACATGACTCAAGACTCGCACGTCAGGGTTGGTTAGGTTTGGACGATATGTGGACAATGCCGAGGTCAATAGCTGCATTGTTTTAGGGCTGGAATTTAGACAATACATGCAATTGATAGAGCTCCCTAGGTAGGGACAGACAGACACCTGGAGGAGATTCTTTCCCAAAGAGGTAAATTCGGAGACAGTCGATCGCCGTGGGGTATCAGACACAGCCAGCAATAACTAAATACCATGACATGGTCAACATGATTCATGAGCCGAGCTACCTTTGACGTTGCTCACCATGTATTTTTCTAGAAGACAATACCTCTTTCCAGGTGCCTACATTCGGCCTGCAAGACATCGAGCGCACAGTTGAAGCTCGTTGTCAAAGTCATAAAGAAGTTTCTATAACATATGGAATCAGCGAAAGCTAGACATATCACTTATGGGTCAATTCGGTAGATATCCACTGCTATAGTATTGTCGCTCTGAACTAGAAAAATAATCTACCAGCTAGATGAACAAGGTCTGTCTCCCTTCCAGCTACCCCGGTGTATAGAACCAGCTCCTCATTTTCCATGTTCACGCTCCTCCACATGCCTGAGTTCAAATTTACCATCCGAATCAGTTTCGCGTTCACCGGCAGCCATTGATCTTTCCCCTCTTGCAAACAGAAGATCGATCTCCTCCAACGTCTTCCCCGTAGTCTCAGGACACATAAAATACACAAAAGGCACCGCCAGAGCACAGGACAACAGACACCAAAGCCACATCTTCCACCCGACGGTCTGCAGCCCGATACCCCCTGCAAACACCGTGATGAAGCAGAACAGCCATTCCCCGAACGCACCCGCAGCACCACCAACATGTCGAAATCGTAAAGGAGCGATCTAAGATTAGGGTTAGTGGGCTAGATGGGGTGGAAGGGGAGGAGAACACAGAAGTGAGGAAATAACCCTACCTCAGGCCCATATAACCAGCAGACTCCTATCCATCCGTATCCGAATAGAAAGTTATAGACAAATACCGCCGCAACGGCGGTCCACTGCGTGGCCAGAGTGGGATTCGCGGTTCCAATCATGGCCACAAACACGGTCATGCAGATGGTGAGACCCACGGCCGAGTAAATGAGGATCTTGCGGCGGCCGAATCGTTCAATGGTGGACGGAAGAAACAACGCTCCCAGAGCAAAGGTGGTATTCATCACTGCTGCGAGGAGCTGTGACATAAACGACGATAGCCCTATCTGGCCAAATATGACGGTAGAATAGTACACGGACAGGTTTATGCCTGGGGCGCTTTAACTTAGCCGTCGATTCGACTTGCAATAATATCATGGGAGAATAATATGCGTTGAGTTGACAGAACAGAACTTACCCATCATCTGCTGCATGGACAGGATCAGGAATGCAATGCGGATGCGACGCCCCACGCGCAGCTCATTGCGATCCCAAAAAAGATCCAGGATATTAAACTTCTTCCCATCGGCAGATTCGAATTCAATCGCCGCAATGATTGATTGCCGCATGTCTTGCACAATGGGATCGGAGACTGGCCGGTCGTGAAGACGCGCGAGAATATCGTCTCCTTCACTATACCGGCCGCGGGCATAGTACCAACGAGGGGTGTCGGGTAGGAAAAACATCCCAATGCCGGATACAAGAGCAAACACTGTTTGGAATCCAATGGGGAAGCGCTGGGAAAACATCAGGATGGGGGTAGTTCAAGGGGACTTTCGATTTCATACCCATGAAAGCTGGTTGTCGAGACGAGTGAAGCCGAAGTCTACCCAGTAAGCAAAAGCACAGCCTCCCACGAGAAATACGCATTGAAATGCTACTTCTGGGCCTCGTTCTTTGGTGGTGATGCTCATCTCTGCCTGGTCTGTGTTAGGGGCCGGCCTTGCATACTGAAGGAATATAGGAGATAGTTGAAGGGCCTCACCATGTAGGTAGGAACTGCACATGAGATCAACTGTCATGGATCGTCTGTTAGTATTCAAAAACATAGACCCTCGGATATGTAACTTGCGCACTCCGATGCCAAACCCCTGTATGCAGCATGGTTAGATGTATTTCTTCAAATCAAGGAGCGGAAGGTTTACACAAATCACGCGTCCAGCAATAATCTGAGCGACAGACCATGCAGACGCCTGGAGGCTGCCCCCAATCACGACCAATATATCACCAAGGAGGATGCATCCGCGTCGACCCAGGGGCATTCCAAGGATGGAGGTTATCAGAGAACAGACTGTCGCGGCTAAGGTGTAGCTTGAGGCGACCATTGGAATTATGTAGGCGCCTTTTGGGTTCTGTTGTTCGGTTTTATAGTCAGCGGTTGATGAATACCAATTAGCAACACACACACCCATCGTAATGATGTCTTATACTGACCCCGAGAGCCTCGTGGAAAGGCTTTGTTTCCTGGACACCACCAAGAACGCCCGCATCATAGCTATAGGCACTGTTAGTCCCGAAGTCGCCTATCTGGAAATGTCACCTGGGGGTCATTACCCGTACATGGCAAACGCCTGAAGTAGTAGAATGGTGTTTGTTAGTGTGCGCGTTTATATGACTTTCGAGGATATGGGTATTTGACGTACCAAGCAACAACACATACTCATCAAGCGGTAGAGTACGCGACCTCTGGTAAATTTAAGGGAAAACATGACAAGTGTGAAGAGAAAGAGTAGATTCCCATAAGCAAAAAATGCCCAACATCTTATCTTATTGTAAGGAAACAGCCTTTATATAAAGCGCCTGTATACAACCCTGCATTCTCTCACGTGTTCGGATTATATACGGTGTGGGGTTCTCTATAATATGGGGTAAGGATCCGGGGAGACCTGGGGAAACCTTAATGGATGGAGTAATGTCATTTTGGTGTCATCATTTCTTTGGACTTGAAGTGCTCTGTTCATTGGGGCTGGGTGATCGTGCACTGCGAGGGAGTAGGGTCTGCAGGAGGTTGACTCGGGATCCCAATTCCGCGGGTTTATAACCCCGGATTTATAACACGGAGACTATATTGGAACCCCCCTGTTGACACACAGACGTTGATTGTAACCTTGGGAAATGACAAGCTTAATTATTATTGCTGCATACACTGTGCTTGATTATACTTATGAAGTCCTCTCTAGTGGTGGCATTTGGCTGTTGTGCAAATATCATCCTATATAGGTATTATATCAATAAACACAGGAGAAATCTATCTTTATAAGTAGACCCTACCTCAATATCCTACCTACCTAGGTCGAGAACTGATGCCCTTAGATTGAGCTGTCCTAAGAAGGACCCCTGTTCATTCTGCAGATCACTCGGCCTGGAACACTTCCGAACTCTGCCCAGATAGCGTTAAATAAATAACCTGACTCATGCGAGCACATATCTGGGTGGCCGTTACCATGAGTCATGCCAAAAGATGAATATAGATCGAGCATGCTTACGGCATTTCAACGGAATTCGAGTCCCACGGACGTTTACCTGCATGGTCTGGTGCGGAGAACGTTTGGCTTCCCCATGGGGTTCTATGCTGAAATGGGCTGCTATTCCCTGTTATTAGAAGTAAATTCTTGGAATGCACTTCACCAAAGGTCTGGAAGTCTTCAATTTATACATACCAACCTATACACCAAATCCAACAATGGCTTCAAAACGGATCGTCTTTTCTTTGTTGAACCGGGAAAACCTCTCACCCTTGATTCAGCGACCATCAACTGCCTTTAAAACACTGCAGCTGGGTGCAGCCCCTCGGTCTGCAGTCAGGTTTTGTAAACGTACTCTGAGTACGGGGCTTCCACTGCGTGCCCCCCATAATACAGAGAAAAAGTCCATATTGTCCGCGCTGTCACTCGACAATAAAGTGACGGTAATCACTGGTTTGTACAAGCTCCGCAGACAGTACTAAAACAAATGCAAATGATAATAATCTCTGCTTTCATTCCAGGCGGCGCACGAGGAATTGGACTTACTCTCGCCGAATCAGTAGCGAAACTTGGCAGCGACGTGGCGATTCTCGACCTGTTGGAACCAGAAGTCTCTATCGCGGATCTTCAGAACACATATGGATCTCGTATTAGATACTACCGGTTGGTGGAATAGCTTCGTTGCGAGACACTCTGGGTCATAACTAAGTTTACCAACAGTACGGATGTCACCTCTGAGAGGGAAATGAACGGCGTCTTCAGCAGAGTGGTCGAGGACTTTGGACGGATCGATAACTGGTGAGTGTCAATGGAATGCTGGTAATGATATTATTTACGAATGGATCGTGGATGCAGCATTCCTTGTGCAGGTCTTGCACTCGATAAGCCATTTCTCGACCATACCTGGGAGGAGTCCCGCCGGATCCTCGACATCAATGTAAGTCCACTATTTATATGATGAATACCTTTTTTTCCTATAATAACAACCCTGGTTAGGTATTAGGATCCTTTTTCTGCGCCCAGTTAGCCGCCAAACAGATGGTCCGGCAGGGAGACGGCGGATCGATTGTGCTAATTGCCTCCATCGCCGCGCATTGTGCGATTCCAGCCCAGCGAGTCTCCATCTACGGGGCCTCCAAAGCCGCCATCAAGCTCCTGGGGAAAACGCTGGCAGTGGAGATGGCCCCGTTCAACATCCGAGTGAACACGCTGTCGCCGGGATTTATCAGTACCGAAATGTCGCGCCAGTTTACGGAGATTCAGGACGTCTTTCGAAAAACACCGCCGTTGGGCCGGATCGGGGAGAAAGAAGACCTGGTGATGGCGGTGGCTTATTTGCTGAGTGATGGCGCTTCTTATACTACGGGGACGGATATCGCTGTGACGGGAGGGTTGCATAATGGTCGGATTGATATATAGGAAATAGGTGGTGTTTATTATGACGAGGTTTTCAAGTTTGGAAGTACAATTATCCAGGGATCTACCTAGGAACTTAACTTTGTTTTTCTCGCATGACGCTTCCTATAGGAATATGCATCCAGATGAACTAATTGAGGGCGCAGGTCACTGCTTCAAGAAGCCCCTCTCTCTTTTCCAAAATCCAACCCCCTCAAGTTTGTCACGGGAAATCCGTAGCCTGGTGAGAGGATTCTGGAACGCACACAAGAATGGTTAGTCCATAGAATGGAGTCTATGCAATCTCTCAGGTCGCTGATTTTCCTCGGCAGAGCAATGGTATCACAGACGCGAAGCTTCCGATTTCCTTCCCGTCGATTCCGTCTTGCACTTATCCCCAATGGAACATATATTGGTTCCACGGATTTCTCGTTGTGCTACAAGAGAGCGTGGAGTCGGATGATATGATAAGCGGAGCTCTCGACAAAGCGAAACCATATATTGACGACGACGGTGGGTATCACGACATCTGCTTGATTCTCCTCTCCCTACATCATGTTACGTTCGTGAAGGTTTCTTATGGTGTTGCTTTGGTCTCCAAGAGTATTGTGCTACTCGACCGCCTTTCGGCGCTCCAATTCTCACCGGGATTCCGTGCTCTGACCCGTGTTATAACATCCGACTGTTGGGAAGAAGTCTTTACCTAACAGGGAAAGATGGAAACAGAGCATTCCGCCCGAGATCTTCCACAAGATCATACATGAATTGGAACCTCGAGACATGGTGGCATTTGCACAAGCTTCTTTTACCACCAGAGCGTACTACTATAACTTGATTCGCCAGATCAAAGACACCGTTGTGCTCAGATTTGACTCATCCATCCCGTGTTGTGGCATCCGTGGAGATCTAGAGGGAAATGGGCCGTAGTTGGGCAGGGGATTTATTCCATCTCTACTCGAATCTGAAAATGGTGATTGGTGCTTCTTATCCTTAGTGTAGGTCATCGACATATGATTGGATGGGTCCCGGTTCCCGTGGTACCTGAGGTATGGTATTGTATATGTCCAATTCAGCGGTCAAGATGAAAAGTCACCGTACGTACGACAGCCTTGGCAGGGTTGCTATGACGAAGGGGACGAATAATCCCTAAGCTTAACTGTTCGAATGCAGTGTGACTGGTCGTCCGGACTTACATCGGTTAACTCCGTCCTACCAGGTAGGAACTCGAGGTGAAAATTATACCTTTCTCACCCTCACCTCCTTTCAATCTACAATTCGTACCACAACTCACCCTAACCAGTACTACAATCTCCGGACAAATGGAATACGCACGGTAAGATCCTCTCGCCCTTCCCCCCATCCACCTTGGTAGCATTCACCCCAAGTGTCTTCCAATCGCTGACCTGCGATGACAACATGGACACAGACTAGGGGATTCGGGCCTCAAGGTTTCCAAGGTGATACTGGGTACCATGGGATATGGCACCCCAGAATGGCAAGGCTGGGTGTTGAATGAAGAAGAATCTCTGCCACTTCTTGAACACGCCTACAAGAAAGGCATCCGAACCTGGGATACTGTAAGTCTGTAAGAAGAGAAAAATAGGAGCGAAAAAACGCGAGTTCTAACTGATTTCTTTTTAAAACCAGGCCGATATGTACTCCCATGGCAAATCCGAAGAAATCGTGGGAAAGGCTCTGAAGAAATACAACATCCCCCGGTCCCGAGTGGTCATCTTGACCAAATGTTACTTCGGTGTAGACGACCAGGGGAACTTCCCTTCCCCTCTCTCAGCCGGGAGACAGAACGAGGGGGACTTCTTGAACCGCGTCGGTCTTTCTCGCAGACACATCCTGGAGGCCGTTGATGCCAGTGTGGAACGACTGGGGACTTATATTGACGTGCTTCAAATCCACCGACTTGATCGGGAGACGCCACGCGAGGAGATCATGAGGGCACTGAATGACGTCGTTGAGAGCGGGAAGGTTCGATACATCGGCGCGAGTTCGGTATGCTTCTTCATCCTCTTAGAAGCAAATTACCTATCTAACACCTTTTCTTTCTTTCTTTCTTTTCCTATTAGATGGCCGCCTGGGAATTCCAGACGCTCCAAAACATCGCCACCCGCAATGGCTGGCACAAGTTCATCTCTATGCAGAACTACCACAACCTCCTTGCCCGCGAAGAGGAACGTGAAATGATCCCCTACTGCCTCGACAGTGGTGTATCACTTATCCCCTGGTCTCCTGTCGCCCGTGGAGCCCTCGCCAGACCTTGGGGTTCTCGCTCTACCCTGCGCGAAAACACGGATACTGGGCTAAGTGTTTTAGTTCGTGCCCGCGAGTCCGAGTCCGATAAAGCGATTATTGACCGCGTGGAAGAACTGGCTGACAAGAAGGGAATCAGCATGGCTCAAGTTGCAATTGCGTGGTCACTGAGTCACCCCAGCGAGTATCCGATCGTCGGGCTGAACACGAAGGATCGTATCGATGAGGCGGTTGCGAGTGTCCAGGTTAGGCTGACGCCGGAGGAGATTCGGTACCTTGAGGAGCCTTATGTGCCTAAGGCTGTTCATCCGGGGGAACGATAAAATCTGTGACGAGTAAAAAAGCTTTATATGACCGTGAGGAAAATTCTTACTTGTATGGCAAGCCAAACAGCTTACTGGAGATGGTCATATTCCGTTCGAGGCTCTGGGGTTCGTGATCAGTTTTGACTGACTTGTCTACTGCAATGCTTACTATGAGCATGGGATGGTACATGTACAGTTACCAGGGCTTAGATCTTCGTTGCTAACAGATACTTCTCATGTCGCGCAAAACAATTAATAAAATGGTATTCACGGATATTTGAAATCTTGGGAAACCTTGTCTATGTGGCTCCTCCTTCGACCCGTGAACAAAGGTCCGGTCAAAGACTTGCGATGCATCGGTGGGTGTTGGAAGCACGAGCAAAGAGGTACTTATTACATAGATACAATAACTGATAAAGTTTCAAATAATTAAAGTAATAAAGATACCTATTTATCGTCTTTGCATTTGCATAACAATACAGGAAAACCTAGCTGGTAGGGAAAAACCTGTATCAAGACAACACGCATCTAACACAGCACAAGGTTACCCACTAGCAATATACTTGTCAAGACTGTATCTGCTTTAAGAATCGGCTGTATACTACAGGATGTTAGCTTTGCTATGAAGGCATGTATCATTTTACTTACTGTCCAGCAGCTGTGGGGGAAGAAACCCCAGCCACATGTAATCATGGATATCTGGGACTGGGAGTTTTAAGCATATACAAAAATTAGGTAGCTACATCTGTAAATAAGTAAATAATACATACATTAGCCGCCTTATTTTGACAATCAGCACCCTCTTGACACTCAGAGACAATGTCACACTATAACAGTCAGTAACATCAGAACATAATAATTAGGTAGTTAAATAAAAACCTACTCTGACACTCGGCCCACACCAATCCCACGGAATCTGATATTTCATGGCTGCAGTCTCTGACTCTGGTGCTGCTGAAACCCCAGAGCTAATTGCTAGACTAGTAACGAAGAAGATCAAGCCTTTCATGTTTGGGTTTGGGGGAGTTGAAGGGGGGGGGAGAGGAGGGTAATTCACTTATGAATTAGATCTAGAGATAAAAGACTTGGTGACAGAGAGGTTGGTTTAAGGTCGGATAGGGGATAGATGAGACTGAATTTATAATATTTAGGGGATTGTGCGATTATTATCTCCATAGTGAGCAACTGCTTTAAAATATCCAGGATAGCTAAATGCAGAAATCACTTGAATTCTGGAATAAAAAGCCTAGAACTTAAATAAGAGTTTAGAAATATTATTTTCTACTTATAAATATAATTAAGATAGAGATTATTTCCTGTCACACTAAACTAATAGTTCAGTCTAGATTTAATTGATTCATTAATACATTGGCTCATATACTATCAGGTGTGTAGCATTCACATGCCACTTTCTAGTTTAAGGGGACACCCATTCCCCCTCCCCAAATCTTAATCAACATGGATTTTATAAACCTTGATCAAGAGATGTTACCGTTCAACATTGATAACCACTGATCGGCCTCGATAAGACCTCCTAAGCCTGATTCGGCTTCTCAAGCCCCAGAAGTCCATCGGTGGGCGTTGGAAGCACGAGCGAAGGTGCTTGGACGTGAGCACCCCGACACACCCTCACCAGATAGAGAGAAGCCTGCATTCATTAGTACCTCAAAAAGTATTCAGGAATTGGGGGAAACTCCATGGATTGTACCATCCATATCAATCTGCTCCTATTCTCAAGGGTCGAACTCCAAAATACTTGAAACAAAGCCCTAAATCCAGCCTAGAAACTGGTCCAAACACAACCCGGTTGTCTATCGGTTTCCTATAACTCTCCCAGGGGTTGACTTCGGGCAGCTAAGTCAACTACTGATTCAATGGCAGGTATCAGCCTTGGGACATGATATTCGACTCGGGCCAAATGACTTTGTTCCTCTTTCTGTTTTTTTTTTTTTTTAAAGCCCTACTACCCATATCTAAATCTATCTTGTGAATTCTCTAAATTAAACATAGTTTATTCTCCTCACCGTCAGCCATGAAAAGGCAGCATTGATTTGTCTTATACCTTAAGTTGGGTACTTATTACATGGAGACAACAGCCAATGGAATCTTAAATGATTAAAGTAATAAAGATACCTATCGTCTTTGCATTTGCATAACAATACAGGAAAACCTAGCTGGTAGGGGAAAACCTGCATCAAGACAACACGCATCCAAAACAGCATATATGCATTACCAAGCCTCAAGGCTACCCCCTAGCAATGCGATATTTTCCCTCGTCAAGACGGTACCTGCTTAAAATTCTCCAGTTGTCCACTAGAGGGTTTTAGCTTTGTTTCACCTGTGAAGGCATGCATTATTGCACTTACGGCCCAGCAGCTGTGGGGGTACCATTCGGTGCCACAGTAAATCCAATCTCTCTGTTTCCGGCGATCAGAGACCTATGCAAAGTTAAGATATATGACTACATCTGTAAATGGTGGAACGATACATACACCAGATATCCTTTCACAGTCGGGTTGTATGTGACAATCATGGTGCTCGTTACACTATGACTGTCAGTGGCATCAGGACAGAATAACAGTCAGACGAGAACCTACGTAAATATCCTTTGCACACCAATCCTACGGACGATAATCTTTCATGGCTGCAGTCTCTGAATCTGGCGCTGCTAAAACCCCAGGGCCAATTGCTAGACTAGCAACGAAGAAGATCAAGCCTTTCATGCTTAGATTAGGGGAGTGTTTTTTGGGGGGGGGGATTCACTTGTGGATCAGACTTAGAGATATGAAACTTGGTAGCAGAGAGGCTGGTTTGAGGTCGTATAGGGGGGGTTATGGACCTCAATTTATAATGTTTGGGGGGATTGTACTACTATCATCTCTAGGACAAAGAATCCGGAAACAAGAATCTTGGAATATCACTTTCCTCCTATGATCATGGTCAAGCCAGAGATTGAATCCTGTCTTGTCGCACCGGGCTGATAGTTCAGTTTAAATTTGGTTGACCAATGCATTGATTGGCTCATACACTGTCAGCTGTGTAGCATGTACATGCCACTCTCCACCAACTTTAAGAGGACACCCTTTTTTTTTCTTTCGAATTGTAACCAACATGATTTTTATAAACCATGATCAGCAGGTAATCCTGTTCAACATTGATAACCACTAATCAGCCTCGATAAGACCTCTTCTCAAGCCCCTAAAGTATCCTATCGAACATCTTTTTTAAGTACTTTCTGAAATCTATGGGTAAATACTCTTATTTAATGCCTCTCTTCGCGTTATGAGTAAAGCTCTATAGGATACAATCCAGGTCTTCAGACCATCAGGGTCTAGGCATAGTGACCTTTTGGCCTAGTGGGAGAATGACCAGCCTATGAGTTTATGCTTTAGAGTTTTCAGGATCAGTCTAAACAAAAATGGTGGAGACAAATTTTTTTTCCTGAACCTTGTTGAACAATTGTATCTCATGACAACTGTTTTTATGCCTCGACTTTTATTGACATAATAATCTGCGCATGCCACTTGTGATCTCTCGTCTCTTGTGCGCCCTAAATAATTACCACATGTCCTACCTAGACAGAGTTAATCGCTAGAGCTGTGTATTATGAACGAAGGGTTGGTTAGATAAATCATCACATAACCATCATCTCATCTTCCAGGACTTCCGTTTCGTTGGAAGGCAGCAAAAAAAAACTGCTGGGATGATCCTAGAAAGTCCTGTGTTTTTTTGTGGGCCTATTTTCCAGCCAATATTGTAAGATAACCCACGGCCGGGGCAGGATGTCGCTATATAAGCTTCCATGCCATAGAGCTTGTCATCTCCAGGGATGTAAATAGCCTAAATGATACCACTGCGTGCCTGACCTAGACTAGAAACCGCTCTGAATTTGGCCGTCGGGGTCTGGAACGGGAATAGCCGAAAGCCACGATGTACATCTCACCCATGTCGTGTGCAAGGGGATACTTCCATCTCATTCGTCCCCAAGCGCGTTTAGGCTATCCATTCGAGTCTGAAGGACTCATGTTGAATTTATTTGCCGCAAAAGCTTGTTGAGTGTTGTTTGCTTGTCGGGATCCCAAGAGAGAATAGTTCCTGCAAGGGTTAGAATTGATTCATGTATTTGTATCTGAATAAATAAGGACGTTGTCTTTCCCGTACGAAGTTTTCTACCACCCGGCAAATGTCCAGCTGATTCGTGAATTTACTGCCCTTTCAAACATGTTTTTTATAAAAACGAAGAGAAAAGAGGAGACGACTGCGAACACTGAAAAAGAAAATGACAAACCACCGAGTTTACAAGATACAACAGATGAGATAGTCTATCCTTCGCCACTGCGACTTGCACTGCTGCTCAGTGCCGTTTTTGCAAGCCTGTTTGTCGTCTCCCTGGTATGGATGAAAGCACAGAAGAGTATTATTATGCGCGCAGTTCTAACATGCCTTGCTTGCGACAGGACCGTCTCATAATATCGACGGCGATTCCCCAGATTACCGATGAATTCCATTCAGTCATGGATATTGGCTGGTATGGCAGCGCATACCAGATTACCAGCTGTGCGTTTCAGCTGCTCTGGGGGAGGCTTTACACGTCGTTCAGTGTGAAAGGAGTCTTCTTGACGTCCATTCTGCTGTTTGAGGTCGGATCAGCGATTTGTGGTGCTGCCCCGAATTCCGCTACTCTAATCCTTGGGAGAGCAATCGCGGGATCAGGCTCGGGAGGAATCATGGTCGGCACAGTGAGTTCGTTCTTCCGGCTCATATAACAGGAGATACAGAGGACGAGCTCTGACCTCGCGATGTGTAGACGGTCATCCTAGTCTATGCCATCCCCCTTCACAAACGACCCCTTTATTCGGGTCTTTTCGGCGTCATCTTCGGCGTCTCGTCCGTCGCTGGACCCCTTCTCGGGGGAGTGTTCACATCCGAAGCTACATGGAGATGGTGCTTCTATATCAATCTGCCATTCGGTGCCGTCACCGTGGTGCTGGTGACATATCTGCTTCAAATCCCCGACCGCGAGTCCACGAAGCTACCCTTGTCGAAGAAGATTCTTCAACTAGACTTTGGCGGAACCATATTTCTACTTCCTGCCATCGTCTGTCTCACACTGGCCCTGCAGTGGGGGGGAGTGACTTACCTGGTGAGTAGTAGCTTGAATCATTTCGCAACGAGAAGAACCCACAGTTTGACCCCATGCAGTGGAGTGAAGGTCGAATAATTGCTCTTCTCGTGCTCACTACACTCTGCTCAATTGCCTTCATATTGACCCAGGTTTTCCTACCTGACACTGCAACTCTCCCGCCACGCATCTTCCGACAACGCAGTGTTTTGGCTGGCTTCTGGGCAAGTTTCTGCATCGGCGCGCTGTTAATATACCGTGCGCATCCCCCCACCCCAATTTAAGCAAATCCAGTCCTAATATCAAACCATCAGCTTGTTACATGCCCATCTGGTTTCAGGCAATCAAAGGCGCCTCCGCACTCGAAAGTGGCATCTGGCTACTCCCCCTGATCCTCCCGATGTTCATAGCGTCTATTATAGGAGGCGCGCTCATCACACGCGTTGGCTACTACACCCCGTTCATGATCGGAGGCAATTGTCTCATGGCCGTCGGGGCTGGCATGCTCACCACGCTTCAAGTCGATACCCCCCGTCCTCAATGGATCGGGTACCAGGTGCTGTACGCGTTCGGACTGGGAAATATTCTCCAAGTGCCGAACTTGGCTGCACAGACGGTTCTTGAGCTCAAGGATATTCCCGTTGGTACGGCGCTCCTAGCATTTATCCAGCAGCTTGGGGGCGCGATCTTTCTTTCCGTCGGTCAGAATGTGCTTACCAATGAGCTGGCAAATCATCTGGAGGGGGTGCCGGGTTTCAACCGGAGCATGTTGACCAACACGGGGGCGACAACGTTGATTAACGAGTTACCGGGGGCAATGCGTGGGACTGTGGTGTCGGCGTATAATGAGTCTTTGTGCACTGTGTTCCAGGTTGGGTTGGTGATTGTTTGTCTGGCTCTGGTTGGTTCGCTGGGATTGGAGTGGAAGACTGTGAAGAAGGACAAGAAGCCAGCAGAAGGAAGCGTAGAATAGGATAGATACCACGTATCGCTTCAGATGACCTCGGATGGAGGCAAACAAGCAGGGGTCAAATGTCGAATCAGCAACGCTGGAGCCATCTGACTAGCCTCTGGTTGATTTCCTAACCCCGCTGTCAAAATATGAATTCGGATGAATCTGACGTGTGAATTCTCTTCCACTCGCTCTTCGTTGTGATCGCCATGTTCAGCGTCCGAGCAAACTTACGGACTCACGCAACAAGATGGGGTCCACGAATAGCTTGCGTTCGATCATATTCTTCTCCAACCAATGTATGGAAAACAAGAATCCGGGGAAACAGGTCTTATGTCTATGCGCTGGTTGCAGGAGCATCCCTAACCCTTCTTGGATGCGAAACCCTGCGACGCGTACTGCAATCATCAGACGAACACCAATCTCCACGATGGCCAACATACACATATCAACCTCTGGAGCAGCCCGATGCGATCCGTCTCCTTGTGATCGAGCCCGGAAGTGCCGATGACCCCATTTCCATCCGTCTAGTGCCTGCATGTCTCTCAGACAACCCCCAATTCGAAGCCATCTCGTACGTATGGGGCAATCCGGCCCAAACCAAGCCTGTCTTCTGCTCGGGGGGAGTCATTCACATTACGCACAATCTCCATGCCGCACTGCAACATTTGCGTCTCCCAAATGCAGAGCGCGTCCTCTGGGCCGACGCGGTATGTATCAACCAAGCCGACGTCGGGGAGAAAAACCAGCAGGTGCCCCTGATGAAAGACATCTATTCAAGGGCGTCAGCCGTCTTGGTGTGGTTGGGAAGTGGCTCGCGGGAGGTCGAACGTGCGCTAGATGCCTTGGAACAGCTCCATTTGTATTTCTCGCGGCATTTGAAGCATTATGACGACGAGACTAAACATCGCGTTCGCCTTCTTCTCACCGCAGATGGGACGGTTGATATACCGATTGCGCGAATCTCCCACAGTCAATCGGAGGAAATACGACAACTCGACTGGCGTGCCATCACGGACCTCCTCTCCTCGGCTTGGTTCGGCAGAGTTTGGACCCTGCAGGAGATTGTCAACGCTCAAGAAGCCGTGCTAGTGTGTGGTGGGAGAAGCACACCATTCGACAGATTCGCACGGCCTATCGTGGAGTTGTTCGTCCAGTACATCAACACGAGCCGAATGGCAGAGCTAGGATTGGGAATTGAGTTCCCGATTAACGCGGCCTGGTCGGTGGTGGAAGTGTGCCGGTTACGTGCCCTGAAGGCGTCCAGCTTGACCAACACGACTACTCTCTACCAGCTGATCAAGAGTCACAATTTGCGACAATGCTCAGATCCAAGGGACAAGATATATGGGTTTCTGGGTCTGGCCACGGACCTGTCGGCTGGCGACTTGCCGTTGGTTCCTGAATACGGCCTTCCAGTGGAGAGTGTATACAAGGATTTCGCATTGTGGTGCATTGCTAAAACTGCTAGCCTGGACATTTTCTCCAGCCTACGGGACTACCATCTCTATTCCAATGTCGAAAATCTACCTTCTTGGGCCCCTGATTGGATGGACTGGGGAGGGAGGAGGGATACGCAGTTACTCGCTGCGAGTACGTATGCAGGTGGGAGAAAGTCTATTCCGCGGTTCTCCCTTGCGCCAGAGGATAACAACGTCCTGATTGTCAGAGGATATGTTGTGGACAAGATTGAGCAGCTGGCGGTCTCATACTACCAGATGACCATCTGGGACGATTACCGCCATTGCAATTATATCCAACGGCTGAAGTCGGGGGCTACCGGTGCCGCCAGGGAGGAAATGATATCTCGGTTCAAGTCAGAAGGTCTGCCCGCACACTACCTGGACAGACTTCTCCAGGCAGACAAAATGGCGCAGAAATATAGCCTTCGCGACAAGAGCTGTACCGCCGTGTTGCGAGACATCGTCTGGATCGAAAACTGCAAAGATGTCGCCACGAAAGGAACGGGCCAGATGTCTGTAGATCAGTACGAAGCGTTTTGGCGAACCATCACCGGCGACCGAGTCAACAGAGATAGCCCGGCACCACGAGGCTTCAAATGGACATTCCGAAAACACCTGCAACTACTCAGTGACCTCCGAGACGGGACGAGAAGTCTCGACTATGGAATGGCCCCGTATCAGAGTGGCTCCCTTAATCGGTTCCCAATCCATCACCATCCCGGGTCGTCTCCCAGACAAAAGGTACTCTACGATGATGAATACGAGCGGTGGGATGCTGTGCGGGAGACATGGGCTCGGAATCGTCGTCGACGGCTTTGTGCCACGGTTAATGGTCGGTTTGGGTGGGCGCCAGAAACGGCACAAGAAGGGGATTTGATTTGTATCTTCCACGGGGCAAAGGTTCCTCATGTTCTGCGACCTTGTGGGGATGGGAATTATATACTGCTTGGGGAGGGATATCTCCACCGTATGATGTACGGGGAGGTTTTGAAAATGCAGGACATGAAGGAGACGGAAATTAGAATCTGTTAGCAGGAGTAGCTGTTTTCCCTGTCGATTTATCATCAGAGATATATATCATCAGAGATGCTCCGAAAGTACTTCTTCCACCTTAGATATCGTGGCTATCCAGAAAGTTGTTATCGATAATGCATTGTGCCATTCCATTTCGGTGGCGCATTTCCGTATATTCTACGACTATGCTGGTGGCGATGCTCAGTGCAATTGCGGTTTATGTTTAGCCTTCTCATACCTGACTTTATTTCAAAGGCCCCCCCTTTCAATTGCCTGGCATTATGAATTCCTTTTTTCCTCGCTTTTCCTTTTCCTTTTCCTTTTCTTTTATCTTTCTTGGATCTATCTGGGATGTAAATTAGGGTTCATTTTTGGTGTGTTGGCAGATTTCCCAAAGAGGTTTAGCGTGTCCTATTCGGGTAATTTTGGCTTGGCAACAAATCTCTGCTTTGTCGACCATCGATTCTATATTCAACCACATCAGCCACACGCACATGCAGAAGGAAGTCAAAAGCACATTTAAATAGCTTCTGATCGATTTTCCTACCTATCTTCAAGTGATATTACGCGTGGGAACTCAGCCAGCCAACCTACCATCGCAGGGCTAGCCGCTTACAAGAAAGCCCCCGATCCTCATGCAGGGTCCTGGAATCAACGATGGCGCCCAGCCATATGCCACCATGGCTGGGAAGCTGGACTCCAAACTCCTCCAAGCTCTCAACGTGATGGAATTCACGCACATGACGCCCGTCCAGCATCGCGTGCTGTCTGAACTTCCAAATTGGCGTAGTGACTGCCTCGTCCAGGCCAAGACCGGCACGGGCAAAACTCTCGCCTTCCTGCTGCCGGCACTGCACTGCCTCGTCCAAGGCATCGCAGCCCCCCCAAGAGGCCAGGTCGCCATCTTGATCATCACGCCCACGCGAGAACTCGCGCAGCAGATCGCCAAGTCATGTGATCAACTCACATCCCAACTCGCGAAGTCTGTAGAGTGCCACATCGCAGTTGGTGGCACAGCCCGCGCATCTGCCCACTCGCGCTTCATGAGAGGCGCCCCGTCTGTTCTTGTCGCCACCCCTGGCCGACTCAAGGACTACCTCTCCGAAGCCCCCACCGCCCAGAAGCTGGCTAACATCCAGACCCTGGTGTTGGACGAAGCCGACACGATGCTGGAGAGCGGCTTTCTCGCCGACGTAAAGCAAATCCTCAAGCTCATCCCGCCCAAGAGCACGGGCTGGCAAGGGATGTGCTTCTCGGCCACGGTCCCACCCAAAGTCAAGGACGTGGTTAGCGTTGTGTTGAAGCCCGGCTACAGCAACATCTCGACCATTGAAAAGAACGAGGCCCCAACCCACGAGCGAGTGCCCCAGTACCACGTGTTGATGCCGTCGGTGGGCGATACATTCACCACACTTGCGTCCCTCCTCCAGCTCGAAATCAAAAACAACTCGAAGATCATCGTCTTCGGCGTCACAGCCAACTTGGTCGCTCTGTTCGCGCGCGCCTTCTCCCAGGGCCTGACGCCCTTGAAGGTGTTCGAGATCCACTCCCGCCTCAACCAGAACACCCGTACCCGCACCACGAACCAGTTCAAGGAAGCCGACGCCGGCATCCTGTTCGCGTCCGACGTCATCGGCCGCGGCATGGATTTCCCCAACGTCGACCTCGTCATCCAGGTCGGTCTGCCCTCGAACGGCGAACAGTACGTGCACCGGGTCGGCCGAACCGCCCGTGCCGGCAACGACGGCCGCGCTATCATCCTCCTCACCGAGGGCGAGTCGTTCTTCATGAAAGTCAACCGCCATCTGCCCATCCAGCCCCACCCGCAGACCGACGTCATCAACGGCGGCGCGTCCCTCTGCGCCAGTAATGTCGCCCGCGCCATGCACAACGTCGACGAAGAGACGAAGCAGCGTGCCTACTCGTCTTTCATCGGGTTCTTCGCAGGGTCTGGTCTTCTGAAGCAACTTCGTCTCGACAAGCCTGGTCTGGTGCAGCTCGCGAATGAGCTTGCCGTGGAGGCTATGGAATGCCCCGAGCCTCCGCCCATGGACAAGAAGGTCGTTGGCAAGATGGGGCTGAAGGGCGTTCCGGGGTTCAACTATGCCACTGGGAATGACCTGAATGGCGGGGGTTATGCTAGACCCCGTGGTCGTCCTCATCAGGGAAAGCCGCGGGATGCGTTAAGTCCCGGGGCTGGTCGGGGAGACCAGAGAGGTGCGATTGAAAAGAAGCGTGGAGGCGGTCGTGGAGGTGGTCGAGGTGGTCGCGGGGGAGGTCGTGGAGGACGAGGAAAGCCTAGAGCTGCTTAAGATATACTTTAGATGATTGGTGTTATTTTTTAGTATTTTTTTCCATAGACATTAGAGAATTGGGCATTTTTTTACATGTTAGAACGAGTGAGACAGAACCACCTGGGAATGGCTTCTCTATTCTGTTTACAGAGATTGGTTTCAAACCCAATCACATGATACCCCAATTTTCAAATGAATAAAAGCGTACATAACACGTTTTATATTTCGCATGCAATAGTGATGTAGGTAGGTAGGTAGGTAGGTAGATGTACACCGTGGCGCATCATGCTCCTAATTCAGATTCAAGGGCCTGGGATGAAATTGTATGTCGATATCACACGAGAGGATATAGGGGATGATGTAGTTGAGCGAGTGCAATTTTGAGGACGATCACAAGGTTAGAAGATTCACCCAGAAGGACAATACACGTACTAGACTACTATTACCGGAATCCTCATCCATATTAGCCAGAGTTTGTGGAAAGACTTTGTTCAGGTTTACCGTTTGCTAAGCGAACCGCCACTGTCCTGTAGGGACCCCAACAATCTACAGCCCCAGACACCTGTCGCCTGCCCAATGTTTTCTATACAAGACACGCTACAAGGCAAACTAAACTGTAAACAGAAATTGCAGATCCCCATTCATTGACCGTTGAGAAATTGGGGTTGGTAGATTCATGATAGTGTAAAGTCCCAGCCTTGTTTATGCACTGCGGCGCAGGATCCCGAATGCGTAAGAAAGTACTTCGGCGCCCACGACTGCAACCTCAACAAGGGGAGGCGACCCACTCTCATAGTCCTGCGGGTTAAAAGTCTCCGAAGACGTTCTAGTTTACTGATGGTCATGGAGGTATGACGCAGGATACACCTGTAGCCCCTGTTGCGCGGTTATCGTTGTTTTGCTATTCTGTCGCTTGATATATATGCTTGATATATATACACTTGTGTTGTATCCTAGGAAATGGAGAGATACGCACAGCAATTCTATTAGTTCTTTGAACTGGAAAATGAACTCGTTCTATCGTCATCAAACAGCCTGTCTTCTGTATTCTCTAAAAACAAGGACAGAAACATATTCTTATTGATGTAACCCTACGGGGCCAGCTGTACTTTAATAAAGTTCACGAAATCGCAGAAATGGGAAGATCTACCTAATCTAAATAGACGCTTATTTCTGATACACGCACCCGAGAGCATGCAATACTAGGAAACACTGTCTGATCTTGCTGACGGTGGGCGGTTGAGGATTGGGGTTGTTTTGGTTGTTGGCGTTCATGTTGCTGGTTGTTATCTGTTAACTGAAAGTGTCTTAACTGAGAGAGTAGGTATAGGTATGCTACATATGTTCAACAGGTAGTTGAATGGTAATTGGAGTTGACAGTAGAGCGGGTGTCATTGGAAGAGCAGGGATATGATATTCAGCAGGGCAGGGGAGAGAGACGAAGGAACTGAATCTATACTGCATTTAGTCACATGTTGTCTAACCGCCCATACGGCGGTTAGTTGCATTCTATGACATCTTTGGTGGCGATTTATTTGACCGCGGTGAATATTGAGTAGCCCTCTCATTATATTCACTTGAGGTTGGGTACTGGTTGGGAACAACTCGCTTGGGATCTGATCGGGATTTGGGAGGATTGAAGCCATTCGTATCCGGAGTAGGGTTTCAGATCCTTAGCCTACTATCTGGGTGTGGATCATACAGTAAACAATTAGATTAGTATTCTAGACCTAGTTTTCAGTTGAAGATATGGGGTTAAGGTTGTTCTTTGTGGGGTTAAGGATGTTTCTAGCGGAGGTTAGGTATAGTTTGTACCTTGAACTAATGATATAATATCTGCAGCCTTCTTTAATCTACGCCTTATTGTCGCTAGTGCCAGGCGACATTCCGCGTATTAATATATTTTCTCGGAAAGGTTACATCCAATTCCATCAGTTACATTGCAGCGTGTAGCCACATGCGGGGTACATCTGAAGAAACAGGGGTCCTGAAGACGCTAAATCTTAAATGACAGGCCCTTGATTGGACCACTTCCCCCTTATAACTGCCGACACTCCGCATCTATATTCGTTTCAGGGGAGTTGACTAACTCCAATAGTCCAATATACTTTCCATTTTCAGCATCTTCAAACACCTTTCGACAGGTCAATGCATAACCACTGAGTTTTCAAAGGTCCAAGCGAGATGTTACTTCTTTCCCCCTCATCTGGTGAAAAGATATAAAAGAGAGGAGCAGTTGCCTGTCAAAGAGATATTGTCCACACCCAATCGTCAGAATGGTTTTATAATTCTGCTATCATGCACGGCTTCAAAACCCTTTCCGCACTTTCCGTGCTGCTCTCCCTTGTGGATGCGCAGCCTGAATTCAATTTTGCCTGCGCTTCTTTGACAATCCAACGTTCGGATCCTATCGTGAATCCCGACGCACCGGGTGGACATACCCACGCCATTATTGGTGGTACGTCTTTTAGTCGACTCATGTCCCCTGATGTCGCTCCCACTTCGAAGGAGACTACTTGCGCCGTGGATATCGATCGCTCCAACTACTGGCAGCCTCTCTTGTACCATATTCGGCCGGATGGAAAATTTGAAGGCGTTCCATTCCAGGGCTCTGTAATTCTCCCTCTCCCCCCACACACTCTTTATTTGCCAGGGCAAACATTTCGAATCCAAACAGACCCGTCTAATCTTCTGCATAATAGGCAGCCTACTACCTCAGTCGAGCCTGCGACTACGCTCCGGGCAAGACCACCTGTGACCCATCTGCGCTTCCTCAGGCTCCTCCAAAGGGCCTCCGCATGGTGACCGGCAATCCTTTCCTACGGTATGTACTTTGCTAAATCGTGGACCTATACGTCTTAGTGATTGATTGACTCACTGCCCGGTATTATAGCACTTACAACGACACGTTCGAAATGCGTGCGCAATCGCATACGTGCTTGGTAGACAATGGACCAAGCTCATATACCCAAGCGTTGCCAACCCAGGCATGTGTCCGGATGCGAGCGCAGACATTCTTCCCATCATGCTGGGACGGTAAGAATCTAGACAGTTCTGACCATAAAAGTCACGTATGTTTTCCATCTTTTTTTCTTTTTTTTAAAAAAAAAAAAACACCCCTGCTAATTCTTAACGCATATATAAAGATGGCATTCCCAGCAATCGGCGACTACAACGGTGGAGTGTGTCCTGAGTCCCATCCGACCGCCATCATCTCCATTTTCCTCGAGTTCTTCTACGATACATCCAGCTTCCAGGACTGGGAAAACCTGGTGTATGCGATGGGTGACCGGACGGGATACGGCTTGCACGGCGACTTTGTCAACGGATGGACTGACTTGACCGCGCTGGGTAATGCCATGAAGACCTGCTCGGGGCCTGATTTCTCGCTCAATTCGCCGGGCTGCTCCATTACTCAGGGAAAGACGATTTCTGCGACAGCGCGGGATCTTGAGAATGCAGCCCCCGTGGAGGATCTTGGTCTGGAGGAGCCCCTGGTTGCTCTTCCCGGTAATAACCCCGTGACTGGCAGTGCCAGCGATAGAGTCAATTAGGTCTTTTTTTTTTTTTTTTGGACTGAGTGGATCAAAGGCCGGTTGTGTTTGGTGTAGATTTCAATGGTATTTGATATCAGCTCTTTCAGAATATCCGGTCAGAGATGCTCAACGTGTAGTTAGTCAAGTCAATAGTATATATATCGATTGAAAAAGAGGTCATCACCTGGGGGGTAAGGCAGAAAGACAGTGGCGCACGTCAAGACGAATCTACCAATTGTGGACGTATACATTTATTGAAATATATTTTCACATTCTCTAGCAGACATGACATAATTTGAAAAATAAAAAGAAAGAAAAAAGCCCTCAAATCATACACAATAAACCGAATTCCTACAGATTGGCACAAAGCCCCGACTTCAGCGACTCAGGCGTCTCCAGCTTATGATCCCCAATTGGGACATCGACATGTTCTCCTTCGGTACCGACGAATCCACAGGTGGCTCCGCCTAGGTTATAGCTGTGCTAATTGTACCCCTTGTCCAAACTAAGCCCTGTGAGCATTCAGGCACATAACAGCCCAGAATGTAACGCTGTGATGATCAACACTGTCAGGCAACCAAGCCATATTCTAGACCTGAGTCAAGAACTGTCGAATCCGCTCCAGCCGGTGACACCGAATGACTAGGTCAGTGACAGATGAGATGCGATGTACAAACCAAACCTGAATAGGGTTATTTGGGTAGATTCACATAGGTTGTTTTTTCTTTTGGTGCTCAGCCACACTTTACAACAACGTCCAGCCTGCTTAGTTATTTCCTTTTCGGGTTAGTGAGCAATCTATTCTTGTTAAGGTTAAGCATTTCCTTGGGGAGACAAATAAATGCAAGCCCCGAAGGCACTAGTAGTGTTGGAAACTTGTTATTGGTGGCCATTGTTATGGATGGAATGAAGAGGAGAAAATGATTAGGTCCTCTCTCGGAAAATAGAATCAACCCAGTTTCTACCACTATATTTTCCACGACGATAGATCCGGGGCAACAATTAATCCCGATCGAGTGGACCAAGCTTAGATCTAAAAATAGTTCCCGTCTCCACTTTCCTGTCAACATCGAACAAACATTGTATGTCTGTATATGTACCGGATATAAGACATTTGTGATGGCTGAGGAGAAACATATTCCTTGGCAGCTGAAACAAGAGACAGCCAAGACGTGGAGAGAAATGGAAAGATCCCAATTCCAATGCAACTCCAGTTGGCAGTCAGCCTTCTGCCCTAATTCCCGAACGAATTGGAGGTTCAAATCGAGTTCAAAGGAATCCATAGCCTACGTGGCTGTCCACCAGCGGAATACTCCCTGACAACAACCACGGAGAAATCCGTCTGGTTTGGGATGCGATACTCGGAATAAGGTAACATGGCCTATTTCACCTCTGGTCGCCTTGCGTGGGGAGAAGCTTGGCAGGAGGCCTGATAATTCCTTTTCAGCGACCAGTTTGGAGATGATCGACGGCTAATGCACTCTGGGGTTCAGCATACACAGCCCTAACTAACAACACAGCTCAGCTTTATCGCTAAGCCTGGCTCTAGTTACATCGTTCGCTATCCACATCGGAATAGGACCAACAGTCCCGATCCTTTGATCCTTTTCTGTCTATACGCCTCTTCTTTCTATACGCTTGCTTATTATCGAAATCCTTCTGGTCAAAAATAGCGTCTACTATCAGTCAGGAAAAAGATATAAATATGAGGACAACGACGGGAGAATTCAACCCTCATCATCAACAACAACATCCTCATCCTCAAACAAGCAAAACAATCTCTCAACTAAACAAAAACTACTACCACTACTATCCAACTTCTCCTCCTCAAACCTCAATTTTATATCCAATCCAAACCACAATGAAGCTCTCCATCGCCACCATCCTCCTGGCCGCCGCCACCTCCGCCCTCGCCGCCCCCGTGGCCGACAAACGCGACGGCGGCTTCCAGATCTCCAACCTCCACGCCCGCACTGCTCTGGACAACACCATGAGCTTCGACCTCCTGGACACCAACAACCCCTCCGGCACTGTCTCCGAGCACTGCAACATGATCTGGTAAGTTGCGTTTGTTGCTCTCCTCCGCTTAAAGTATCTTCCTGGAAAACTAAATCTTTGCATAGGCCTTCTACCTCTGCTCCCGACCAGAGCGCAACCTGCGGTGTAGCCAAGTACAAGCTCCAGTTCCCCGATGGGTTCCCCTCGATTGGACACTTTACCATGGCGATTGAGCGCGAGGGAGCTGATGCCATTGGTGGGCGGGCGTACTTCGATGAGAATGATGGGAAGTGGAACTGTGTTGATCACCCTGAGGACATGGTGAAGAAGGATTGCGTGTTGGCTGGGAACTATTTCATTCCTCTTTAGAGGGATTTTTCTCTTTGAAGGGGATGTGGAGAGGTTCTTGGGTTGAGGGCTGGAATGCTTGGGAATAGATGGATGCATGCGAAAGGGACTTAGAGTTCATAATGGCTGTTTGTTGTTATTGTTGTTGTTATAATTTGTGTTGAGCTTGTTTTGCGGGTTTATATTTACGCTCCTTTTTAATAGATATATTACTTAGATTACTAGGTATAAATTGGAATTGCTTTCATATCAAACCATCCCAGCTTCTACGAATCATTCTCTTGTAAAAAGTCCCGTGTCGCAAGCGCATGAACTTTGGTTACATGAACAAACTCATCCACCGACGCAGACTCATTCACCGCCGCCACTGGATATTTGCCAACTGTCAGCCACTATTTCCGTGGTAGATTCGAACCGGAAACAAAAGACTCACTACTGAACGGACTACACCCATAGACATACGCAGGGATGCCACTGTACCGATAATGTTTACAATCCGTAGCCCCCATAGACGGAATCGCCACGGGAGAAACACCCCCCACAGCTTTCGCGTTGCGCCGAATACACTCAATGATAGGGTGATTAATGGGCGAAAAGCTCGCCGGGTTACTAGCGGCATCTTGGATTTCAAGCCCGATCTCAGCATCAGGGTACCGCACAGCCACGGCTTTTAGCACGGCCATGACTTGATCGGCAACAAGTCCAACCGGCAGGCGGATATCAAGCTCGAACCGGCAGTGGTCGGGGATCATGTTGACCTCTACGCCGCCGTGGATAGTGCCGATGTTAACGGTTGGTCGCGCAATAATCGACGACGTGTTCGGCCCCATGGCCTTGTCAACGGCGGCCAACACCTCCGGATCGGTCAGGTATGAAGCCATCTCCGGGGGAGGATGTGGTTGCATGGACTCAACCTCGTCGACAACGTCGTTGAGAAAGGCTGCAGCCGTCCGGATAGCTCCCTTGCTATTATCATCCCAATGTCAGCCCCGTTGAACAGTACCCTCTCCCTCCTCTCACCTACCTAAGATTTAAATACGCCCCATGTGCTCCCCTCGTCGCCACAGTCCCCGATACCCGCAACGTCCCCTTCTCGGAGAACCGCACCGTCTTCCCCGACGGCTCAGTACTCAGCATCACATCTCCGCCCCATCGGTGCCTGTCTTCGTTAATGAGAAACCGCGTGCCCCATCGCCCCCCGGTCTCCTCATCAGACACCGCGCAGAGCGCAACGCTGCCCCGCAGAAACTCGCGTCTGGCGTAGAGATACGCGTAGGCGATGACCAGGGACGCGGTGCCGGATTTCATGTCCACGACTCCTCGGCCGTGGGTGCGGCCGTCTGCGAGGGAGCCGGACCATGGATCTCGGTTCCAGTCGGACTGGTTGCCCACGGGGAACACGTCGATGTGGCCGTTTAGGACGACACGGGGGCCGGGACCGTTTTCTCCGTGGAATTCGCTGACGAGGTTTGGTTTTCCCTTCTGGGGTGAGATGATTTGGTAGGGGATGTTTTGCTGGGAGAGGTAGTCTGTTAGGACTTTGGTGGCATTCTCGGTGTTTCCGGGGGGGTTGGGGGAGGCGGCTTGCACGAAGGATTGTAGGAGCTTGATATGGTGCTTCTGGTCGGAGTCGAGGGACTGGGCGAGTTCGTTTTTGTGGTTCATTGTTGAAGGCTGATTTGTATTTTGTTGGGGGTATATGTTTGGACTTGTCTTCATGAGGATTGTCGATGGTGACTCATTGCGTCATTGGCGACTGCGGGGGTTTCTAGGATATTCCTATGAACTTATCCTTATCTGCAGCGGAATCAGCCATGGCTTGATCTAACTACTTTGTACACAACGGAGGAACCGACTAGGAGCAGTCAATCAAGTATGTCTATCAATCCAGAAATGGAGGATAGAAGAGCTGTAATACAGGCTTATAAAAAAGCTCAATCTCGATTATTATATAGACCACAAACTTCAATACATACTTTTTACGCAGCCTTTGCCCTCTCCTTCAACATCTGATCCTGAATGTCAATAAGCACCTTAACCTTCGGTCGACTATTCATCCTCTCCATCCACGCCGCCACATGCGGAAACTCATCTGCCTTAAACCCTTCATCCGCCAGCATCCCCTGCGCAATATTCTGCCACGACACAAACGCGAAATCCGCATAGGACAGTTTCCCACCCACCAGCCAGTCATGCGTCTCCAGCCATCCGTCCAGCACCTTGGACACCCGCTTAGCTTCGTTCACATATCGGTCAACCGCACTCTGCAAGCGCTCCGGATGGTATTTTTTGAACCACACCGCCTGGCCGTAATAGGGCCCTTGGCCGGACGCCTGGAAATACAGCCACTGGCGGGCTTTCTGCGCGTCTTCGGTGCCGGGTGGAAAGCTGAACTGGTGGTCTTTGTCGTAGGTCTCGACCAGGTACTCGAGGATGGCGCCGGATTCCCAGAGGGTGAGGCCGGTGTTTGGGTCGTGGATGGCGGGGAGACGGCCGTTGGGGTTGATTGCCTCGTAGGCGGGGGTTTTGACTTGGTCGAAGCCGATGGGCATGGTCTCGGTGGGGAGGTTTAGTTCGGAGAGGAGGATGGAGATTTTGAAGGGGTTGGGGCCGAAGGAGCCCCCGTAGACTTTAATGGGTTGAAGTTGTTGGGTCATGGTGATTGATTGGTTTTATTATGGTTGATTATTTTCTTATTCTTTCGTACATTGGAGTGGGATTTATATAGCTCTCTCTTCTTTGTTTTCCCCTGCACACGTCAGCAGGAATATACCTCATAAGAATGGTTGGTAATGGTTTCGGTGTGGAATTTTCGGGAAACCCCGAAAGCCGAAGTAGATTACCAATCCACATACATCACTTCGTTAAGTCCACTCGGAGACACCGTTGAACCTTGAGGATGTTTTATACTGGATTTTGAAGGTTATCCAGATTCAAGATTCAGAAGAAGAATAACCAGGATCTGGGATAATAAATGTTAACCAATCTTGTATATATTTTCATTATTTCTGATTTATGAAGTGATTTTCAAAGACATCTTTATTTTGTCAACCATGATAATAATAATAGAGATATTTTTCTCAAATGATACAATGATGGATTTGAAATCTGAGATTACCAATCCACATACAAAACAGGTCAGAGGACGTGGAAAGGAAATCGCATGTGATCCAAGAGGTGAACAGGATTTAGAAATTACTAAATCTTGATGTTTTATGATGATACAGCCTCCCAACTAGATGGTCGTTTGTCGCAATTAGTCAGAAAAGTATCATGGTCTAAATCGCCCATATCTAGAACAATGAAAAGATATCAAAACAAGCCTCGCCTGTCCCCCACAAAACTCAATTGAAACAGATCCTTGGCTAGACGTCAAAAATCCATGTGAATAAACTACTACTGCACCACCAACTCCCATTCCACCTCACTCGGCTCCTTCCAATAATCCGTCCCACTCAACCCAAACCCCATCTTCTGCAGCAGCCTCCCACTCCGCGAATTCCCCCGTTCCGTCTCCGCAATAAACCTCCTCACGCCTCTCGCATCGACCGCCCACCCCATCACCGCCTCCGCCGCTTCCTTGGCGATCCCCCCGCCCCAAAACTGCGACGAAATCCCATATCGCAGCTCCACCATTTCCTGCCACGGGGGAAGACCCACAGCATCCGCATCCGCCGCATCTGCCGCCGGCAGCGACGTGGTGGTCGCATCTCGCACCCCGGCATACCCCACCCATTGGATCTGCTCCAGGTTGTCCCCGGCGAAACGCGTAAACGCGTCGTCGGTTAGGATGGAGCCAGTAGTAGTAGTATCGTCAGAATGCGCAGGTCCGCGCAGCCCCACGGCGAAATCGCCCACGTGGTGGCGGTTCCAGGAGCGGTCGATGTCGCGGGTCTGGATCACTGTGCGGGTTTGGGCGTCGTCCCAGTTGCGCGCGGGGAAGTGGTCCCCGAAGGCCATTGAGCAGAAGTGGACGTCGGCGTGTAATGATGCATATAGGGCGCGATAGGAGTTGACGTTAATGGCGACTGGGGTGGGAATTAGGATTAATCTTGGCGTGAGGATGGCGAAGGGGTCGAAATGACCGTCCTTTGGCGGTAGACTCATTTTGGGCTGGTGGGAATTATTAGTTTCTAGAAAAGTCAAAAGTGTGTATGTATACAGGGAGTTCTGATTTACCGGTTTAATCGATATAAAACACTTAACTTGCGCCTCTATTCTTGGGGCCTGAATGATTAATATTCTGAAAATCTGATAGGTTGAAAACTCTGACGTTTTTGGTTCATCCCCGGATTGTGATTATAAATCGTCCCAGCTCATTCAGACCATTGGACCAACGCACTAGAAAGCGTTATGATGGTGGGCAAAAAGTGGACCACTGGATGAGATCTCGTAGCAAATGATAATTCATTCTGGATGACCCTGCGGGGCAATGAGTCAAGCTGTGGTTTTGCTCGTCTAACAGAGGATGAGTGTGTGTCATATAAGGTGTTGAGGTTTTCTCATGATATTAAATGGTTCATTTGGACCTTTACTAGAGAGAGATTTTGGTCCGATGACCGCTAAAATAATACTTCCTGATAAAGGTGATTCAACGTGAGCTTTTAATAATCAAGTATTTAAGAATATTACTCCCCTGGTTTCCTGAAATAAGACAGGCACACACTTGCTATTATCGAGCCCACAACCATGGCAACCTTTGCAGCAATGAGCAGCAGCCTGTCCGATTCGCAAGATATCACCGAGCTACGCAAGCTGCCGACAGGCAGAGACTTCTCCATGAGCCAGCCACCACTAGAAAATGCCTCAAAAACAAAGTCCACGATGCACCAACATCCAGAGGACCCCATCAACCGCATCCCCGTAGTACCCTCTCACCACAGAGAACGGAATTCCAGTGTCCATTCTCCATCCCAAACACCATGCTCAACAGAAGAAGAGCCACCACAACAACAACAACACCAAGGCATCCCCCCGGAGCTAGGCAGCCTAACCGCCGAAGTCATCTTCGTCGTCGTCTGCTCCGCCCCCCTCCTCCTCTTCTCCTTCCTCCTCGGCGACATCACCGTCACCCATGAACAATTCAAACGCACCCTCGGGATGCAAAACAGCGCCCTCCCCTGGCTCCTCGGCGCCTACACCACGCCCCTCAGTCTCTCCGTGGTGATCTCCGGGTCCCTGAGCGACCTGACCTCGCCGCGGACGCTCATCCTCGCTGCCTTCGCCTGGCTCACCCTGTGGAACGTGGTGGGCGCGTTCGCCATCCACGCGGACTGCGCGGTGTTGTTCTACCTCGTGCGCGCGATGCAGGGCCTCAGCATCGGCGTCCTGGTGTCTGCGTCGATGAGCATTCTCGGCCGCGTCTATAAGCCCGGCCTGCGCAAGAACCAGGTGTTTTCGGCGATGGCGGCGACGTCGCCGTTTGGGTTCTGGCTCGGGGCGATCCAGGGGGGTGCGCCTTGAATCTGGGGTGGATTTTCGGATCGAATGCCATTGTTTCCGGGGGGTGTTTGGTTGCTGCGTATGCGACCATTCCGCGGCTGCGTCCGGTGGCGGATATTGCCGGGGGGAATGCGCCGTCGATCCGGGAGTTTGACTTCTGGGGGGCGGGAGTCGCGATGGCAGGGTCGGTGTGTTTGTTGGTTGGGCTGACGCAGGGGTCGGTTGCCGAATGAAGTCCGTATACGTACGCGATGGTGGTGCTTGGGGTTCTGCTCTTCGTTGCGTTCTTTATGGTTGAGCGCCGGGTGAAGCGCCCGCTGATCCCGAATAATCTGTGGGCGACGAAGGGCTTCACGCCGCTGATTGTGGCGCATTTTATCGGCTTCGGGGCCTTTGCCGGCGCGTGGCAGTTCTATGCGGTGCAGTTCTGGCTGCGTATTCAACACACTGCGCCGCTGACTGTGGCGCTGTATCTGCTCCCCAATGCGATTATGGGGGTGTTGGCGACCTGGGTCGTGAGTAAGACGCTGCATCTTGTTCCGGGGCATTTTATCTATCTGGCGGCGATCTTTGCGTTTGCGCTGGGGCCGGTGTTCTTTCTCCCGCAGACCTCTGGCACGACGTACTGGGCGCTGTCGTTCCCTGGGGTGGCGCTGGTAACGTTTGGGCCGGATCTGTCGTTCGCGGCGGCGTCAATCTACATCACGAGTAATGTTCGCAGGTCGGATCAGGGCAGCGCAGGCAGTCTGCTGGTCACGGTGCAGAACTTGAGCGCCGCGGTCATGACTTCGGTTGCAGACGCGATTGGAACTAAAGTGGACAAGGGGCCGTCAGGGGATATTGGCCTGGATGGACTGCGCGCCGTCTGGTGGTTTGCACCGGCAGCGGAAGTTGTTGCTGGGCTGATTGCGGTGGTTTGGGTGCGAATCCCCAAAGAGGAAGAAAAGGAGCACGTCACTTGATCAGTCAGTATTTCAATTATTTTCCACCACTTCTATTGATCTCTTATCCAGAGTAGGCCTCGTGGGGGGGATATAAATCCCAAACTTAGGGCAGAGGAACTGACCAGCATCATGGATGATAAGACGAAACACTTCTGCCTAAACGAAGATCCCCTGCTTCGCCTCCCGTTTAAATCCACCCTAAATCGAATCATCCTCTGGATGTACTAATGTAAGTAAGCTTTGCGTTTAAATCGAACAAGCGTGAGGATCGGATAGGCAGCCATCATAGAAGCTTTTTGCTCCCTCGGAGAAACCACCCGATGGGAGAGACACATAATAGAATATATAAGACTCTGCATTTGACCCATAAAGTAAATAGTCTATCCCAACTCATGCACTAGAAATGACACACCGGTACAATGCCCTCGACTTCCAGACCCGGTACCGACTATGAGCGCTGGCTCGTATACCACAACCCGAATGTCCACTTGTCATCAGAGCCGGACTACGGTCCACATCGTGGACGGGACAGAGAAGATTTCTTGCAGGGCAATACGTGAGTGTTCACATTCCAGTGTCGACACAAAGTGGACCGATACTGAGCAGCGGTGCAACTCATTGCAGACAGGCACGATTGATCGGCGACTCGAATCGACCGGGGATTCCAATGTTGCCCATGAGAACCAGCCCGAATTCAGCAGAGAATATTCTCACGCCGACAACATGTTGGGTAATGGCGGTGTTTATTCTGGCGGTGGCATTAATTGTGTTCCGCCTAAGGCTGGCTCGGGGACATCCACATGAGACGATGAGAGATTAGGGGAGAAATAGTAGTGGGCAACATCCTCAGTCTATCCTGTCCCGTTGATGAGTTAATATGTATATAAAACACCTAAGGTAGTAGCTATTTTTCAAATCACGAGAATGCTGCTTCGAAATCCTCAGGCTGAAACGATTCTGTGAAGAAAACTAACGTATGAACCCCAATACTGAGATGTGTAATGGCGGAGAACTTCGTCAACGGCGTTGCCGTCATCACCACCAGCCCGACGACCCTGTTCTTTAGCCGGAACCGTGAAACCGCGCGCACACGCATAATTCAAATGACTCTCGTATACGACGACGCATATTCCTCATCATAATACTCCCCCATCGCATTCGTATTCCGAGTCCCACGCATAGCCCGCATCGGTATCCAGATGCAGCACCCGCAGCGTTTCCGCATGGTACAACAGGACTAGTGAGGACGTCGATGTGCACGCTGCCAGAGAGGTTGTTCCCTAAGCTCCCACACCCCTTCCCCCCACAGAGTACGCGAGAATGTCCAGACGTTTGCAGGCCTCGATGATCTTCGCCAGGAGTGCGCTCCCCAGTTCAGAATGGTGGATGGAGATGTGGCGGAGGTTGCTCTAGCGCGGCTGCAAGGTGCTCTGCAGGCCCTCGCCGAACTCGACGCCGTCGGCGGAGAATCGTCGGACGCTGGGTAGGTTCGATATCACGCGGATGTTTTCGCTGATGTTGTGGTCGTTGAAATAGTCGTCGCGGTGGAGCATGCAGTTGGTATTGGGGAGATAGGCAATGTCGCGCAGGTTTTGGAGATACCGGCTGCTAGCACTGGCGATGAAGTTGGGGAGACGCACATTAGTAGGACGGCCAGGGCGTGGGCTATGGCTATGGCTATCGGAGAGATGGAGTGGTACTTCCTGCGGATGCTCATCCTGCAGAGGTTGCGGCATTATAGCGCCAGTGATAGGACATCTTTGTTGGAGTCCAAGTAGGATATAATTTCGGTTAGAATCAGGTCGGGGAAAGAGAATAGTGACATGGTGGGGGATTGTACTAGTTGCATGGAACGAACTGGTGAGGAACTATCCAGGATCCTCATATAGGGCTAACCATACCTTAGGCAACACGGGATGCTGGTGCCTGTGATGAAATGATCGGCAGTGGGCTAAGTGGACTAAGTGGACTAAGCACTAGATCGCTGACACGGTATCCTTGGCCTCGTATAGAGCGACTTGGCAGGAATTGGATTGGGAGAAGGAAAGAATGTGTTCATATCTGAGAAACTACTACTGTTCTACAAAGAGAGAGCTTCGTCTGAGGTATATAAAGGTATTGAAATTAAAGAGTGACTATATCCAATGCATGGCTAATAACAACATCGTCCCGTCGTGTATATTCGTAAACCCATCCCCCTCCGAAACCAACAAATGCATGTGATGAGAATTATGATGGTGAAACAATGATATAATGCAGTCGCTAAATTAAAAAAAGGAACCAGAAGAAACGATCGTAGATAAAGAGTCAGACAAGAACATCGTCCAAGTCAAGTAGTGATAGCTTGAGCCGCCGGCGACCAAATGCGCCGCGAGAAACCAAGTTTGGAAGCATAACGACGCCCCCGAGTACTCAGCGACGAGGAGGAAGTAGAAGTAGTAGACGAAGAGGAAGACATCTTCTTTTGCAAACTCCGATCCGCCGGAGCCACCGTAGTCTCAACCTTCGAAGAGACACGAATCATGCTAACGGGATGCTGCTGGCCCGTACTGGAACCCCTCGGCTGGTTAGACGTACGACGCTTCACCATAGCCCTCATAGCATTAGTGAGCTGTTCACGAATAGGCGACGGCGAGGAGTCGTAATCGAGATATCCATTGGAGGAGTAGTCATCGTCACCGTCACTGTCGCTGTCGCTGTCATCCATCTGCACTGCGGCGACGGCCTTGCGGGCGTCTTCCTGCGCGACTTCAATGGACCTTCGGAACAATCGCTGGTGACCCAGACAGCGACGAAGGTCGGGGCTCTTGGCGCCAACCTCTTTGTGAAGCTTGTCGCGGGATAGTCGGGCCATGCGACACGGCATGGGGGAGGAGGATCGACGGGCAATGGGTGGAATGCGAGAATTGCTGCTGCGGGATGCGGTGCGCATCAGAAAGAATGCGGTAGGTTTCGATAGAGCTTCGGCTGACCCAGACATGATGGTCATTGAGAATGTGTGTGTGTGTGTATGTAAGAGAGAGAGAGAGAGAGACAGAGAGAGACAGAGAGTTGAGAGACCGTGTAATTGATCCTCGGTTATTGCTGAAAAGACATCCGGTTTTTCTTTTCTGTTCTTTTCTTTTTCTTCTGGTTTGTTCGTTCCCCTTGAAAAAAGCGTCAGGGGTCGTCTTCAGGGGGTTATATACGATCGGGTGTTTGGAAGTCAAAGTCAATCAGGAGACTGGGTCGATGTGAGGCTCGCACTTCTCTGCCACTTCTTGAACATTGGTGACCCACACGGGGTTGTCCGGCCCTCTGCGAATCCAGACCATTGCCACTGCGATTTTGCTGTCGGATCCGACAACTGTCGGCGAAATTAGGGTTATCGACAAGGTTTATACCCAAACGCCCGGGCTGTCCTGCAGGCCAGTCATGGGCGAGGAAATCCTCCCTCTGCGGTGGGCCGGATATGCTTGGCGATGCTCATTGGATGCGATGTTGAAGATTCCCACGGGTATGGTGTCATAGACTCTCTCTCAGCTTTTTTTTCACTGATCAGGAAATTTCTCGCCCATTGGTGGGAGCGTCTATCTCTTCTCCCTCTCTCCCTCTAGACTTGGCTATCTCGGGATCTGCTGGTGGGGTGATCGAGGTCCATTTCCTGATCGGGCAATAGACGACGAGCACCATACCCCGGCTTCTCTGTCTTCTATTCCATTATTCAGACCCTTCTTCTCCCATGTGCATCTGTTGAAGATTCTTATTCGCCCGGGTTTGACCTTCCTCGTAGCTTGTGGCTCGTGGCTTGTGGCTTGTAGCCTAAACAATGGTTGTTTCGTTCTGCTCCCTCCACGTGGATCAACATGAGACGACAACTTCGTATATCAAGTAGGTACAGGATGTAGGATCATCGATGTTTAGAATTAGATAGTTCTACCAAGAACGATTCACTCACTTTCCGTATATCCTTGAATAATGGTGAGGTAACAAGTACTACTGGCAAGTGCAGGTTTGCGTACTGGGACCACCGTGAGGCTCTTCCAAGCCCTAACTAACAACTCCCTCTAGCATGAATCACAATCAGTGTCGGTCTAACCCGATATCCAGCATCCTATCCACTATGCTAGACTCAAGCAATATGTCAATTGGCAGGCCCCATCTAGATCTCACGAATCACCGATTCTTGCCGGAGAGATCGACGATGCCAAGCTCTGGAATCGGTGGATCCCATCGATTCGTGCAAAACTGCTTCCTGTCCGCATGCGGTAATCGCTGGTTCTGCAGAAGTCATTCAACCCCTAATCAGAGTTTCAGTCCCAGCATTTCAGTCCCGTGGTTCTCGACCTTGCAGATACGTTGATAAGATATTAATAAGACTTTTTGTCCCACAAACCCTGGATCTGGGTCCGTGGGGGTTCCCTTCTTGAACGGTCTCGAATGACAGTCTAGAGCGGCCTGGGATTGACACATTCAAGCCACAAACCCATGAGAAAGAGGGCGCAATGCAATCTTACTGGTTCAGTTGGGTTCAATAAACATTAAATATTAACAATATCTAAAAAGGGCTGCAGAATATACCCCAGCTTTTCCAGTCTATCTTCTCGTCTAGAACTTTTTTTCTTTTTTTTTTTAATCCCACACACACAGAGAGAGAAAAAATCTTTCTTCAGAGATCGAGATCAATCTCATTTGGCTTATGTTCGTCACCACCTTTTGTTCATGAGAGAGCAAAGAATAGAATCATCCAGCCCAGGAAGACCTGCGTCAAGCCTCCCAACACCACCCGGCTGGACGCCGACTCGCCCCCGTCCTTCGAGGAGGAGGAAGACGGTCGTCTCTTGGCTGTCGACTCAGCACTTCCCACCCACGGATTCCAGTTGGTCATATTCATCACGCAATCGTCCGTGATGGGGTGGCCCTTGATCTGCGCCATAACCTCATCGTCCCGAGAGAGGGTGATGACCACCTCGCCCATGCCGCCATCAATGGGGATATTCCCATGATAGATGCCTTTCCCCCCATCCGGTTTATCCCCCCAGGTTGCAGTGCGATTCTTCCCATCGATACTCACCATCACATCCGCCGGCACATCCAGCAACGCAGAGTAGAAGATCTGGTCCTTCAGCACGTCCTCGGGGCTGACGGTGTCCTGGTTCTGCATCTCCGTGTTCCCCGTAGTCTTCCCCGAGTTACAGCTGGCCGCCGGGTTGATGCGATACCACGACACCAGCCCTTCCGTCTCAATCTCCGCATCCTTGCCCCCATTCTTCCACAGGTCGATGATGTACGGCAGGAATTCCCGCCACCCATCATGCGGCATGTCTTTGGCGTAGTCGAACGGCGCGCCGCTCCAGTAAAACACCCCCAGGCTGTCGTCGTGGATCGGGCCGACGTAATGCGACTCGCCGAAGTCGTTCCACGAGATGATCTCCACGTACTCCGGGTCGACTTCCAGCACCTGCTCCCACCGTTTGTACCACAGGTCGTCCCCCTGCCACACCCAGTTCTTGTGGTATCGCACCATGTTGGTGTAGAACCACGGCGACACCGGCATGATGTACGGCTTCCCGTTCAGCACTTTCATGTACTCCATGTCCTTGTCGGTGGTCATCTCCGACGTCCCGTTGGGCCACGCTTCCCAGCTCATCAGCCCGTCGACCGGCCCTCGCCCCATGGCGATGTCCGGGTGTAACGAGGACCAGTCGGGGATGAATGTGCACTCGACCTTCTCTTTGATCTTCCCCCAATCTCCCCCGGCTTGGGCGCCTTCGAAAGTGGAAACCAATGGCTTGTTGTCGCTGCCTTTGTACCACGCCGCGTGCGGGGTGAACTTCTTCAGGACGTCCAACACTTGGTCGGCGGGCCAGTGTCCGTCCCCCGAGTAATCGAACGACAGGAACAGCTTGAAGTCGAGATCTTTGGCCACGGTAAATGCCGCGTCGAGGAGGTCGTTGGTCCCATTCAGCCCGTATCCAGTGTTGATGGCAAAGGCATCGATCTTGGCCTTTTGGGCCGCTACCATATCTGCTCGCCATTCATCTTGCGTGTAGTTGTTGGTGTTTCCGAGCTATATATTACGCGTGGAAATATTAGCAAGTAGATCTAGATTATCCAACGAAAAAAAAAAAAAGAGGGTTTGTTTTCTTCCTACCATGAAATGGGCAAATACGCCTTTCGCCTGTACATGGCGGGCCACCCCTAACAATGTGATCACCCAAAGCAACAACATTTTCTTTTTGAAGGGTCTGAGAAAGTAAGACAACTTTTCAGGGTTTCGAAATTTTCTAAAACCTCCCCTCTCTCTCTCTCCTGTTTACAATCGGGGGATTTCCCCTTTCGTTATATAATTCTTCTTCTCAATGGTTACGGATGCCTTCCCTCTCATCCGGCATCTGATATGTAATGTACTATACAGTTCATGCCATGACAGCACATCACACACTACCGAAAAGAGGTTCCTATCAAAAAGTCTCCGGTGCGAACAAACCCACGCAGAGTCCTCTCTTCCTGCAGAGACACTATCCCTTGGAATTCAATAGTTCACAAGCACTGACATCAGTCGGCACCTCGCAAATCCGGTTTATCAGTGGAGTCCTAAACGCCGCGTTTCACTCCGAAGGCCCCAAAAAAGAAAAAGAAAAAGTAGCCCATGATGGCGCAAGGTAGATCTGGAGAATTATGGGTCCTAAGTGTGGAAACTGGCTAGTGTCGTTCATGCGGTATGCAAGGTTGTTGTTCTGTCATTGAGCGAACTATTGCCGACGATCTTGCCTCCTTTCAAGCCAAGAGAATCGACATGTCATAACGACTGGGCCCTTTTTCAAGCCAGACCGACTAGATGACAAGGGTGACAAGATGACATTTGCTTGGCAATAGTAATGGAATGGTGGATCCAAGGCTCCATGTAAAGGCAAAAAAAATATATTATCACAGCTGGATGATAACTCCGTGGTGTTTTTGTCCTATCGGTTCGTTGAGTTTGCATGACCTGCAGCGTGGGATGTTCGTCCTCGCTTCCGCGCCAAAAAAAAGAAAAAGAAAAAGAAAAAAGAAAATATGCTGTCAAAAACGGATAAGTGTGTCTAGGGGTTCTTTGCATGCTAGGCAGGAAATTAATGATTCTCCTTTTGTCACGTTTTACGGAGGCACGATTACTCTGGCTGTCCATGAAGACTCATTGTTGATCTGCTTGGGAGTTGCGAATAGCCCTAAGAAGTATTCTCGTTCATGTTTTTGTAGCAATCAAAGAAGTTAAAATAAATCAAACATAAAATCACAGAAGACAGAAGACAGAAGAATGAAAAATCAAATAAGAAAAAGTTTCCCTTCCATCCCAAGAAAGTCTGTAACGAAGCCTATTTCTGTCCAGATCGGGAGAACCCTTGAGAAATTCGATTTCTGTCAAATCGAGACGTCCACGTAAGGAGACAGGCGTCTGGCAGCTGCTCGGGATGAATGCCGCTTTGCGAAGGATGTGATACGTTTGTCTGAGGATGGTTCTTTTTGTCCTACAAGACATGTTCAGCCTAGAAAAGAACGAAAGAAAGAAAGAAGGAGAAGAATAAAGCTTCATACGTATTTCCTTCCCAATCGATTGGAATTCCCTCCACTAGCAAACTGGATGCGATTTTCCCGTGGTTCCTTGCAGGGAATGCTTTTCGTGCTTGTAAGATGCGTGATTATGAGGCACCTTTGCCCCGTGGATTTCAGTATAGCTTTGGTGGAGAGAGAGAGAGAGAGAGGTTGTCAGTAATCAGAATCAAAGATAAAAAAAACAAAAGGTCCACACATACTGGGTATATCTCTTCACCATCTCCTCATCCATCTCCTCCAAACTCTTCAGCGCCATCTTAAAGTCCTCAACCAGCAGATTACAGCGGTGAAGACTGAAATCCTCCCGCAGCACAATCCGCATCATCTTAAGCTGGTTGCTGTGCGGCGCCATCGTGTACGCCGGAATCACCCATCCGCGCTGGCGAAGCACATGAGCCAAGGCGAACTCATCATACAGCCGGTCGTCGTTGCTCTGCAGCCGAAAGGCCACCAGCGGTAACCCGCGGCCGCGGCCGTCGCTCATAATGATGAATCCCATTTTCGTCAGTTCCTCGGCGAGGTAGTCGGCGGTTTTGATCAGGTTTGTCATGATGGCTTTGTAGCCGTGTTTGCCGAGGCGGATGAGCTGGTAGTATTGGCCGATGACATGGGGGGCGCCTTTGCTGAAGTTCAGCGTGAAGGTGGCTTGCTCGGCGCCCAGGTAGTTGACGTTGAAGATGAGTTCCTTGGGGAGGTACTCGGGGGAGCGCCAGAAGACCCAGCCGATGCCCGGGTATACCTGTTAGATTATAGGTTAGGGAAGAGATAGAGAGAGTATGTGAGTAGGTGGTTATCTGTCTGTCTCTCTTACCAGTCCGTATTTATGCCCAGACACGTTGATCGACACGACCTTCTCCAGCTGGAAGTCCCAGACCAGCGACGGGTTGACGAACGGCGCAACAAACCCTCCACTGGCCGCGTCTACATGAATGGGACAGTCGATCTTCCGCCGGGCAAGCAGATCATTAATCCCCTTGACGTCTTCATACTGTCCCGTATAGGTGGTGCCCAGAATCGCACAGATGCCGACGGTGTTCTCGTCCACCAGATCCACCGCCGTCTTCGGATCAATCACATATCGCTCGTCTGTGCAATAGACATACTTCTCCTCGACGTCGAAATACCGCGCCGCCTTCTCCCAGCAGACCTGCACTGCGCTGCTCATGACAATATTCGGTCGCATCCAGTCTTTCCCTTCTGCTTTGCGTCGGTTCTGCCATCGCTTCTTCATTGCCAGCATCGCGAGCATGATCGCCTCCGATGATCCCACGGTAGACGTTCCGATTGAGTCCTCTTCGCCGCGCACGTCGTTGGTCGTCGGCGCATGCAGGAGCCCCGCGATCATGTCGATGCAGCGGTTTTGGATATGCGCTGTTTGGGGGTACTGCTCGAAGTCGATGAAGTTTTTGCTCATTGACTCTGTCATGAGTTTTTCGACCGGTTCTTCCTGTCGAGTTGGTTTATTCGTATTAGTTTCCCTGTCGAATACAAAAAAAAAAGGAGCTCCACAAAGTAGTATTATTATTGTTATTGTCCTACCATATATGTGGTGACGAAGCTCGCCAAACTAGCTCTGTCAGCACTCACTTCACTCACTCTCATCCTGATTCATGGCTACGACAAAACACTAACTTCAGCAATGGATTTCCATCCAAACTTAGCTCGTCTTTAATCATCTTATATGCCACTTCCGCCGGCATCTCCTTGTCGGCCATCGCATGTTCTGGCAGCTCTTCGGCGGCATATCGAGACGCGTAGACATACGGCGAAATGGAGGACTCGTCACTGGCTCGATCGGTGGCCCGGCGCTCGTGGCGGGGATGGCCCGACTTTCTCACTTTCGAGAGATGGACCATTTTGGTTGCGTATGTGTGCCTGCAGTAGTGGGCTGGTGTCAACTGCTGTGAATGCAAGGGATGGGGAGGATCGACAGTTTGACCTGTAGAATAAATTTGAATTAAAATTTGAATTAAGAAAAAGATATCTCCTGATTTATTCAAAGGGAATGACGCCATATAACAAGTATTCTCGACCGGACTCGGGGGTTACATTGGTAACACGCAGTGGAATGACCTCACCACTTGCGACATATTACTCCCTCGTGATCTAGGATCTACTCTGACACATTCAAAATGCATAGGAGATTATGTTTTATTTCGTTCAACTAATTGCACCTTGTCTGACTCGTCGCACCGTCGTTCGCTGTGGACACTGGTGTTGACCGTCTTCAGAATCGACAGCTCTGTCGCTCGCCGCTTCATCACCCGCACAGGACTGTCGCTCGGGTCGTGATACGACTCGGTCTCGGTCGTGCCGAAACACGACGCTGTCAACTTCTTGAACACCCGCCGAATAGCGGGCATATTCACACAGATGACTGCGCTGAAACACTCAATGACCGACCAGTAGGCGGTGGGGACATTGTCATCTAGGCATTCGCCGTCAGTCAAAAAAGGATGAACATATCAGATAGGTAGTAGTAGTTTTCACGAGAGATTGGCTTACATGTGGCATTCGTGGTGTTCGCAAAGTCGATCACGACCTTGAGTCGTAGTATACTGACAATGGTGATGCTGGAGGCTCTCTTGTTAGAAGATTCGACATATATATATAGAGAGGGATATGGATTCTGTCGAAAGGGAAAAACGACATACAAGAACCCAGCTCCAAACATCCCCATCAGCAGTAGCTTCTTCGCCAGACTAAGTGACAGCTTCTGGATCTCTCGCAGCGGAAGTCCTATCACCGCCAAGTCGAGGGCAATGTTGATGACCGAACAGGCGATCCCGAAGGAATTGAAATTGAGGCACTCCCCTTCGGTTTCTCCGGTCCAACCGGTCCAGATGTGCGACACCGGGATGCAGTTGAGCGCGATGCCGATCAGGAAGGCGAAGAAAAATCCGCTGACGAGCGCCATTAAGACGAAAATGACTTTTCGGAGCCCTTCGTTGGGGAAGATTCGCAGATAGAGACAGAGGAATGCCAGTTTGATCCAGGACATGATGGCGATGTAGAGCATTTCGACGATCCACGTGAACTGATGATGAACGTCAGTTGGAAAGCATGCATGCATCCAGTGGTGATTATCAACCTACCTTGATGATCCGAGAGATGTTCTCGGGCTCAATGGTCCAGATATCTCTGCCCATTCCATCCTTCGCCACTTGGAGTTCGAGTCAGTAAATCTATCTGCCATCGCACGCACCTCTCTTCTCGATGGACGTACTTGGATATTCGAGCGCCCCCATGGCCACCGCTGCAAGCTGGACTTGGCTGTTAGAACATCCCGATCTGCGAATAGAGGAAGTTAGGAACCCGTACCAGCGCAAGAACCGCAAAGATGTCCTCTGCGCCAAAGTGTTTCTTGAATTGCAAACATCGCATAAATGTCGCGACAATTCCCAAGCTCATGAACACACTCGTGATGTTGGGTGTGATGTCCGATATATCCCGGACAGGCAATTGGCACATGGTGCTCGACATGTTTCGAGCCACTGTTTGCGAGAAGTAAGATTGTTGGTGTCAAATATGATATTACACTATGGATAGCACAGCTAGCTATACTCACATAGGGCTTCCTTGATCGTACAGGACATCACCACACAGGTGCTCACATTGCTTTGCAGGATATCATCCTGGCAGATACACGGCGCATCCTTCGGGTCGCATGACGAGGCAGTCAACCCCGTCGATAGACATTGTGCCTACGCAAGTGGGGTTAGTAGTGAGTCTTTTAGGATGAATTGCAACTTTTTTTTTATTTTATTTCAACAATCATCGTTACGTACCCCACAGGCTGGCATCTGCTTTGGCTGAGATACAGCCGTGGCCGTGATTGCCAGGGCGAAGACAACCAGCCGTCTTAGAAGGATCATCTTGGGGATAGTTGAATTTCTCCGAAAAAGATGATAGGAGCAGGCTTCCTTTCTTTATTAATATAATAAGTTTAATTTTTTTAAATTTTTTTTCTATTTTTTTGCTGCCACGATCTCGGCACGATTTACCCCCTGCAGCATATCCCTGCTGCCCAAGACCATCATCATTTCTCATTTATCCGGTCCTTTGGAAAAATGTCCATACCGTTCGGAGTCTAGTACATCGGACGACAGAGTCGATAACAGACAGTGGGAAATACTCCCAGCCAATCTAGGTTTCTCCTAGCATTGCAACCCTGATTAAACCTCCACATTCACGTGAACTGTCGCGCTGCTTGTTTCATCCGCAGCAACTTCGCCTCGAGCGAATCTCATCCGTGGCTATTATTGGCGCTGCCCAACAAACCCTCCCGGCGGGCCGACTAGTTCACGATCCGGCGCAAGATCCCAGAACGCACTGGCCTATAGGGCAGGATCGGATGTTTCTCCTGTTCTCTGCATGGGGAAACAATGCTTTTCCTCGTGGTGCCAAGTGTTGGTTTTGATCGTGCGATAACTGGCTCCCTCGTTCAAGTCGCGTTTTTTCCCCAAGTGCCAACACTACTCGGAGTAGCTCATGAACTAAAGCCACCACATTAATTAACTGGAAATTAAATCTCTTTCGGCTCCACAGGGGGACGCTCTGAGACATGCATTATTAGCATTCATTAAAAGTCGCAATTACGCCCCCAACGAGAATAGTGTCAGGGATGTTTGTTGCAACCTGTTCGCAATCACCATTCTTGACGACCACGGCCCCCCTTTCATTCGTTTCTTCTGCCCGGGTCTTACGGCCGATCGGCATTGTTTGTTGCGCATGCTTTCGATTAAACTTTCCGACTGCTTCTTCATGGACAGTCAATTGATGTGGCAGGTGGTCGTGGTGGGCGTCGTCTCGTATTGGGCGGCTTGGGTCTTCTATACCAGATGGTTCCATCCATTGTCGCGATATCCAGGCCCTTTCTGGGCGTCGGTCTCGAGAGTGTGGACTGTGCTGCATGTCTACCGTGGCGAGGCAGAAACGGAGCAAAGAAAACTGCATGAAAGATATGGTATGGTAGTGCATTCATTCTGCAGATAGCTTTTAGCTACTTCGTAAGCTGGGATCGATCTGACTTCTTCCTTTAGGTCCGGTGGTGCGTATCGCCCCGAATGAGCTGGCTATCAGCGATCCCCATGCGATAAAGACAATCTATGGGATCAATTCTGGCTTCACAAAGGTAGGACAGTTGATTTAGATAGGTTGGGAGAGTGGATAACCTTGCATTAACACTGTCAGAGTGATTTCTATCTCTCGTTCAGAGCCCCGTTCTGTAAGATGTCTGCCTCTGCGCCATATACTCCCCAATTTTAACTGACAGTCCGCAGCAAGATATCCGGATCACTTCACTTCGACGGATGAAAAGGTCCATGCTGAGCGGCGGCGCATCGTCAACCATGTATATTCCATGACGAGTATCCTACAGTCGGAAAGCTACCTCGATGAATGCACTGCCGTCTTTTTGGAACAAATGGGCAAGATCGCCGATCGCCATGACACCTTCGATCTGCACGAATGGGCAAGAATGTAGGTACCGATTGAACTATTTCCAGCAATCTGTTCCCCAACCCGCTAACATGCACAGGTACGCATACGATGTAATCGGCGAGCTTTATTTCAGCAAGATGTTCGGCTTTCTGAAAGCCGGGCGTGATCATTTAGGGTTCATGGCCTCCACCGATACACTGATCCCGGTGATGACTCTATCGGCGATCATGCCTACTTATGTCCGATCGCTGTTCATGTTTGGGGGCATCCTCTTTCCCAGAGTCCGAAATGCCCTCGCAGCACTGGGCAACTTGACCAAGGCGTCGGAGTCGGCTGTCGAGGATCGTCTGGCGCAACGTGGCACCGGCTCCGAAATAGCAGAGCGAGCGGACGTTCTCAACAAAGTGCTCGATATCTACCACCAGAACGGTAAAAAGGCCGATTTCGACCTTGATGATGTGAAGCTCGAAGCTTTTGGTGCATTGTAAGTTGCTGCGGCGGCGTCCCCACCCCTTCTCCATTCAATCTTGATGATTGATTGACTTTGTACTTTACCAGCTTCGCCGGAAGCGACACAACAGCAATTTTCATCTCGGGGACCCTGTACCATATCATCAAAAACAGGGATATCTATCAAACCCTCACAGAGGAGATTGACCATGCCACGGAAAATGGCCAGCTAAGCAGCCCATTCATCGCTTACAATGAAGCAGTCAAACTCCCTTACCTCAGCGCATGTATCAAAGAGGGCATGCGTGTCCATCCCAGCACCGGGCTCACATTCCCTCGCAACGCACCGAAAGGCGGCTGTGACGTCGCTGGACATTGGGTCCCCGGAAATGCCCGCGTGGGCGTGAATGCTGCTGTTGTTCACTTCGACAAGGCAATCTTTGGGAGCGATGCAGATACATTCAACCCATCGCGCTGGCTTGGCGACGAGGCCGATAATATGAGTCGGTATATCCTCGAGGTAGGTTGGTCGGCAAATCTGATCTTCCGAGTCTTTCGTGTGGCTGACATTGTGTACTAGTTTGGCGCCGGTTCGCGAACATGTATGGGGAAACACGTACGTGACTTTTTTTTTTTTTGCAACACGCCACTTTTACTAACGATACTTAGATTGCTATGGCGGAGATATACAAGGCCATTCCTCAGCTGCTGAGAGCATATCACTTCGAATTGGCTGGACGGGAGATGAAGACGACGTCCTTGTGGTTTTATAAGCCGGGGCGTATCGATACCAAAGCGAAGAGGCGGGTAAAATGAAAGTATTGAGTGGCGGTGCTTCCGAGCCAATCATGTGGCCGTCTGAAAGGACTGCCAAGGTGGAAAGTCTTGGCATAGAATCCCGCGTCTTCAAATCCACAACTTCAATCTTCCATCATCACGACCATTCACAACTGCCTAGCTTTAATTCCACTCTCCTTCCTACAGTTAAATTTCCCGAACTTTTTACCTCTATCCCTTCTTCTGAAGTCTTAATCTCTTCTCTTATGGAGTCCGCTAGCGTCCAAAGAATCCTAATTAACCATCGAAAATTATTCCTACCAATATAGCCCCTTAACACATCAACACCATCGGTTTCATTCACAATTCCTGCAAATAAATGGCTGGCGACCAAGCGACAGACTCGGCATTTGCCTATCATGAACCCCCAATCGCCACCATATTGAACCAAGCGGGCTTCCTCGTGGTCCTGAACCTGGTCAATGTTTGCCTGGACAAGCTTCTCTACTGCGGCCTCATCGGCCAGCTCTTCATCGGTATTCTCTGGGGCACTCCAGGCGCAAAATGGCTCGATCGGGAAATGGAGACCGTCATCCAGCAGCTGGGCTATCTCGGGTTGATCATGCTAGTGTACGAAGGTAGGTTACCTTCATCCCCCTTTTTTCCTTCTGAGACACACGGGTTTCCTAACTCTCCACATAGGCGGGCTATCCACCTCAATCAAGTCTCTAAGGGCAAACATCGTCGCATCCCTCTCAGTTGCAATTACGGGGATTTGCGCCCCGATGGGATTATCCTTCATCTTGGTGGAGCTGGTGGGCGCGACCCCGCTCCAGGCGTTCGCTGCGGGAGCAGCCCTCAGCGCCACCAGTCTGGGGACAACGTTCACCATCCTGTCCACGACGCAGTTGATCTCCACGCGCCTCGGGACGGTTACCGCCAGTGCGGCGATGCTCGATGATGTCGTCGGCCTGGTCATGGTACAGATCATCTCCAACCTCGGCGGAAAAGGCGACTCCGATTCGTTCAGCGTGGTGACCATTATCCGACCGGTATTTGTCTCGATTGGATTCGCCATTGGCTTGTTGCTGGTATGCGCATTTTGTCTTCATCCGATCTTGAAGCGCCTTCTCGCTTTTAGGCACCGGATGCCGAAGTTCATGGCCACGGCGCAGTTTGCCTTCTTGGGCCATACTTGCCTCCTGGTCGGCTTGGTGGGAGGTGCGACATATGCTGGGACTTCTAGTCTATTCGCTGCGTATCTTTCGGGGGTGATCGGGTCCTGGTTTGATGGGATGGTGGCAGAGTCTGATGCACTAGCATCGTCCACCACCTCGGAAGAATTGACCCCGTCGCAGGACCAAGGATCTCAGTCGCCGGAATGCAGGCCTGCGGAGACTACACCCGCAAATTCGGCCCCCCATGATGAAGCCCCCACTGGGGAATTGGTGTATGAGAAATACTATAAGCAGCCGGTGAACCGAATCCTGATTCCCCTGTTTTTCGTAAGTAGGCCTGTGGTCCTCCGCGCCGGAAAACTTTTCTAACCTTGCATAGGCATCGATCGGATTTGCCATCCCCATCACCGAGATGTTTCAAGGCGACATTGTGTGGCGAGGAGTCGTATATGCCATTCTGATGCTCTTTGCTAAGCTCATTACCGGGCTGTGGCTCGTTCGCTTCTCGTCTTCCCCCTTGTCCGGCTTGGTTTCCACCATCACAAAGCCTCTGTCTGTTGTTACCTTCTTCTGCGGTGCGTCGAAAGACGGCCGGCCTAACAAGAAGGGAAAACACCCGTCGAACGATGCGCAAAAGGGCTCCACGGATCATCAGCCCGCTGAGACCTCTGAGCATTCTCCCGATGATACCAATCGGAAACCAGAAGGAAAGGGAGTTCTTGCGACTGACTCGGCCCGTGACCATGAGCATCAGACTTCGTCTGAGACGGCCTCCACAAAGTCTCCCCCGTCTATATCACTTCCGCCGAAACCCAAGTCTCTTTACCCTCCTTCCATCCTCGGATTGGCTATGGTTGCCCGCGGCGAGATTGGGTACTTGATTGCGTCGCTGGCGGAGAGTCAGGGGATGTTTTCCAATGGCTCTGGGTCGAAAGGCTCTTCGGAGACGTATCTGGTTATTATCTGGGCTATTTCGCTGTGTACGTTGATTGGGCCTGTTTGTGTTGGGACGCTGGTGAAGCGGGTTAAAAAGTTGCAGCAGAAGAGAGTGCACACTGGCGGACCTGACCCGTTGGGGGTTTGGGGGATCTAAGACTTATTTATTCGGCGGCCCTATTATCTACGTTACCATCTCAAGTGGATATAATTTATTGTCGTTGGGACGTCATGATGGACGTGCGTGAGTCGTTTTATTCGCCTTCAACAAGAACCGACTGAATACCTACTAACCGGGTTGTTTTCTTTTTTGTTTATGTAAATATACAATTAGATTGATTCCAATATTTGAATTTCTTCCATTGTCCCTAGCAGGAATATCTACAGTTTGATATCGGTAACCATAATGTTCAGACCTGGCGGCACTTCCACCCGTTGAATCTCCTCCACCTCCAACTCGTCCGGGACATTGACTCTAAATCAGATCGTTAGCCCCAGGACACACGTGAAGAGACATCAACCGACTCACTGCAAGTAATGAACCGGGGGGTAGGTCAGGGTCGACTCAAAGTCATCGGGGAAATCAATATGTTGGTCCTTGTAGATATCCCGAAGACTAGTAATCAGTAATGAAATGATCAGCGTTCCACTGGGACACATCGGAAACCAAGGAGGGATATTTACTGCTGGGCCAATTCCTTTCCATCGCCATAATAGGTATGGGATAGATCGTCGGAGTAGTGGACATTGAAGGTCTGTATTGGGTTAAGTTAGAGCAGAATTCAGTTTCCTGTCTTTTGGGGGGGAGGTTATGGATCTAACCACGTCTTTTGTCATTTTAGCTGGTGTCTTATGGGATCAAAGTAGATATGGGGGCAAAAGGGCAATTGCGAAGGACAGAGGGAAGATTAAACCGTTCTTATAAATTCGGCGATGGAGGTCAGAGGGATTTGATTTGGTGTTGTGGCAGAAATGAGGTCATCGATACTTCATCATAGCTGGGGTCTTTTGGTTCTTTGTTGGCCACTGGTGGAACCATGGAATGACGTCTACTGGTATTGCGATCTTGGAGAATAACCTTGAAGCTAAGATAATAGATATTTTTCTTATTTTCTAGATAGATTGACCTGTGAGTCTCGGAGTTTCTAGCGCGTGAGGTTTCCCACCCGGCCGAAGTCAGACTCAGTGAGTATTATTTCATTTCCTCTCTATTATTTCAAGGCGGGTAAAGATGGCACATTTAAAGTTAGTCAATATTCCATCTCTAATGAGGAAAATATGGGGAGACTTGGGCGGTCGCGGTAGTATTTTCACTTGTGTCTAGACTCCAAGAATTAATGTTTATTTAGATCTGATGTCATAAGCCATGGTGAACGATGAATTTCATCCATCATATTCTCTCTGTTTCATTCGACTTCAGGCTATAAATATAAGTCCCTAGGCATATGTTAAGTCTGAAGCTCTTATTTTCTTTATTTATATCCGACTCAAAAGGAAAGTTTCAGAACATGGCAAAAGCTTCAGTAGCAAAAAGAAAACTCCCTCAAGCTCCCCCAACCCCATCCAATAAACCCCTCCAAGCATGGAGTACAACCTTGCTATGGAACTGCTCGTCTGTGCCTGGAAGGTGTAAGCTGAAGACCCTCGACCGCAGCGCACAAGTCATCGTGATTCAGCTCGGTCTCATGAACGTTCAAGTACTTTGTGGCCGACGTGGGAACCCTGAATCCCACACCTGGCGGGGATACGATCTGGGAACCCTGGCTAGCTCTTTTCTTTGTTGGAGTCACGCCTGGAGACCTCCGATGGCGGGTTGGCTTACAGCCGAGGTAGCTTTTCAAAGCAGGGCGAGGTAGCCTTTCCTTGGCCTCTTTTGTCAAGTTTCCTTTTTTGTTGTACGGACAAGACTCCACAAAACCTATCCACTTCTCCAAACATCTCAACAGGGTGTCTTCGTCGACATCAAGCAGCTCCCGATGATAGGTACCGCAGGATTGGCAAGCATTCTCCAGGGTGTAATGCTTGTTAGAGAACTCCCTCAGCAGCAGTTGTTCCACACGATACGCATATGGAGCCAATCGCTTCGTTACCTCTTCAAACTCTTGGTGGCACTTCTGGTGCATTCGAAAGCGTTCCACCTGTGGAGAGTGGGAAGTAGTATAGCCAACTTTGAGTTTTCCTAGTAGGCCTATGGGACGTATAACATATATGTATCCGGGGGGTTGGGATTTGCCTTTAACAGGTTGCTCCAAGAGATGGGTGACATCTTTAGCCACTTCATCTTCTGCTATGGTGTAAGTGTAGCGTAGAAGTCCAATTGGCGCCTCGAATTGGCTAGAAGAAGCCGATACGCTCTCTTCCTCATCGGATGCATCTTCCTCATCGGAAATATCTTCTTCCTCTGATACACTTTGTTCTTCGTCTGACTCCTCGCTGTCGATTCCCGATGACTCGACATCGTCTGCGTTATCTTCACTTTCCCCGGTACGTGTATCGTCCATGTCAAGGTTGTAGTACTCCTCCAACTTGTCAATAATAGTATCTCTCCCGGTAGTGAATTCGCCCAGCCATTGTTCTATGGCATGGAAGTCATGTTTTTTGTGGTTGTTGCAAAGGTGTATAGTGGCGAGCTTCTGGAAGAATGCTTTGGTCCATCCTTCAGAAACTGCAGTGAGGAGGTCAAGATGTTCCGCGACAAGAGATCTGGCTTGGTCCGAGATCTTGCGGCTCATCCAGCCCTTGCATGGGCTTCCAGCCCTCACGAGGTAGGCACATTGAGGAGAGGGGGGGTCCACATGGGTCCACTCAAGCAACTGGGCCAAAGAGCAAAATGTTGGCGAGGACTTCATGTTCAGAAACGACTGTTCTGTCCAGGAAGGTATGTGTATACTTTCTTCTCAAACCAGATGCAGCAGAAGTGGATTTGTCTTGCAAGAGGACAATATTGAGAAGAATGAAAGCTGGACAGAGAGTTTCTCATGCTCAGCTTCCTGTCATAATGAATCGGTTTTAAATCAAGGCCCCAAACGTATACCCTTGTGAGGATTGTAATCCCTCATCGGCTACGCCGCCTCATGCACAGTTTCATGCGGGGTTGGGACCAAAATGTCCGCGTGAACGGGTTCAGACGTCTAATCCGATAAATTAGACGATCACCAAGACAGCTCCTGTGGATTAGGGAGGCTGATGGTGGAAAGCCCATGCATTGGTTCGGCGCTAGACACGGGGTCTCCGCCGCTATGGCAATGGTCCGTTTCACGTAATTTGGGGGCGAAGCCACAGCTGAGAAGTTCCATTTGCCTACTGCCTGTATAGGAAGGAGACTAGATGGAGCTGTTGTTGAACACTGACGTTTAGGCAGGGAAAATAATGACTCCGTGATGATTCTGGTTGATTCTGGTTGATCAGACTAACTAGAAGAACAAGTAGGAATATGAACAGATAAGAGCGAATTTACCACTGTGGGCTTTAAGAGAGTAAGCGGTAAAGGAATGCAGTAAGTGAATATTCAACTGTTTTAGATAGTACCCAGAATGAATTCTATGATTATATAATAGTTAGAATACTATGTTAGTTTCATTGGTTATTTTTAGATATCAAATTCAGCCAGCTATATAAAAAAACCCCATAGACAGTATACACTATGAAAATGAGGCTAACAAAGTTTGTCGTAATGTACTGATGATATTAGTATGATAATTTCTTAAAAAAAAAAGCTATCAATCTAATTTATCAAATAAATATAGATATTCAAAATTTCTTGTCTAGATATCGAATACAGGTTTGTTGATAATTCCGATGTAAGCTAAGTAAGGGCTCACGATTCGCCAGGGATAGAAAAGGGAGTTCTTTTCATTGAATGATAGGCTAGAACTATTGTCTATACATAAGTAGTAGTACATAGTAAGTGTATAGGTTCGTTGATTTCTGGCCAGAGTGGAGATCATCTGCAAGATCGCCATTTCGTCTAAGATCGATCCACACGACTCCACCCGATTTGATCTCAATCTTTTGTGTTCTTTCTTTCTTTCTTTCATATATATATATATATAAATATAAATATAATTCAACTGAGGAGAGAGTGATTATTCTAGATAGGTAGTTCGAACATAAGTTGCTACCTGAATAATAATTCCTCGAGTGACAAACAACAATCTCCCCCAAGCCCTAAACCAATAGTTCTCTCCACTGCACAAACAAACATTGCCGATCTGACACCGCATACATCCAGTACAACCAAAAAAACAAAAAATGCCCCAGCCCCTCAAAAGGGAGAGGAAGACCAATCGCAAAAAATTCTTTCCTCTCTCTCCCCATCATCCTACAGAAGAACAATGACAGACATCGACTCGTGGACCGTCTCACTCGCAACCTGGGGCCTCGCCCAGCTCGTCACAGGTCTCTCTGTCGCCCTCATTCCACCCCAATCGAGTCTCCGATCCGTCGCAACCGCCGTGGTCATCGTCCTAGCCTCGTCATTCCAAAGCCAAGTCAATGGATGTTTCGAAGATACTCGCATCGGAGGACCCCTGGCGGCAATGTGTTGGGTGAATGTATTGAACGCGATCGATCTCCTTGTGCTATCACGCGTGTCGTACGACGCACAACGCCAATGGGATCGGAAAGAACATGGCAAGCACGATGCGACCACCACCACCGAGGCGTGGGTGAAGAACTTGATCTGGTCGCAGACGGTTGCGTTTAATTATCGGCGGATTGGGACCCCGTGGCAGATTCGGGGGCTACCGACCTGTGGCGACGGGGAAGATCGTGTCGCACCGTCGCGGGGGAGATATCTCTTGTTCTGTGCGTTGAAGGTGGTGGTTTCGGTGGTCGTGGTGCAGCTCTTCACGGTGGATGCGACGGATCCGTATCTGGGAGGTGTGTTTTTGGAGACTTCTGATAGTAAGGTGGTCTTGGTTCCGGGATTGCATTGGGTGGGTCGGAGGATGTTGATTCGCGTTTTGTTCACCATCTCGTTTGCGGTGGTTTGCAGGTTTGCGATTCTGGGGGGGTATAATCTGACGGCGGTGATTGCGGTGGGCGCCGGTATTCATGACCCGGCGGATTGGCCGCCCATTTCGAATGCCTTGACAGAAAGTTGGTCGCTGAGACGACTGTGGGGGTGAAATTTCTTCCCTATACGCTGGCTGTATTGTCGTTTTGTTCCATGCTAATCGGGCTTGTTCTTGTAGTACTGGCTGGCATCAACTGCTGCGGAGGCTGCTCACTTCGAACGCCGAGTTCCTCACCAGGACGGCTCTTCGCATCCCTCGACGCTCGTCACTGGCCTTCCCTGCCTGCGTGTTCTTCACCTTCTTCCTCTCGGGGCTCTTTCATACGCAGATGGATCTGGCGTTCGGTGTGCCAATCGATAAAAGCGGTGCGATTTACTTCTTTACGCTTCAGGGTGTGGGGATGATCCTGGAGACTGCGGTGCAGGATGTCTTCCGCGAGAGGATCAGGTCTATGGACATATTCTGGAAGAAGGCCATTGGGTATGTCTGGGTAGGGGCATTTCTCCTGTGGACATTGCCAGTCTGGCTTTATCCGATCAATCTCCAGTTATACCGAGATGGCCAACGGTTGATATCGCCTTTTCTCCTGTTTCCGAGTCGCCCGCTATGATCAATCTTCCAGGATATAGAAAGCATGCTGTTTACTCCAAGCAATGGGTAGAGTAAGTAAATAGGTAAGTAGATAAGTTACTAGGTATATGCCCCGTCTGCAATCAATCGAGAATCGGATCTATAAGTCTCTGGATATCATCTAAACGTCACGTTCTATCTATCTAACCAACTTTCATCCACAAAGAAAAAGAACAAAAAAAAGGGGGGGGATTCTATCTACCGACTCCCCATGGCAACCTCCAACACCCCCTCCAAGTCATCAATCGTAAACTCCGGCTTCAACGCCTCACACTCCTCCGCATCTCCCTGCCCATACCGACACCAACACACCTTCATGCCCACATTCCTCGCGTACAGAATATCCGTCACCGTATCCCCGACCATCAAGACCTCCTCCGGCCGCAACGCCTCCTCCCCATACAGCGCCCGGTATCTCGGCAACAAGATATCCATATAGCTGACCGGATGCGGCTTCCGCTGTGACCCCTCGATATTATCGCCGATAATCAACGGCTCCGGGAACTCGTCCAGCAAATCCAGCTGCTTCAGCGCCGTCTTGATCGAATCCGTCACCTTGTTGCTGACGATTGCGATGCGGATGTTCGCCGCCTTGAGCGCGTCCAGGACCAGCCGCAGACCCGCGTAGGGCTTGGACAGCGCCTGTCCGTGCTGCGCATATAGGGCGCGGTACGTGTTTGTCCAGGTCTCGGCGTCGAAGGTGGCTTGTTGGTCTGGGTGGAGGAGGCGGAAGGCTTCGGCCAGTGCGGCGCCTTTGGAGATGAGCCGGCGGAGCTCGGCGGAGGGGGGCGTCGCTGAGGGCGTCAGGGTTTCGAAGGTTAATCGCGCGCAGTGCGAGATGGCTTCGTAGGTGTCGAAGATTGTGCCGTCGAAGTCGAAGATGATGAGCTTGAACATGGTGGGGTTTTTGTTTTCTTTTCGTTCTTTTTTTTTGGGGGTCGAGGGTGGAATTGGATTTTGTTTTCCTCTATTTTAATCCTTTTTTTGATTGGAAAATTGAGATGAGGTTCATGTTAGCCGCGCTAGTCATGGTACAGGAGATTTTCCTCCATAGTATCCAAATTTTCAACCGTTTCAAAAAAACAACATGAATGTATAGGGAGTAGTTTCTAATTAGAAACTTAATTGGTTGATTATTCTATATGAAAATATTCTGATTGATTTATTTTCTGTGGAACAAGCTTAAAGCAAAATTCTAATCAATTATATAATAGGCACGTGACCTATTTTTCTACATAGTAATTATATCGAGATCTTCTTATGTATATGAAGAATCTACCCTACTTAGTAGTTTTCTTCAAATTGCTGATTTATAATAAAGCCGCAGATAGGATTTCTCTTGTAGAAAGGCCACCAGTATGCATTCAAAGCCTCTGGCAAGTGGCCCTGATTAATGAAACAAAAATAGACCCGTTTGTTTGCATATCTAGGCCTCCAGTAGAGAGCCGAGATTGAATAAGACAACTTGTCTTCCCTTTTACATCTCCCTTACTGAAAAACATCCTCAATAACCAAACTCCTCAGATAGGCCCTTATCTTCGTCCCTGTAGGGCCCTTCTCAAGATGTCGACGAATAGATTCATTCAATCTTTCGCTCAAATTCCCAAGGAGTTGTTCCGCATGAACATAGGCGCCTCTATTCGGCTTCGAGCTCATCCAGGTCCTGTGCGACCGCAGCGCAGATTCGACCTCCTCACAGTTTCAGGAAAAGTTCAACCGAAGGCTCTCGATCCAGCTTCCTATGAATGTAAACCAGGAGTGATCCAAGGATACCTATCTACCTTGAAGCTCACATCACTGATCTATTGATCCACAGGGCCAAACGGTGCTTCTATGCGTCCTAACTCTCCAGGGCAACAGCATATTGTTCGCCGCATTTTCAGAGGTTCTTCTCCTATCTATGTATTCGCTGTTCCTGCGGGTTCGTCACCCCCCGAAGCCCTTGGGGTCTTTCCCCCTTTTATTGACCAGAGATATATCTGTACAGGAACGGTCCTGCCTGATGATCTCATTCTTGTTCATGAATTTGGGGACCATTACTCCTTGCAGGCCCGCGAGGAAATGACAGTGGAAGGTAATACCGTCCTCTGATATAGAAAAAAAAAAGTATACTAGCTGACAATCACAAAGAACTGGACGCAAAGATAAATGCTTTTCTGATCACGAAAGGACAGCGATTTTCCAAGGATGAATGGTTACAGCAGTATCCTCGGGCAACCGAATGAGTTTCTTCTGACGAATATTGCCTCTTTATGATGTAGTTACAATACCACGACTTGATACTCTCTATCATAGAGCTTTTCAACAAGACGACTAAAAATATAAAAAATAAAAATAAAAAACTTTGCAGGTAACTTTGTACACTTCAATATTACTATTAATTATGTATAAATATAATGAAACTCCTCGAACTGACCACGCTGAAATGGTGACTGGAACCCGCAGCGAGATCTGCGATGGAATTCCACATATTCCGAATCGGTATGACACATCTACCTGAAGCTCATAGCATCGAGCAACATAACAAAACTGAAAAGTCGGTACGAGAAGTCTGTCGGTGGGCAGAATGATTGGTACATCGATTGGCATCTCATAAGTGCATAGCACACTGGTATCTGGGACACCCGACCCATCAGGAAGTAGTCGCCTCCATTGGTCGTTGACAAGTCTGCACATTGCGAGCCGCAAAGTTCTGGTATACGCCTCGCAAGGACTCCCGCGTTGGGCTGTTTTGCAAGACCCGGTAGGGAGTGTTCGCCAAGGATGGATGCTGGAGAAGGTCATTGCGTAAAGCGTGATGGTGCATTGGTTGAGTTGAGGAGGTGGTTCTCCATTTCTCGAGTGGAATGTTACGAGAAATGAAACGGTGGTTGGCTGTGACGCTTGTAGACTGCGAGGATGCCGAGAGAACAGGGCTTGTCCGGTGGCCTGGAGCACTAGCTGACTGCTTTGATCGGACAGCGCTAATTTCATTACCTTCCCGAAGATGGTCACCTTTTCAGTATCTAGACAATAGTCATCTCCGCTGTCGGGGGGAGGTTTGGGTGAGAAAGGGGGCGGTGGCCTTGCCATCTTCGAGGCTGGCATGACAGTTACGTTCTTCACGGCACTGACGGGTGACTCGCGGGTCGATTTGTGTATCTCCATGAATGATGCTTGGATATAGTAGGAAATTCGCACATGGCGTGGAGCCATACAGTCGATTGACTGCATAGGAACCCCAATACCAATAGGTTCTCCCAGCGAAGGAGGGAGTGCTGTATGCGCATAATGTACCAGCGGATTGTGGATGTCGTGATTACATGTCTGCGGTGGAAGACTGCGAGGGATTATCAAGGTGAATGGGACAATATGGGTAGCATAGGCTTCCAGGAAGCAGATTTCGGAGAATGAAGTATGCTCGTCCTGTGCTTTTATGTTGAGAAACGTGTAATCGGTGTCCATTTCATTGCCAAACCCATCCCGTAGTGACACCGTCACTCTTCCTTTTCGTTATATCATAATCAGCTCTCTAAAAAGCAGACCTAACCCTAGAGGCTACATACCGTCAAAGGAGACTTGGAGATTTTTGTAATGCATAGCGTGTCTTGTAGTGATGACAGCGTCCCCGAAAATGACATCGTCAGTGGTATAGAAACGTGCCGGATCGTAGTCCTTAATAATGATAGATATTGTGACATCCTGGCCGAGGTTGGTGCGTTTCTTGATTCGAAACCGCTTTCCAAGGTGCATTGTTTATGTCTCGTATTTCGCTAGTCGATCAAGGTTGATAAGTCTCTGGTAGACAGGTTACAATTTATTTGACTTATAATTCTGCCAGTAGGCCGTAGTCTGCTTTTATGGAAAATTCCGAACTAGGCTGAATATGCAGTAAGACAGATTCTCTCCGACTTTGATCTCGTACACTCGAGAGATGTCTCACTTGAGTAAGCATGCATATTATTTTCCTAGACACGGATGCCAGGGAACCTCGCATTGTGCAACACAAAGGGGCATTTCTTATATTAATGCCAGACCCAACGTGCCACGAAACGGACGAGGCTCATTATCGAAACATCAATTGGCAGTCAGAATAGTTGCTTTTTATTATTATGGACAGACATTTGTACTAGTCATTTGCGTCGTGATCGTGTATTATGCACATGAAAAGATATTAAAGATGGTGTTTGTCACATGTGGGATTCGATTTCCACCGTGATAATCAGCGAGAGAATGAAAAGCACTAGAATCGCCTATCGTGAGGTCAGTATCAGATCAACCCGACAATCTCGATCGATCGACGACTTACTGAACCTATCAACAACCCAATGCAATTCAACTCCCATCCACCGGCGTACACCGTGCCCAGCGCTATGGCGCTCTGTTGTTTCCAAAATCGTACCGCGCCCAGTACAGCAATCAAAATAGCTATCGAGTGGAAGGTCACCGAGAGCGGGATGCCGACTTCATAGTAGCTCAATCCGCCGGTAAGAGAAGGCTGATGCTGCAGGCGAAAGAGTTGTGCAACCAGGACGCCTTGCATCGCAACCATGACCGATGTGCGGATATAGGCGAGGAATGTTCGCTCTAGTGCTGGTGGATGTTAGACATTTTGGCAAAAAGAAAAGAAGAAGAAAGACGGAGTTGTCTGCGCAAAGATAATAAATAAAATAAAAATAAAATAAAATCAGGGTCAACCTTACCAAAATGATCTCGGTTCTTATTCTGTGGCACAGTAAGGACAACATTTCGCGTCCATAATCGCTGAAGGCGCCCCCAAACCCCCTTGCGTGGTTCCTGAGAGCGAACCGTCCGCTGACTGGAGCGAGATACCGTCCGACGAGTGGTGACACGATATTCGCCGGAAGAAATCGACCCCGAGGACCAGGCATCCTCCTGAGTTTCAATCTCATGCAGCTCGAGCGCATCTCTCTCGCGACTGTCCTCCCGGTGGGGTTGAGGATGAGGATGATCCGGGGATGAGGATGGGGATCGAGCCCCAGATGCGGAGACGGTGACGATATCCGGTCCGCCATCTTCGTCCGGCCGAGGGTGCATTTGTGGGATGGGACGGAGACCACGAAGGTCCCCTGGGGAATGACGACAACTTTTCGGCCTGGTCGGAGAATTCCAATATAGAGAAAGCCCAAAAGAAAAAGAGGGAATCGAGAAGGAAGGGGGATTCAAAGATAAGGTACGGGTCATTCTTGGTGAAAACCAAAACCCTGATTCAATGATTGATCTGTCATTCGTCTGTCGGCAACTTCCGCCCCCCCGGATGCGTCGCCGATGTTCTTTGTTGAACCCCGGATTTCTTTCCGCCCGAAGGGTCTGAGAGTTGGAGTCGTAAACATGACAAGATAACTACCTATACAGCTCGACACAGAGTACTGACTGGTCTTGATATCAAAATCCGGGGATATACTTCATTGGGGGCTGGTAAATCCACGCTTAATCCATTCAACCACCAATCAAGGGGCCCTGTCTGGACGCCGCTGCGATGGCGCAATCGCCGTCAGGCGGGAAAAGCAATTCGAAAGGCTAATCAGGATGATAATATCAACTACTAGTCTGGCTTTTACTCTGCAACAAACATACATACATCACATTCATGACTCGTCTGCCCCTTTCATGCATGGGTTCATGTCGATAGCCGTCTGTAGTGTAACGCCGCGTCCTTTGAGTATTGGGGCTGCCTCATGGTCTCCCTCCTATACCGGACAACATACAGTCCAAACAAATAATAACAGGTATTGATCTACACGACAGCCACCGCCGAGTTTAAAAAGAATAATCAATTCTAGAATATTGGGCCCCAATCATATGGATTTGATTAGATGTAGCTGCGTCATCTCCTCCCTCTGGCTCAAATGATTCATTGAAGGCCCATCCCCCCTGTCCCCGATATCGGCGGACCACACATAACGATGCTGTTGTCTTCATGGACATATAAATTCACTCTCAGGTAGAAGATTAGATTCGAAAGCCCTCATACGAAACATTATCATTCATCCAGTACACTCACTCGAAATTTCCGATTTCCAGTGTATATTCCTTCCTCCAGCCCTATCTACGAACATCTCTCACCACCATGTCCCAGTCAAAAGATCACTGGTCATCAGAGGTATGTGTATACACATATCCCCCATTGACAAAGAAACAAATAAAGTAGACTCCCATGTATTAAAGCAAGAGCCCCATCTAGGCATATTCGACCTCAGCAGCCTTCGTTCCCAAACTTGCCCAGACCCTACTCCAATATCTTGATCCCCAACCGACAGACACAGTCCTAGACGTTGGTTGCGGCGATGCCAAATTCACAGAGGCCTTTCTTCCAGCCGTCGGCTCCGTCCTAGGTATTGATGCATCACCGTCCATGATCGAGTCGGCGACGAAAGACTACGCCGGACCCAATGCAGCATTCCGTGTCGTCGACTGCTGCTACCTTGAGCAGGATACATCCATTGTAAACGGCACATGGGACAAAGTGTAACGCGCACGCTAGTAATTCAGTCTGCAACAAGTGGGATTTTAACTGGCTATATAGGGTATCCAATGCGGCACTACACTGGGTTTTAAGGAACGAATCCACACGGATCTCCACGCTCAGAGCGATATTCAATTGCCTGAAACCAGGGGGCATGTTCGTCTTTGAGATGGGTGGCCACGGCAACGTGGGGGAAGTCATCACTGCTCTCACATACTCACTTCTGCAGCAGGGTGTTTCCATAGAGAAGGCGAGGGAAACTTCGCCGTGGTTTTTCCCTTCCGTCGACTGGATGACCAGTACTCTGGAGTCGATCGGGTTCACAGTGGAAAATATGGAGACTGAGTATCGACCAACAAAGCTTACAAGTGACAAGAACGGTGGCCTTGCGGGTTGGGTCCGTCTTATGGGTGCTCAGTTTCTCGAAGTTCTTCCGGAGGGAAAGCGAGGGGCGACGGTCCAGCAGATTTGCGATGTACTCCAGACTATAGTCACTCGACAGGAAGACGGTAGCCAGTGGCTGGGTTACGTGCGGCTGCGCGGCGTGGCTAGAAGGACATAAAAATGCGATATAGCTCATATAGCTGTGCTCGAAGATGGGATGGATACATATGCCAAAGAAAATTCTTTTCACTGTCTTGTGGCTCTTTGCTGCATGAGGATACCCAGCGGGATGTCTTCTTCGTCGTAGAACTCAATGTCTTCGTCGACTCCGAAGTCGCGAAGCCGTTCTCCCTCGGAATTTTTCCACCCTTCCTCGCCATCTTCAATGTCACTGCCACCAGATGATTGGGAGTTTGACGACAATTTATCTTCGATTTCTGCCCTTGCACGAACATGGAATCGTTGGCGGCGTTGGGTGTTCATGCCGGCTGTTGCGCGTCGCATGTCCTCGGCTTTTCGACGGCGAAATGCCTCAACATTGCCGAACCCAGAACTTTCTGCGACACTAGATTCGTCACCTGCTCCTTGCCCTCTGGCTGGTAGAGGGATACGGTCCGGATCAGGGGGTGGCCACGAGACGTTGGGGTCTATGTGTCGTTAGCAAATCCTGAGGGCAGGATTGGTCTCTCTTGCTCGAGAGGCTTATGAAGAGGGACTGACCTTCAAACCCATTGACCTCAAAGTCTAGTCCCGTGCCACGAGGAGGTAATCGTGCAAATGGCCAGAACCAGCCCAAAATCTAGAGAACTCATCTGTCAATTGCCAATTGACACAATTTCGGTTCCAGTGGAGACAACTAACATTCGCATTGCTACCCATTCCTTGTTTGATATTCGACCAGATACCAATGTCGTACGGGAATTCCTGCTTTCGAATCCGCAGACGAATTCCACCCGGGCCTTGTAGGTATCCACCGTAGTGCCGTGCTCGGCGGACGAGAGTTTCGTGCCTTTCAATTTCCCAAGACTCGATTGTCGTGACGTTTGATCCTAGGGCCCAGATTGTTCGGACTAAGAGAATTCCCAGCACAAAGACCGTCAAGCTGTTCAAGACCAAGAGAACAAATATATGAGCCATCTGCATGGCACTCGGACCCAAATACTTGAGAGACCCAGTCAGTACGCACGCGTCAACGGTGGGAGGTTCACATCCTACGCTTGGTAAATTCCTCGATGCCCAGATAATAGAGGCTCGCTCGAACAGAAGAGTCTCAAGATACCCCATTCCCGCTACCGCATAGAACAGAAAGCGGATAAAATGAGGGAACGTGTAATGCGAGACGCAATTTGACGTCCACGGACAGTGGTGGTCCATTTTTGGAATGCATCTATGCTATACAGTTAGTGGACAGAGCACTTAACAATTGTGAGTGATACCTAAACGTAGTGGCTAGTACCTCTGACACGTTTTGCAATGATGCGCCCGTGGGGGCTTGATGGCTTCGCATCTACGGCACCATCGCTGTCTACCACTTGCAGTGGTGGTATCTAGAGGTTTTCCTTCTATCTCGTGCCAATTCCTGGGGATGTGTCCCGGGTCTACGGTGCATGACCGATAATAACAGATCCAAATACACGACGCGAAGATGTTAAGTCGCCAGAGCTCTTTCTTGGTGAGAGGCGCGGGCTCGAAATACAGGAAGAAATACTGGGACGTGTACGCCAGAAAGCCGATCAACGCGCATACGGACGGGATCGCTAGTCGCGAGATTGAAAATGAGGAGCAGAGCATGTTGAACAAGAGGACCTTGCGATCAACATTGGAATTCAATAGCTAATCAACAAAACCGAGGAAGTGATGTTGGTGTCTTGAATCAAGGCTAAAGGTTATCTTGGCGTCTTCTCCAGCCACTATAAACTGATTGGCTTTTAGCTTCACGTATTGTATTTGATTATTACGTACAGCAGTTAATTTCCATATCAAAGTTAAAAAAAACAAATTGGAATAGATATACCTGAGAATAGGTAAATATTTAAAATACAATAATAATCCAGAATAATAAGGATTGTGTATTGGTGGACCACGGCTGACTAATCCTCTCGTTGACATCCCTCCAATCACGTGGCTCCCATACAATTCAAGCCATTATTATTATTGGCAGCGTGGAAATTTACATCTCATGCTTTACAAACAAACAAAGTATCAAAACATAGCACAATGGATGTCGTTTCATCTCAGTCGTGTCGATAATCATGACTATGAGTTTGCTGGGATGCCCTTGAATCCATGCATTAAACCATACCATCGCCAGATTTAAAATGCCAATTGCCGCTCTTCCCCAACCCATTGTGCGGGCAATTGGCTCAACCTCGGTCATTTCAGACCCCTGCTCGGTCGTGAAGGAATTGTTAGACAATGCGCTGGATGCTTCTGCAACATCAGTATTTGTTGAAATATCACAGAACACTGTTGACGTCATCCAGGTAAAGGACAACGGGCATGGTATCCCTTCCAGTGACCATGCTTTCGTCTGTAAACGCACATATACGAGTAAGATTCAAACGATCGATGACTTACGGAAGCTTGGAGGGAGCTCCCTTGGTTTCCGAGGAGAGGCTCTTGCAAGCGCTGTTGAAGTTTCCGGGGTGGTGACTGTTACCACGAGGGTTGAGGCGGAATCGGTAGGCTCTTCGATCAAATATGGTCGGAACGGGGATGTGGCCAGGTATGCGATCTGTCTACCTAGATAAAATAGGTAGTTGGCAGATACTAACAGTCCCGTAAAGCTCACAACGTGCACCCCATCCTATCGGTACTACTGTCCGGATAACGGATCTTTTTAAACACATCCCAGTCCGGCGACAGACGGCTTTGAAGGGCTCTATGAGGACCGTTGCACGGATCAAGAAGCTTATGCAGGAATATGCCATCGCTCGGCCTTCAGCACGGCTGTCATTCAAGGTCCTCAAGGCAAAAAATGAGGCCAACAATTGGATATATGCCCCAAAACACAATGCGACAATGATGGATGCCGCGTTAAAAGTCGTTGGCACTGATGCTACATCTATATACGCTTTGAAGAATAGGCGGTCTTGTGAGGTATCATCCACTCTACCAGATACGGAGGGGAGTTTCGATATCGATATCCAGGCACTCCTCCCAGTCTCGAATCCAGGTATTCTGTCTTCTACCTCCAGACATCGATGCGGGATCTAACAACTATATCTAGATTTTACCAAAGTCAACAACGCGGGGCAATTCATCAGCATAGATGGAAGGCCAATTTCGGCTGCTATAGGAATTGGTCAGGATATCTCGAAACTTTATAAATCATATCTGCGATCTGCTATATCTCGAAGTCCATCCCCTAAACCCATCTCGGACCCATTTCTTTGCTTACAGGTCAAGAGCGGCCGAGCGATATACGATGTCAATATAGAGCCCGCGAAGGACGACGTGCTGTTTGAGAGCCCACAAATTGTCCTTGGACTTATAGAAGATTTATTTCGCGACACGTACGGTGAAAAGGAAGGAAGTGCAAACAAACGTCCGATAGAAAGGTGGGGGAGCATCCAGAGAGAGCATGGTTTCGAGCTGCTTCTTGCTAGAAAAAGCCCCCCTGTGACTCAACCCACGAACAACACTTCAAGCAGCCAAAATGCCACAAACCCCCAATCTCTCACGCAATTAACGCCCGAGCGTGTGTATTCGATGGGACGACCAACCCTCAACGAACAAAATCCTGATACGGAAAACCCTTCTGGGTCGAGTAACCGGGACTCCTTGAACCCCTGGTCTGTTACCAAACTCAATACTCCCATGCGTGGTACTAGACGGACTCTCCCAAATGAAATGACCAGTCCGTTGTTTAGACCCAGGTCTTGTTCCGCAACGAAGCAACAGCCATGCCTGCCGAGCCCAACAACCACTAGTATAAGTCCGACAGCAACCTCTCCCTCAGAGCATCAATTATCCAGTACACCACTCCGACGCCCACAACCCTCGCCCAAGACTCCAATACCGTATGACCCCAAGCGCGCGTCTAGAGAGAGGGATCGCGAACGATATGGAAATGGATCATTGGATACCTGGTTTGGGAAGACTACCCAAGTATCTCTCGCGCGAACGACCTCCGAGGCAGATCTCCCCAACAATGAAGGCGAATTGTCTTTAAGCCAACTTACACAGACCCGTTTTGGATCTGATGAACACTCCCCATCTCATCTTACCAACAGCTCATCCGAAGGGCTTTCGAACAATCCACAAACAATTTCGGTTCCAGCTGTATCACCACCGCTTTCACTTGTCAGACCCAATAATGAGCCATTGGAGGTGGTGGAGAGACGTCAAGAGTGCCCTGTCCTTGAACAATGGTCTTCCAGGCTGCATAGGCTCTCTAGGCCCAACTATAGTTCTGACCTAGAAGAGGCACTTGATTTTGAGAATCGAAAGAAAGAAGCTATTTCGAAGCGACGAGAACAGATAAGGAACCGGGTAGAACGACCTGGGTCAGCCAATTCTCCTCATCTTAGTCGGTATCTTGCTGCTCGCGCAGCTTTATCTGAGGAGCAAAACCCATCGGGCAATCAAGAACCGCCCAAAAAAGCGGTTCTGAATCCTCATGACCCGCGATCACACCTCATGCGTGATATGTCTAGTCAGCAGCTTGATAGTATAGCTGGTGACCCCCAAGTCCGACGGGCTCTCACCAACAAGCTGCCCTTTGAAAAGATACCACAAGGCGATGAACTTCATGATATCAGTCTAACTCAATTCACAGGAATTCTAAACTTATCTACCGAGTTGAACAAGATTTGTCAGATTGACTTATATACTAAATGTGGCTCTGAGTTTGAGGCATTTTCAGCATCCGATCTTGAGAGCGATTTGATGGCATACTGGACTTTAAGACTGTCTGCCTTAATTTCAAGGAAATACAAGGGTCAAGGAGAGTCGAATCCACGCGATGTACACTTTGATTTCTCTTCCCTGAAATGATATCCAGCAATCTGCATATTCCTACTTGATAATGCTATGTTAGCGACGATTGACTTTGATCAACCAATGTCTTTGTGTCTTGAGGTGTACAACTCTGGTTCATGTCAAACAATACTCCATAATCGCACACGAATTTATCCGTTTTCAGCTTATTTCCAAAATGGTACCCTCTACCATGGTCATATTGCGGAGATATGGCAACGTCACAAGAACCCGTTACATAATCCTGACATCAACACAGAGAGAATAATTTAAAGCCATGGGAATGTTTATCGGCATGAATTTGATCCTCCAAACGTCCAGCCCGTTAAAATTAGAATGGACATATACGGCTCGAACAAGCCCATGGTCGACATAGGCCGACGGACAAGTCGCCCGCCCGGGCTCAGCACCAGCGACGTCGGCATCCTAAGATCAACCATTCTCCCCTCCCTGTCACTGCACACCGGATTCTCAGTCGCATCCTTTATCGCAGCAAAGGCCACAGACCGCGCCGAACTCAAGGACTTCGCCTGGCCTTCCAGCCAAGTCGCCAACGCCTGGTGGAGCGCTATCGGCCGCCATATATGCCACGATGGCGTTTCCTTCTGCGCCGTGTGGAAGGCTCTCCCCTGGACCGAAAAGGTCCTCCTAAGCTCTGTGACAATCTGGGGTCTGCGGCTGTTCTGCCGCATCGTCTCGAGAAGCCTCGCCCGCGGCAAAGACGACCCCCGATACACCGAGCTGAAGGCCAAGGACCCCGGCTTCTGGAAATCCGCTTTCCTGAACTTGTTCCTGCCAGAGGCCGTTTTCTTGACCTTCATCACCCTGCCGTTTACTCTGCCGTTCCGGATGGGTAGTACCACCCCCTCGTGCTTGGATCTTTCGTCCGAGGCCGCGGGCGCTATCCGTGCTATGGGCGTGGCGCTTTTTGGCGCGGGATTCGCCCTTGAGTCGATGGCGGATTGTCAGCTGGAATTGCATCGGTTGGAGCGGACGGACCTTTGTCGTCATGGGGTCTGGAGCATTGTTCGTCATCCGAAGTAGGTTTTACTTTTACACATTTTATTATGGCTCTTACTCGAGCTTGTGTTTATACACTTTTTGGTTAGTAACCTTTGTACAGCTATCTGGGCGATACACTCGTGCATATCTCGTTTGCTGTGATGAATGTTGCGAATTCCTTCAACCCCGTGGTGCTGTTGGGTCCTATCGCTAACTACGTGTATCTTCGTGTGGTTGGTGGCGACGCCCAAAATGAGCCGAGCCAGGAGGAGCGCTATAAGTCCCAGGACCCGCACAAGTATGCGCAGTTGCAGACCTGGCGTCGCGAGAAGAACAGCTTCTGGCCGAGTCTTTCGGAGCTGGCGAATCCGTGGACTTGGGTTGTCTATGCAAGTGGGTTGGTTGCTGTCGTTGTCGAGGAGGGGTTTCGTGAATGGGCTATGCAGTGAGTTTTAGATAGTACGATGATAAACGAGTAATATAGCTGTAGTGAGTAGAATATATATAACTATCATAGATAAATAAGTTACAGCTTTGATTTAATTTAACAATCATCGTGGGTGATAAACAGAAGTCACCCAGTATAACACAAACTGACCAGAGACATATCCCAGGTAGCCTAGATACCTAATTGTTACCACAGCTTCCAAACTTCATAGCCTGGGGCTCCTTAAGGGATTTGTCGTCCTCGGCGTAAATCACGACCGTCTCACCATCGACGCCCACCAAGGAACAAAATCCACCACCGGGAGAAGTGATTCGATGAACCACCAGATCATTATCTAATCCCCGGTTAACATCATTCTCCCATTGGCGAAAGCAACGAATACATACCAATCTGGACGTTGGTCCGATCAGTCGGGAACGACTTGGTGTATGAGTCTTCATTGTTCACGCCATAGAAAGTGATGGAGACGTCGAACCGTTTCTCCACCGGGTTGGCGGTGGCAAGGGAGGCGAGAGTGCCCAAGACGGCAACAATGGCAATGGTCTTCATCCTGGCTGGTAGGTATTGAAGAGAAGGGTATGATATTATAGTGTAGTATAGTTATTTATTGCTGTTGTTGTTCTGAGAAGGTCATCAATCTCAGCTGAATATTTGTCAGTTCCCCTGGGCAGTTGAGGCGCTTCTTATACCCGCCTGATCGACCCTATGATGAATCAGGCCTTCCATTCCCAGTCGGACCTATTTCTAAAATTGGGTAAATGGGGCGCTGGTTATAGTGTTCCCAGTGCCAATGAAGAACGGCAGTGAAGCAGATTGGCTGGACCTGCAATAAGGCAACATCTGGTGATCGGCATTGTCCGTTCACCCATGGTTGTCCTGGATGGCATAGCCACGTCGGCCTCAATTAGGGCTCGGTCTGGTACAGCTGGAGAAATCCGATCTCCTCTATTCCCCACGCAAGGAATCTTGGTTGCGAATTGGCGGGCATATGCTCAGCTCACGAGGCAACAAGAGGAACCCGTATTCGCTCTCCTCCCTTACATCGATCGACCTTTGTGTATGTTTGGTGTTCTAGTACCATCGTTTCGAGTTCCCTGGGTGTTCGGAACCCAATCCTCGCCGTTATCATTCCTGCGGTCTCCCAAGTCGTTTATGTAGATAGCGATCGGATTGGGCCGTATCGTTCCTAACATATGTTAGTACCTAGGTTAATGCAAGGCCAGGGTTACTTTGGTCCAATTTCTAGGATAGACGCTCTCAGTCATCACAGTAGTGTTCCACCATCCAGCCCATGCCTTGATTCTGATTTGATTTGACTATTGATGGATTCCTCGCGCTATCGTGGACCGGATCTGGAGCTGCAACTGTTGAGTTTGAGTTTTACCAGTGCGATGAGAAGGATTCGAGGTGCCGTTGACTGGCCTACTCGCGCAGCGTTGTGGGGGCTTTCATCCTGCGTCCGATCTGTATTGGCTTGTATGGCATGATGCTTTGCGGGCTGGGCCTGCCTGCCCAAGACCTGGGAAAAAAAGAAAAAAAAGGAAAAGAAAGAGTCGGGATAATATTGATTATATTTATGCATGAAGGAAAGTTCCGGGTTTATGGTCAGGCTGAAACTTGGTTCGTCACTCGTTCCTTTCATAGGCTAGCTATCATTCATCTTGTTGTGTAGGCGGCTACTGTAGGTATTTACTTGATTATTTAGACATTTTTTTTTTTTTTCATTTTCTCCCACAATAATATACTGGAAGAGAAAGAAAAAGAAGATCAGGATGAAAAGCAAATAGTTAGTATGCCACACCACACACCACATGACTACCACCACCCACTACTACTACTCCTAATAATTTCCATCTCTTCTCCATCCAAGGGAGATGCATCAATTGATGGACCAAAAATGCGTCCAGCAAGGGGAGGAACCCATGTATGGGATGAATGGTTTCCCTCGCCACGTCATTCACCACCATCTCCAAGGGAGCTTGTGAATCTACAAAGGTGGAGGCCCAATAACGGATTCTTTATCGGAGCCAAATAGGGTAGATCTGGTCTTTGAGATGGGTGATCTATCATTCCAGGCTGAGTACAACTGCAGCAGGGATTGCATTGAAGACTCTGCAACAAGATCAAACGGATTGTGCCCTAAGAGGGTTTTGTTTCACGTAGGGGGATGACTTTCTACGTACCACATGTGACGTGACATTCCCCCGGTTGTATTTTCTCTGCTGACATGGATTAATTGGAGATGATATTGTTTTTTTGGTTTTTTTTTTTCTGGATTTTTCTTCTAATTTGAGGTCGTGGGTTTTTTTTTTTCAGGCAAGTCTGCTTGTGGTGGACAGCAAATAAATCACAGTTAGTCCATGTTGTTGGACCAAAAAATGAAGTATACCCGATTTACGCATATTCGTCTGATGACAGCTGAAAACGCCCCTTCCCACATTTGAAAATGAGGAAAATCATGTGGATGTAGAAAAGAAAAGAAAAGAAAGAAAGAAAAAAGAATCCATCCTGACTTACACCCACGCGGCCAGCAAGAAGAAAGATCCACCTCTTCTCATATTTCCCATCCCTTGGGTTACGTTACTACGAAGGGGAGAGAGAGGGATGGTACCTCAGGCATCTTTTTTCCTGTATTCCCTAATTTTCAGTTGACAGATGGAACTACCTACACTGCTAAAATTCACCCTTTAGCCCGTGCCCTGCCGACCCATTAACTTTCCCATATTATTATTATTGTTGTTACTATGATTCTTCCCATGATAATATCGCGGGCGGTCAGAAACAGAAACTAAGAGTAAAACAAACCAAATCCCGAACAGACAAAAGAAGACAACAACAGAAAATCAACTTGTCTTTTTTTTTTTGGCATTTAATGTACTTTTTTTTGGGGTGGTTATTGAATAACAAAAATAAAAATAAAAATCCTTTTCGGGATAAAGTCTATTAGTCTATTAAACTAGCACGAGGGAGATTATTATAATTAATTATTCCTATTATTTTATTACCAACGGTCCATCATCCGCTCCCCCTCCTCCACTTCCTCCTCGCTCTTCCTGCAACTGTCAACAAGAGCCCCGCGACGACTTTCATTTTCCTCCTCCACATATCCCCCTCTCCTCCTCTTCTCTCTCTCCCCCCTTCTCTTCTTCCTTACCCCCCCAAACGCAATCCGTCTTACGTGATTGCTTCGATTTAACCACCCTCCCCCCAAAACCGTTTGTCTTAATTTTTATCTTCCTTCTCTCTTTTTTTGTCGGCCTGATCTGTTCCCGACCATCGTCGGGTCGCCTTCTCATCATGGACGGCGACGACCTCATCGCCTCGGTCTACCGCAAGATCGAGCGGGAAAAGGCTCTCATCACTGCCGCATCGAATATGCGCCAGTCGACCGATAACCCCCTCGTGCAGCAGAGAGTTGATGCAAACATACACGATGGCCGGAAGAACATTGCATACCTGGAGGAGAAGATGCGAGAGCTGCAGTTGCGTCAGATGGAAAAGCAGGGCGGCTCTCCTACCGACAAGCGACTTCCACCTGGCCCAGATGATGCACCTGTACCCCCTCCGAAAGATTATGGTCCTGGATATACTGGAAATGATGGAGACTATGGGGGTGCTTCTGCCCCATACCCCCACGAAGGAGCTGGCTCCATGCCGTCCGGTGCCCCCTTCAAGGATCCCCGGCCTTTCGCGCCCGTGCCCAAGGCCCGGCCAAATTATACGAAACTGGGTAGGCTTCAACCCGTTGCTTTTCTGGAGGACCCTTTCCCTGGCTTTCTTCCCGGGCGATTGATTTTTTAAACTAATGTGGCGTGTGTGTGTGCGTGTGTCTCAGATTTGATCAAATACGATACCCCTTACCTCGGTCCTAAGATCCAACTCATGTTGTCCCAACTCGAATTCAAGCTCAGCGTTGAGAAACAGTACAAGGCCGGTATTGAAAAGATGGTTCGTCTGTATCAGGATGAGGGCGATCGGAAAAGTCGCGCCGATGCCGAGGGTCGGCGGATCGAGAGCAACCAGAAGATTCAGCTGTTGAAGCAGGCCCTGAAACGATATGAAGATCTGCACGTCGACATCGAATCTTCCGCGGATACCCCCGATGGTATGTGATCCAGCCAGCCCTCGTTCCGGAGTCGCCGCTGCATGATCGCTAACGTGTTTTTCCCCTCCCTCCAGATGAAAGTTTGAGCACGCCCAATCTGCGCAAGCCCCTCACTGGTCTTCTGACCTTGCGAATCCATGCAGTAAGGGATGTAGATCATGCTGCCAGCTCCCGATTCTCTCGAGGACCCGAGTCCTACGTCATTCTTAAAGTCGAGGATGCTGTCAAAGCCCGAACGAAAGCGACGCGCAACGATAGATGGCAAGATGAGACATTCAACATCGATATCGACAAGGCGAACGAAATAGAACTTACAGTATACGATAAATCGGGAGATAGACCTACGCCGATTGGAATGATTTGGGTGCGCATCTCCGACATTGCTGAAGAGATGCGTCGCAAGAAGATTGAGACCGAACTCAATGCCTCCGGTTGGGTTTCCGCAGACAAGATGGAGCATGGAGGTACACCTGGGCGCCCTGATCCGGCTGGACCGATGGGCTCTTCCCATGCTCCGGGCTCGGCAGGCCACTCCGGCGCTCCAGGCCAAGGTTATGCCGATGATAATATGCCCCCTGGCGCGGCACCACATGGAGGACCTGTCATGATCGATTCTTGGTTCGCATTGGAGCCAGTTGGTCGCATCTATCTGTCTCTGAGCTTTGGTAGGCTTTCCCTCTGTGTATTCTGTTTGGCGTGGCGCCCCCATGATGACTGACCCACCGTATAGCAAAGCAATTGAAGGATCGACGACCATTCGACATCGGATTGAACCGTCAAGGTGCTGTTCGACAGAAGAAGGAAGAGGTTCACGAGAAGCAGGGTCACAAGTTCGTTACGCAGCAGTTCTACAACATCATGCGCTGTGCGCTTTGCGGCGATTTCTTGAAATATGCAGCTGGTATGCAATGTGCCGACTGCAAGTACACTTGCCACCGCAAGTGCTACCAGAAAGTCGTCACAAAGTGTATCAGCAAAGCGAACTACGAGACAGACCCCGACGAAGAGAAAATCAACCATCGTATCCCGCATCGTTTCGAGAACTTCGCCAATATCTCCGCCAATTGGTGCTGCCATTGTGGATACCTCCTCCCCTTTGGACGCAAGAGCGCCAAGCGATGCTCAGGTATATATTCTTTCCAAACGATGTTCACCGTAGGTTTTTGGACGGTTATACTGACGTACATTTAGAATGTGGTCTTGCTTGCCACGCCAACTGTACTCATCTTGTCCCTGATTTCTGTGGCATGTCGATGGAAGCAGCCAACCAAATCTTGGAAACTTTGATTCGCACAAAGAATCACAACAAATCCGCCTCTGTTAGTTCAGGTCTCAGTGGCCGCACCCTTCGGCCAAGTGGTCTCCCTCAGCCAGTTCAGGATAACGCCTCCCTTGCCTACGGACAAAAGGCTGCTGAGGCCCCGTTCGGGGCACCCCAAAGGCAACCTTCCGCCGAAGCCGTAAGCGCCGCGACTAACTCATATATGACACCACAGTCCCCAACGGCCGCACAGCGCCAGCAGCTGCCACCACGAACGTCGTCGTCGGCGAACCCTGCCGCTGCCGCGGCTGCGGCTGCGACCGGCCTGCGTACCCCCCAACCGCAGCCATTGCCAGGTATGTTCCATGAAAACCTTTGTTCTCTTTGATTTCCCCGCAAATTAACTGTCCGGGTCAATGTAGAAGCCAGTCGTCCAGCACAGGCCCAGCCGCCACAGCATGCTCCCTACGACCCGGCTGCGTACGCATCCTACCAGCAGCCGATGGTCCCGCCGCAACAGCCACAGCAAGCAATGGCGAAGCCTGCCTCACCTTACGGCCTTCCCCCTCAACAACAACCTGCCCCAGTCGCGCAGCAGCAGGTTGCTATGAAGGAAGAAGTCCCGCCGCCGCAGCCCAAGGCCCGAATTGGGTTGGACCACTTCAACTTCTTGGCTGTGCTCGGTAAGGGTAACTTTGGTAAAGTCATGTTGGCGGAGACCAAGAATACCAAGAAGCTTTACGCTATCAAGGTATTGAAAAAGGAGTTTATCATTGAAAATGATGAAGTCGAAAGCACGAAATCCGAGAAGCGTGTCTTCTTGGTTGCGAACAAGGAACGTCATCCGTTCCTACTCAACCTTCACGCGTGTTTCCAGACCGAAACTCGTGTGTACTTTGTCATGGAGTACATTAGCGGAGGTGATTTGATGTTGCACATTCAACGCGGCCAGTTCGGCCTCAAACGAGCACAGTAAGTCTGGCCCTTAGCATAGTTCATCTGAAAAGCATAAACTAAACTTTAACTCAGATTCTATGCCGCCGAGGTCTTACTTGCCCTTAAATACTTCCATGAGAATGGTGTCATCTACCGTGATCTGAAACTCGATAACATCTTGTTGACATTGGATGGTCATATCAAGATTGCGGATTACGGTCTTTGCAAGGAAAACATGTGGTATGGAGCCACCACCAGCACTTTCTGCGGTACTCCAGAGTTCATGGCACCTGAGGTGAGTGATTGTCATTTCTACGACTTTGAAGTTCCAGGGTGACGGATTAACTAACTTCATGTGAAGATCCTCTTGGACAAGAAATATGGTCGCGCGGTTGATTGGTGGGCATTCGGTGTGCTTATCTACCAGATGCTCTTGCAACAGTCTCCCTTCCGTGGTGAGGATGAGGATGAAATTTACGATGCCATTCTTGCGGATGAGCCGCTCTACCCGATCCATATGCCCAGAGACTCGGTTTCTATCCTCCAGAAGCTTCTTACTCGCGAGCCGGAGCTGCGACTTGGCTCGGGCCCGACTGATGCTCAGGAAGTGATGTCACATGCCTTTTTCAGAAATGTGAACTGGGATGATATCTACCACAAGCGGGTTCCGCCACCGTTTATGCCCACCATCAGCAGCCCGACGGATACCAGCAACTTCGACCAGGAGTTTACGAGTGTCACTCCCGTCCTCACTCCCGTGCAATCAGGTAAGATCCCTTCCCCGATCATCGTGAGCCGATCAATAATTAACTTCTATGTTCTCTCTCTACAGTCCTTTCCCAAGCTATGCAAGAAGAATTCCGCGGATTCTCTTACACAGCGGACTTTGCCTAATGAACACCCCCTCGATCTTCGAGCCATATGCCTTTCTGATCCCCCTTTTTTCAATTTTGAATTCCGCGTTTATTTGCCCTTTTTTGATCCTTATCAGTCGCCTTCCGCCTGTTGTGCAAGGAAAATGTTTTCTTCTTTTTTCACATACCCATGAGAATTTTGAAAGCTGGTGTACGCGCTATTATGGCTTTTATGAGTGCAGATGGAATGGGTGGCTTGGTCTGCCGGGGGTCATTTTCTCTTCTTGTCTCCAGCATTTAGGATGTTCTTGATTCCCATGAGGTTTTCTTTCCCATTCTTGGGATGTAATTGTTGTAAGGTTTGGGCCACCCGTTAATGCTGTATGACTGAATGGAAGAGCCGTTAGTATCTGATTTGAATATAGGAATCTAAGATGATCGATGTAGAGTCTTTTTTCTGTTTTTTGTTTTTTTGGGGCGGGTGGAGATTTCTGATTTTTCGATTGTTTCTTGTTTTTGATCTGGTTGCTCCAAAGTGAGTGGCGGCTTCTTTTTCTTTTTCTTTGTGATGTCCCAAAGTAGACCGAGAGACGTTTCATCTCAATCGAGTATCTTCACCTCTCTCCTTCATTGTCTCGTCATGTAGTGTTCCCCAACCCACTCCCAGAGTTCTTTGTCGCCTTTCTCTCGACGTCTCTTTCAGACAAAGACCCCAACCCATCAGTTGATGATCTGAAAATAGATCATTCTCTTTCATTCATACATATCAAGTGAGGATGGCTCCACCAGCACGAGCTCGCCAGCGAGCTCCATCAACCAAGTCAAGTAAGATCATAAGCCCCCATGTCCTATTACTCCTATATGAATATCAAAAAGACCACACTTCTTATTCTCTACAGAACTATCCTCTATCTCCGCAACACAATCTTCCATCGGCCTAAACGCTGCCAATTTCTCTACGATCCGAGAGCGGACCCCTAGACAAAGGACTTCAAAACGTCTAGCTAATATCTATCTCTCAAACCAGACGAAACACGGCGTATCGAATTCACTTGAGATGGATACACCCCCTGACACATTACCCGTTCACAACATGGAAAGTCATAGCCTAGGCTCCAATATGTCGACCTTGGCAAAGGAAAAGAGTGTGATCCCCACAAATGCTCATCCCCACGCAGATCATACTACCAATGATAACAAGCAAGATGGCGTACTCGGTGTTGACAAGAGAAACATGTCCCGCAAGCCATCTGTCATTTATAAACCCAAATTCCGATTCTCAAGTCTTCAGAAATCGATCCCCAAGTGGAAGGCTACAGATCCAAGTTATGTACCGCCCAAGTCTGAAGACAGTACTGATGACGACGAGCCGATTGGGGCGCCAGATCCTCTTAATCTAGATACCACTCTTAAGTTTAAGAAGGATTCCCCATATATCCAGAAGTCATCGGCGGTCAAGCGAAAGGTTGCGGATCCCACATATACCCCTCGAATGGACAACGATAGTTCGGATGATCCCGAGCATCATACCTACGGGCTCCATACACCGGGGCAAACACCCCGAAAGAGAAAAACTCTCCCAGATCTTGCAAGTGGTCTACCATCAACTATGAGAAATGCTTCACAGGGACCTCCCAAAAGACGGAAGACTATGAAATCTGTCGACCCGGATTTCATGCCATATGCGACACCTGATGCTGCTTTCGAGCCTGTGAAACAAGTGATACCCAGTTGTGAAACTTGGGAGCATGAGACGCATGCTTCAAATCCAGAACGTTTCGACGAATACCTTCAAGGGGTTGCTATCCCTGTCAATGCTACGAAACGGGGCAGGGCATCATCAAGGCACACGTCCGGATTATACTCTCCTATAACGACAGGCAGTAATAGCACTCCATCGCCCAAAAGTGAACCCCTTAGTCCCTCGGAGCTAGCTACAATTCCCAAAAAGAAAAGGGCCGAAATGTCCTCAAAGTTTGAGCTACATCACAGTGACGATGAGGAAACGGAGGATAATACACCATTTCGCATCTCGAAGAATGAAAAGACGGCCGTTGTCTTCGACTTTTCTCTCGAGAAAGCCAAACGCTGGGCAGATGCGATCAACATCCCCCCAGGTGTCTACACCAATGAGGAAAGTGATCTTTTCTTCCGTCTTGCCATGCGCGGATTCGAACCTCTCGTTCCAAGAAAGTGGCGGTACGACTTTCCCACCCTGCCAGAACTCCTATACCCTGCGCTAGACGATAAGGCCGAGGCCCTTATTCAAGCCCTTGAAGGGTCCGAGTTCTACGGTTAGTACCCTAACATCCTTATGTTTACATTCGAAAAGTGAAGCTCACGAAGATTGTAGGGATCAAATCCCTCGCTCATCTCTTTGCACTCGGTGGACACGTCCGAGACTGTAGCGTCATGCGTACAAGCCCAGAGTCATTGATCGGGCGCTATGTCAGAAAGTATATTCGCTGGGCTGTGGATGATGCAAAGCTACATGCGAGCCAAGATGCAATCCCCGTGCATGTCATCCAAACCCAGAAACGCGGCGAAACGACTCTCGAAACGGTCAAGAAGCTTAACCAGCGGTTGCAACGGCTCGCCAATGGGTACCGTAATATGATAGGACTTCGGCCTCCAGACAACTTAAACACAGGTGACCTGCCAAAGTACCCTTTGTTGGTCGGGTTCGTCATCTGTGGTCCCATTATTGCCATTTTGACGCTTAGCACAGATCCCGCGGGGAGTTCTGAGTTTACCGACAGCAGGTTCATATCGCAATTTGATCTGGGAGAGAGAGGCCAGGACGTGTGGAATTCACTTGCCGTTGCCATCACGGTGATGCATATCCGCAGGACTATGATACAACTTGCAGACGAGGGCGTGGGGGGCTTTAGTAAAGTGCAGGGTGGGTTGTTGTCGGAATCTCAGGAGGATCTCTAGTTGAAAATGCAGATTTATTTGTTAGCGCTTTTTAAACCAGTTTATTTTATTGTGTGCCAGTGTGGATTGTGTTGAATTCACGTCAAGAATGATTCCATGCGAATAACATATAATTTTATATGTGGAGTCATTTCTTACCAAGTCCTCCTTGTTATTCTGCTGCCGGTTAATACACTATTATAAAGCCATTATTATACGAGTACAAAAATATATTCTATTATATTCTATATCTACCTAATATATAATATACGACGTTGTCAGAAAACAATTTCTCGCGCTTCGTTGCAAGTCACATGACGCCAGAGGGCGAACGAACCCAACGAGATCCGCTGCTGCTCTGACGATTTGGTCGGAATCCAGTAAATCTGCCGCCCGGTTCTCCAGCTCTCAGAAACCGTCATGGATGCTGCAGATGACAGGGACGTCAAACTTCAGCGCGCTTCTGGAGATCTGGTGAAGGAGTTCTCAGCCAAACTGCCCTCCTTGCTGTGGAAGCCACAATCCGATGGCGCGACCCGAGTCCCACGCAGACGGACACCAGTGGCCAAGACCGAAAAGCTGGTGAATCTTGTAAGTTGCTGAAGAGTCTCGTATTCGGGACTGGCGACATAAATACCTATCTCCCCTGGCCGATGAAGTGGTTATTAATGAGAAATCGATACAGCTGGAACCTTTCCAAGAATGGCCTCAGTTGTTGGATCCGCATCTACAATCTCTCCTTCCCCCGTTAGTTGATGCGTTTTTGGGATACTTGATCAAGTATCGCAACCAGCATGTTTACTATGGGGCCACAGAGCAGCATCAGGCCCTGTACCCTTTGCCAAGGGCCATCTGTAGGCTTTTGTACACCTTTTGTAAGGTTCGCGGAGCAAAAGTCATAAGCCGATTTCTGAACAACGAACCAAAGTACCTTGATCCTCTGTTGCGGGCATTTATCGAATGGGATACAGCCCATCAAGAAGATGCGTCAGCTATTATCCTCGGGGACGCCTCTCGGCGCCTCATTTGGGAAGAACGCTACGTGATGCTGACCTGGCTTTCGCACTTACTCCTCGCCCCCTTTGACTTGGCTTCTATTTCTTCCGACGATATCCCCATCCCGTATGAGAACCTGGACCAGATTAACCCACTGCCGACTCAAACGCCAACAGTTTCCAAATCCCTTCTCTCAGTAGCGTTGAACTATGTTAATGTCTCGGGAAAAGAGCGCGAGGCTGCGACAGCTCTCCTGGCCCGGTTAGTGCTTCGGCGAGATATGCAAGCGCTTGGTCTTTTACGAACTCTGACGGACTGGGCCTTCTCGATTATCCAGCCGGCTGGGCTGACGGAACCGCCCTCAGTCTACACTTGCATTGGGGTGTTGTCTTTTCTCGCCCGTTTGGGGGCTTCATGCCAGGTGGAGGACTTTGCTGCTCTGATTATCCCTGTATTTGAACGGACCATGCACGTCGCAGAAAGTGGATCGGACGTCTCGAAAACCATCAAATCATCGGCACTTGCGCGGAAGATGATTATCAAGATCCTCCGGACTGTTACTGTGATGGCTCTGGCACTTAGTGAGAGAGGGGACGGCTTGCTTCCAGACGATAAAGTATCTTCGATATTGGAAGATGCGATTGATAATTTTCTGGTTGCACTGGCTGATAAAGACACGCCTGTACGGTTTGCGGCGAGCAAAGCACTGAGCATCATCACTCTGAAACTTGAGCCTGAGATGGCTACTGAGGTCATTGAGGCCGTCACTGGATCATTGGAAGAAAACATCCTGTTTGAAAAACAAGATGGCACGCTTGTCACCCCGCTCGATGCCAGGATGCTTGGCGAGAGCTCCTTGAAACGAAACTTGAGCGCCGTTGATGCACAGCGGTGGCAAGGATTGATCTTAACACTGGGACATCTCCTATTTCGTCGTGCGCCTCCAATCCAGCAGTTGCCAGATGTTCTCCAACCGCTTGTTTCCGGGCTTGATTTCGAACAACGGTCGTCAACTGGCAGCTCTGTCGGCACAGGCGTACGCGATGCCTCTTGTTTCGGAATCTGGGCTCTGTCTCGAAAATATACCACCCAGGAACTTTTGGCTTTAACGCCCCAGAAAATTAACACTCCGACAAACCAAAATGGTGCAAATGTCCTTCAAATGCTGGCCACCGAGCTGGTATGTGCTGCATGTGTGGATCCATCAGGAAATATTCGCAGAGGGTCTTCTGCTGCTTTGCAGGAGCTGATTGGCCGGCATCCTAATATCGTCGTTGAAGGGATTCCCCTTGTCCAGGTGGTTGATTATCATGCCGTGGCACGCCGGTCAAGAGCTATGATTGATGTTGCGAAAGCCACAGTGGCCTTGAGCCAGCATTACTGGAGCCCCCTTATCGAGTCTTTGATGCACTGGAGGGGAATTGGATCAATTGATGCCGAGTCTAGAAGACAAGCTGCAACTGCGATTGGAGTCCTGAGCACGCAGGACTCCTATAGATCGTTGGCTACTGTGCTTCAGCGGCTGCGATTTAAACTGTCTAGCCTTCCTCACGGTGATGTGGAAGCGAGACATGGCTGTTTCCTTGCTCTTTCCGCCACAGTTGATGCCTTTAACACCCTCAGAACAACGGCCAGTGGGGGTGAGAGCCATCCGGAATTAGGGGATGTTGTTGATCAAGTAAAGGAGCTGTGGAACATCTTCAACTCCCCAGAGGGCCCTAACAAAGATGACCTGACACTCCAAGTCTCAAGACCAGAGTTGACCTCTGAGGCAGCATCGTGCCTTATCCGTGCGCTCTCTATCTCGACGTCTTATGCAATCTCGGCCCGACAAACGCCGCCATCACCTGTTTTGCTCGATATAGCTTGCTCGACGCTATTGCTTTGTATTTCCAGAGCAGAGGACATCGCCATCGAGACATCTTCCGGTGCCATCTCTGAAATATTCCCTTTACTTTCATCAGAAGAGCGGAGCCGCACCATACAAGTCTTGTGGTCACATATTTACGCCAGTCGGAAATTACCTACCGCCCGAGGTCAGATATCAGCTCTGGGCAGTATTTTCAGGAAGTGTCAGGTTGGGGGTGCTTTGCGACAGAACATTGTGGATGAGTTGATCCGATGCGCTGATAAAGACGAATTGATCGAGAAGCGCGTCATGGCCGTGAAAAGCTTGGCTACTGGTGTTCTGCCGTATATGGGTATGTCACTATCTAAATGAAAGTGTGCACTAATTGATTGACTTGTCGTAGGTGTGACAGATACTATTGCCGACCACTTGATATCTTTCTTGAACGATTATACGACTGATCGGCGCGGCGATATCGGCTCGTTGGTCCGGTTGGAAGCTATACAGGCCGCAAGGATAGTGCTGGAAAGGAACACAACTCGTGCTACTGGCTGGGTCCAGGCTATGGTTGGATGTTTATGTCGGCTTGCCGCCGAGAAGCTAGACAAGGTGCGCCTCCATGCCTGGCTTTGCCTGCAAAGTTTCTGGGAATCGACTGCGGATTTCCCGCCGCTGCGAAGGTGAGTTTATTTGTGGTGCCCAAGCTGGTGCGTCGAGACTGATCAAAATAGAAAATACGAACACTTCAGCCATGTATCTTCGACTGGATATTTCCTTCAGCTTCTTGAATTGCGCACAATCGAATGGCTGTGTATCCCACTGTACCAAGGCCTTGCAACCTCTGCCGTGGCAGGGGCTGAGGGACTCATCCGAGCGTCTCGTTCTGCCTTGGTGCAGAACATCAACAGTTATGAGGCAGGTCAACGACAGGTTGCTGTGACTACTATTATCTCGACCTTGCTTGTCATATTGAGTGACAATTTGCAAGACGATCGCTATGCTATTCCTGTTATGGAACTACTAGCTTTTCTACTAGATGGCTATATCTCATCCATTCCTGAATGCCTGGAGCCAAGGTTGGTTTCACCCAAATTCTCTGATCGTGATCAGCTTGATAATAGTGGATTAAGTTTCCGGAAACTATTCGTTGTTGTGCAGAAGGGACATTTCAAGTCCACAAATGTAGCAAGGCTTGAAGCTGCGGTCAGGACATATGCAACACTCTCGCGATTGCCACCACTACGGGCAGATGTCTTGAAAAAGATGACTACCATGCTGCTGCATCCTTTCCCAAGAGTATGTTGGATCATGATATGTTACGGAAATATGGCTAATAAATAGTAGATTCGGAACAACGTGGCAGACTTCTTGTTCATGGAGACTCAATTGGGTCTTGTGCAATATGAGGATTGGACGAGACAGCCAAAACTATTGAAGGGTCAGGTGGAAGTGGTAAGAAGTAAACTGGCGTGTACATAGAAGGTTCACTATTTTGAATACAGGAGATCAAACAGAAAGAGGAAAGAAAGAAAAGAAAATAGACGTTGGGTAGAGGACTATCGAGCTGCTAGCATCATTAAAGAGTTATAAATAAATAAATAAAAAGCAAAAAGAAGTGCATCATCCGTGAATCGAACACGGGCCTCATCGATGGCAACGATGAATTCTACCACTAGACCAATGATGCTGATCTTATATAATAATCAATTGAAATAAACATTATAACACGGGGAAAGAGACCGTCCCATTCATTTCTCATCAACGTGCAAGTTCCGCCTACCGAGATAGTTGATTAGCTTCCCCAAGTCATCCAGACAAGAGCTCATTTGTCGCGCAAAGATGGCGACTATACCAGCCCCCACGGGCTCTATCGCCCCCAATCCTACGTGAGTACTCTCTTCTCCCCTATCCAAGCTACCTTCTTTGCAAACGCCCGATGCTGACCCCGTCCTTTCTGCAGAGTCTATGTATGTTTCCCTCCCACCATCCCGCGCGACTGCAGACTCGTCGCTCACTGTACTAGGTCCGAAACCTCGAAGAAGGTATTAAGGTCGATCAGCTCAAGGAAGCGCTCAGCGAAATTTTCTCGGAATATGGAACCATCATCGAGATTGTCGCCAAAACCAACCTGAAGGCTAAGGGTCAGGCGTTCGTTGTTTTCGACAGCGTCGACTCCGCTACACAGGCCATTGACGAGATCAACGGGTTCGAGCTGTTTGACAAGCCCATGCATCTGGATTATGCAAAGTCTCGCAGTGATGCTACCGTCTTGCGCGAGGCAGGGGAGGATGAATTGGAAGTCCATAAACGGAGGCGGTTAGCCGAAAAGGGTGCGTCTTCCCCCGTTCTTTTTTCCCATCCCCCACATCTTCGGTGGATATTGTTCAGCGCAATTCAATGGGATATTGTCGATATCAACTGATCGGCGTCTTTTGAGGTGTTGTGTTTGAAACCAACGAACTAACTAACCAAAACCATTTGATCCCCCGACATAGAGCGCAAACAAGCCCACGAAGCCCTCGAAGCCCAGAAGAAACTCAAGCGTCCATCCGGTCCACCCGACGCAGCCCGGCCGGCAAAAACAGCCAAAGGTGCTGGCCTCAAGCCGACCACTGGCGCTGCCGCCGCTGTCGTCCCCGACGAATACCTCCCGCCCAACAAGATCTTGTTCTTGCGGGATCTCCCGGACACAGCGGACCAGGAGAACCTTACTGCGGTGTTTGGCCGTTTCGAAGGGTTCCAGGAGGTCAGAACTGTGCCGGGAAGAAAGGGAATTGCCTTCGTCGAGTACGAGACCGAATCCGGAGCGATCAGTGCGAAGGAGGCCACCTCGGGCATGCCTATGGGCGACAGCGGGAAGCCCATTCGGGTTACGTACCAGAGACAATAATTCAAGAAATTCGTGGTTTTTACCTGTTCTGGCGTTTGGGGTGCAGTTGTTCTACTCTTAACATTTTTTATGGAAATCGGGAGAATTCCGTGCGGGTTCTTTCTGGGGGTGTGCTTTTTCTCTGTACTTTTGTATCTGGATGACTGAGAAGTTTCGTTGCAGAAGGAATGATAGGGAAGAAAAAAGCATACGATGATATCAAAAACACGAGTACATGCTAAACAGAAGGAGTATACTAGTTACAGGAGAAAGTGAAGTAGAGGAAATCAACTAGAAGATGACATCTGTGTCTTCTTGCTCGCCAAGAACGTCGGGCGCAGCTGGATCTTCGTCTAGTTTCAAGGCACTTTGTTGCTCTGCGGCCTGGCGCTCGCGTGCAGCCTCCATCTCTGCATCTGCCGCAGCAACATCTCGCTGTTTCTTACCGGAGACTTTCTTGAGGCGGTAGAACTCTTCTCTGTCAAGCTCATCCAGCTCGGAGTTGATATCTAACAATAGTTAGTTGGTTGTAGCTGGTTGTGAGGCAAGGCAGGGAAGAACTCACACTTGATCGTGTTTTCCGTCCGGGGAATGATAACGTGTTCACTTATATTTGGGTTAGTCTTTGGTTATAAGTTTGCATAGAGCGATATGTGTCTTACATGGCATTCACTATCAAATGGTTAGTTGAGAGAAAGAGTAGCTTTTGGAATTTGGGGAAAACTTACCTCTCCGATTAACGACCTTGATCACCTCATCAAGAATCACAAATGCGGTCTAAACATGAAATAATCAGACGAGAATTGAATCCTTAGAGAAGGCATTGCGTACCTGTAAGCTTGCAAGTTCCACCAATGTCTCCACGGCCCTGGCGTATGTCTCGCGACAACGCTGTACTTGTTGTCCTCCCTTTCCAAGACCGGTCAAGCCGAAGTCGTTAATGCTATCTTCTGTATAGCTCTCGAAATGAGGCAGTAAGACACCGGAAACGTTCTCCTGTTTGGCCCGTACACGGAATCGGGCCTGCTTTGCAGATTCCTGGATCTGGTACCCAATATCACCTCCCACGGCGTAACTGACTTCTGCTAGCGAGAAGGCGGCGATTTGCATTACTCGTCCCATCTTTTGCTTGGCTTCATCAATACGGCGAGTAATCTCTGATTGGGATGTTAGGTCTCAGGGTAAGGCGGGGTGGGTTGTCGCTCAGGAGGGTGATCTTACCCCGGAAACGCCTGCAGAAGATTTGTATCAGTTATGTGGTCATGATCGAGGTAATTACCAAAAACATACTTCGTCAGCGCCTCACTCTTTCTCTTCAACAAGCTGTGGCCTGTTTCCGCCCCTTTCAGCTTGCTCTTCATCAACCCCAGCGACTGGCGGGTCGGGAAGACTGCCTCACGGCCCTAAACAGAGAGGAGAGAATTAACAACCGATCTTCGGGCTGAAGGAGCACAAGGCAACAGGAGGAACATACTACTGCGCCTGACATTTTCAAGAGTCCCTGAAATGAGCAACGGCAGAACACAATACAAAGGCCACGATATGGAGGGCGCAATGACGATAGGCACGATACGATAACCAACTAATGGACGAGCTTACCTAATCTCGGCGAGGAGCTTGGACCAATTGCATCCCGACCGCCCGCACAACGGCTGATCACGTGGTCACCGGCCGACTTCATCTCTGCAGGCGCTTCCAGTGACTATCTCAACGCGACGAGAGAGCTCTCCCGTTCATGCCACACCCTATTTCCCTTGTATTTGTGTTGACCGTGTGAGCCGGTCCCGCTCGATTTGAGTGGCGATATGCCAGGGACGCTTCTGCCCCCGAGATCCCACCGGCAACACGCGCAGATGGACCGAACGACGGCCACTGGGCCAGATCTCTATCTGATCGTAAGTATATGGCATTGAGAGATGCACACGGCCTAGTTCTAACGATTTATTCTATTATAGGCCGACCAGGATACTGTCTATGAACAGGATCTCCTCCGGGATCCCAGTACTGTGAGACCATGGCTCGCTTATATTGAATACAAGCAGCAACATGGCACGCTCTATGAACAAGCCTTTGTAGGTTCTTTCGCAAAAGAATACACTCTACAAAAAAATTACTTACAAGTATGCTAGGTTATGGAGCGTGCTTGCAAACAGCTCCCAAGATCATACAAACTTTGGAAGATGGTATGGTTTTTTTCCCTCTCCCTTTAGATAAGTTCTACCCACTTCCTGGACGCCTTTCTGACTGTCGCAGTACCTCCAATTTCGAACAAGTCATCTTCGAGGCCGTAACCCTACTGTATATCGTGCAGAATACCAGAAGGTGAATGCGCTTTTCGAGCGCGCCCTTATCCTACTCAACAAAATGCCGCGTATCTGGGAGATGTATCTCTCTTTCATGCTTCAGCAGCCCATTGTCACACAAACACGACGCACTTTCGACCGCGCACTGCGAGCCTTGCCTATTACGCAGCATAACCGAATCTGGAAACAATACAAGACCTTCGCGCGCTCCGCATCAGGACAGACTGCCGTGAAAATTTGGGCTCGGTACATGCAAATTCATCCCGAAAATGCGGAGGAGTATATTGCGCTACTTGTGGAAATGGGTCAATATACGGAGGCCGTTAAAAAATACATGGATATACTCGACAACCCACGTTTTCAGTCGAAGGAGGGGAAGAGTACCTTCCAATTGTGGACTGAGATGGTCGATCTGCTAGTCTCGAAGGCGAAACAGGTTGAAACCGGCCCACATGTCGGAATTGATGTGGATGCGATACTGCACAGTGGTATTGAGCGCTTCGCTGACCAAAAAGGTAAGCTGTGGGCTGGGCTGGCGACGTACTGGATCACAAAGGGCAACTTTGAAAAAGCGAGGGACATCTTCGAGGAGGGAGTCACAACCGTCATGACTGTTCGAGATTTCACTCTGATCTTTGATTCATATGTCGAATTCGAGGAGTCCATCATTGGAAGTTTGATGGAAGCAGCAGCCGTGCGAGCCGACAACGGCCAAGCAGATGAGGACGCAGATTTCGATCTCGACCTTCGCATGTTGAGGTTTGAACAATTGATGGATCGACGACCATTCCTTGTCAACGATGTCCTACTGAGACAGAACCCTAACAATGTCATTGAGTGGGAGAAGAGGGTGGCGCTCTGGGGAGACAACAAACCTGAAGTTGTGAACACTTACACAGCAGCCATTGCGGCCACCAGCCCCAAGAAGGCCCATGGGAAATTCTCCGAGCTCTGGGTTAATTACGCCAAGTTTTATGAAACGGGTGGCGATTTGGACAGTGCTCGGGTCATCCTGGAGAAAGCTGTGAAGGTTCCTTTTAAATCTGTTGCTGAGCTCGCTGAAACATGGTGTGAATGGGCGGAAATGGAGCTTCGGAGTGAAAATTTTGACCAGGCAGTTAATATCATGGCAAAAGCAACACAAGCTCCCAAGAAGTCCACCGTGGACTATTTCGACGAGACCCTTTCTCCACAGCAACGAGTTCATAAGAGCTGGAAGCTATGGAGCTTCTATGTTGATTTGGTTGAAAGTGTGTCCACCATCGAAGAGACGAAGAAGGTTTATGAACGAATTTTCGAACTACGCATCGCGACACCGCAGACCGTTGTCAACTACGCCAATCTATTGGAGGAAAACAAATACTTCGAGGATTCATTCAAGGTCTACGAACGTGGGCTCGACCTCTTTAGTTACCCTGTCGCATTTGAACTGTGGAATCTCTACTTGACCAAGGCTGTGGATCGTAAAATTGGTATCGAGCGACTCCGCGACCTTTTCGAGCAGGCATTGGATGAATGCCCTCCGAAGTTCGCGAAACCCCTTTACTTGATGTACGGCAATCTGGAGGAGGAACGCGGATTGGCTCGACATGCCATGAGGATCTACGAACGCGCCACGCGTGCAGTTTCGGACGAAGATCGATTAGAAATGTTCGAATTCTATATTACCAAGTCTGCATCCAACTTCGGATTGACCTCGACGAGACCGATCTACGAGCGGTCTATATCAGCGCTCCCCGACCAAGAAGCTAAAGAGATGTGTCTCAAGTTTGCGGAGATGGAACGACGGCTGGGCGAGATCGACCGTGCTCGTGCGATTTATGGCCATGCGTCCCAGTTCTGTGACCCGCGCACCAATGCCGACTTCTGGCAGAAATGGGAAGCTTTCGAAGTGCAACACGGCAACGAAGATACCTTCAAGGAGATGCTTCGTATCAAGAGAAGTGTCCAGGCACAGTACAAGTATGTCAACCCTATGTATGGCAAGAGAAAGAAGGAAATCCATGCTAACCTCAAAACAGCACCGATGTCAATTTCATCGCGTCCCAGGCGATTGCCCGCAGTCAACAACGTACGCAGGAGGGCGATACAGAGGAAAGTGGAGATGCCGCAATGGAACGCGCAGACGCCATGGCTGCCCTGGAGCGACAAGCACGGGCTCCCGTTGGCTTTGTCGCTGCCAGCTCCGGCCCAGAGGGCGGCAATCGCCCTCCCCCTGCCGGCCAAGAGCCGCCTGCCTCTGCACCTGTCAACCCGGATGCGATTGATCTCGATGATGATATGGACGCCGATTAAGCATCTCGACCCTGTTCGACCCATCCTCGTGGCTTTTTGCTTCGGCTTTGTTTCTGGGTAGTAGCTAAAATACTACCCGGGGACATTTTTCCCCTGATCAACAGAGGGAAGAAATGATGCATGAAATTCGCACACGCTCCTTTCTTTTTTTTGACCTTTCAGTACCGATGTAACCTTTTTCTTTTTCTTTTTCTTTTTCTTTTGCCTCTCCCCCTGAAAACCAAATCTTCTCCAATCTCGATCAGCTTCTCGCTTCTCCGATCTCGAATGACTGGTTAACCAAGGGATGCCACTGCTGTATTATTTCAACGCATGTTTCTTTTGTTATGGTTCCAATCTTCCAACCGATCTCTGGTTTCTGCGATCGATACCTTGTTCAAATGGCGTTCGTATATAGTCGAATGATTATCCTGTTCTTCTGTTGAACAGAACTACCATTTCAGGGACAAGAAGATGCAATTTCATTAAGCCCAAGAAGGCCGCGTTAAAACTCGTAGTTGTAGATAATCCCACTACATAGGTAGGTCAAGTATGGATGGGGACAGAAGGACCAAGTAGAACGATTTATCTTTATAACGCCTTTTGGCACGATCATGGATACGTACATACATGGCTGGCCTATCAAGACAATGAACGATTTGGACTAACCGTTCCACTCATGAATGCGCATAGGTCACGCGGATCTAAAGCAAAATGGTCCTAATAAAGATACGATAGGGAAAGCTCAATGCAATTGTCTAGGGTAAAAAAATATCATGGGGCAGAGTGGGACTCCGTGTGCATATATATCGCCAAAACTTCATCCGCCGTGGTTTTCTTTCCTGCCGTCCTTGCAGAATACCTGAATTATATTTACATCTAATTCGGAGGGAGGAAAAAAAAAATACTACCCACGCTCACGCTATAAATGCCCGAGGTAAATAGAAAACAAAATTGACTTGTTCATGCCACAGTAGTCCATTTCTTCACAGAACCAATGAACCGACGGTATCACTGCTGTTGCTCTTGCGGCTGCTCTTGTTGTGGCTCATCTTTTGCAGCTTCACCTTCCAGGGTATCAATTGGAGTAGCAGTGTCTTTTTGGTCCTTTTCTTCATTTGCATTTTCGTGGGCTGATGGAGGAGCAGGCGGCGCGGCCGTCGAGGCCGGTGCGGACGTCTCTTTTGAGGGTTCAGGGAAGAGCTCTTTAAAAAGGTCGGGCAGGAATCTCTCCAGGCGTTTCTTGGTTTCCGACCAGACCTTTTCCTTGCTGGGGTCTTGCGAGGGAGGTACCAAGTAACCCCCATCGGCCATGACTAGAAGGATATTCTTGAGACTTTCTGGAATCGCCTCCTCCTGGTTGGTAGTCAGCATGGTAACCCTCTTTCAATTCGATCAGCAACAGACTCGGATGTAACTTACCAGGCTGTCCCCCTGACCACTGTTCATCATCCGGTCGAGGACATCCAAAATCTTTAGCCACAGATCCAGCATTCCATCGCGATTTGGAAGTTGATCCAGATAGCGCAAGAAAATCTTGCAGACCAGAATCGCTGCTTGGACCCGAGTTTCGCTCATTCCAAGAGGATCTGCATGATACACCTCCGGCTTCAAAAGTCGTAAAACAAGAGGAAAGAGGACTTGATCAAAGATAGCAGTCCACTCTTTGTCATCGGTAGCACTGATTTCTACCGAAAGGAGGGATCGTTGTAAACTCGAGACAGCATGATGACGGATATCTCTGCAAGGATTGATGCATTGTGCGGTCAAGGAATGGAAAACAGGAGACCAATAGGCAGACCAAGCTATCATTTCGAAAATATCAGTATCAGTCAAGAGCTTTGAATGATCCATACGTACCTTCACTTTCTTCTAGATGGGACTGTTTGATCAATGCAGGCGCTCGTCTCGTTAACTGATAAATAAGACCAATCGCTTTCAAACCACGAGATACCGTTTCGTTTCCACTTTGATGGTCAGCTGCCACATTATTCATTAGGCTGCCTGGAAGGGAAAGCGAACCTCGGTTTATGTGCCTTAACATTTTTAGAGCGTCGAGAGTTGGCATCTCTCTGGCGTTCTTCTAAATATCCCACACTACCAGCGCTGACGAAATCATTCGCAAGGCTGACCGTTGACTCATAGTTATCTGCAGTAACAATTGGTGGTAAGGTGTTCACAACAGTTTGAAGTAAATCAAACACTAGTGGTGCGCTTTCTTCATGTTGGTGAAGCCGCTGTAATATAGACCAGAAATCTGGAGAAACTGTAATCTCATTGCGCAAGAGGCCGGTCTCTGATACGCAGCGCATTAGACTTTTCACCACGGGAGCTCCAATACTTTCTAATGTATCTTGATCGAAACCAGATATGCCATGAAGGATGACCGGCACACGCATGAAAGGCAGTTCCTAGCGGGGTGTCAGCGGTTTTAACCAAATGAGGAAGCGTATTTTTCCAGCTTACATGGCTCAATCGTAGCAAATTGAAAAGGTAGTAAACAACCCGCGACAATGCCAAAGTGTGAAGATTTTTTGCATCACGAATGAAGGCCTGTAAGGAGTTCAGAAGTCTCTCGCCTAGGTACTCTAATGTTTCCCGATCACGAAGCGTGAGGATCGTCGCAAGCTCCAGAAGGTACACCATCCCTGGATCGTAGCGCGATTTCTCAGCGTCAACTCTACCATTGGCAAGTCTTGAGGGGGTCGGCCGCTCAGGTTTCACAACGATGACTGCCGGAGCAGATTCTTCGGGCAACAAATCCAAGAGAGCTTCTACCACTCTCTTGACCGACGAAGCGGGAAGGGATCTAGCGAGTTTTGTCAATGATGTTGAAAGTCGGCGTGGTCAAGGAGCACTTACTTGATGTCTGCAAGAACGTCGCCAATGGAACATGCAGTCACACAGTCTACCGTGCACAACGTGTTGTCAAGCTCTTCGTCGGATGGCTCTGGTGGGTCGTCCGCCGCATAGCTTGAGAGATAAGAAGTGAAAGCAGAGAGAAGTCCCGATTCATTCGCTCTGCCGTCACGGTCCACAACCTGCGATGGGGACTGAAGAGGAATCTGTGGCATCTCTAGTTCTGCATTAAGGCTGGTATCAAAGGGGGGAATTAGGGCATTTATGAATAGGTTGCTGAGTATTTGAGCGACATGCTTCCAGCTATGCTGAAGTGTACTTCCGTTTCCTGCTAGAACTCGAAACAGGACAACAGTGGCCAATTGTGCGCGGAAATCTCTTCCAAACTTCACAGCAAGCTCGCTAACCATTACTCTCTTATTTCCAGCTTGTACCTCTGTGTTAAGAGATGTGCTGGGGGGCTTGCCCGTCGCAAGGGTACTGATAGACGCGAGGCAGAAGACGATGCGGTCGAAGGCTTCAGTCAACCCATGATGAGCGGCAATTTGGGCGCATTGATCGAAACCCATAACAACTCGAGAGTACACTGCATCATCCGAGGCGGACATAAAGACATATGACAGTGTTGAAACAACGGGCTTCCAGGTGGCCTCAAACATTTCAGCGTCATAGATGTTGGTCTCTCCGACTGTCAATTCTCCAGTAGACGATGACTTCAGCAGGAGCTCGCGCCAAGCATAATCAAATGCATGTTTGTTATCATGCTCATCAGGCAAAATAATTTCGTTTTGCTTGATAGAGTCGTATGTCTCTTGGAGAAATTCGGGGGCAAAATCTTGCCCTGCATTGACTCCTCGTAGGTTTCTTGCGAAGGCGGCGCAGGACATGCGATTTTGCGATTTGATATTGGGGTTGTAAAGCTCGGTGTTCAGCATGATAATGGCATATGTTAGGACGAAGAGAGCATCTTTGTCGGCGACACCTTCTGGATGTGCCTTCTCGATGAATTTATCACTAAATGTTGTGACAATGCGTTCGATCAAAGCAGACTCGCCAGGTAAACGGAAAGACCCCAAAAGATCCCGAAGAGCATCAACGACAGTCTTGCTGGAAAAGTCGAAAAGATCGACGAACGCATCGAGAAGGCGTTCATTGGATCGCTTAGATATAAATTCACCCAGAATCTTCTTGGACAGCCTAGTAGTCCCTTTTAAGAACCGGGCAATCATAATAGGATCATCGGGATTTTCAATGATACCATGTGCTGCAAGGTACGCAATTCCTGCTTTGGGGTCCTCGTTGAATTTTTGAGCCCCATGGATAATGAGCTTCTTCGTCTTGCGCTGGGTCTTCAGGACTTCATTGGAGGGGAACCCCTCCGATACCGGGTCGTCCTGAAGTCTGTCGTATACGAATTGGACGTAGCCCAACAGGGCATCCAAGCAGAGCGGGGGTACGTTAGTGGTACTCCATGTGGCGGAATCAGGGAATGCGTTGCGAGAGAGTAAGCCAATCATATCCTCACACAAGTCCGCACGATCGACCTCGCAATCATAGTTGACGAAAAGTTCCACCATGAAACTTGGGATTCGTGATAGCACACCTATACTTTCAACCATAGCCTCCCGGGTCTCTGGCCTCCTTGAACCTCCTTCCAGACCCAGTTTCTGACGATCTTTCACCGGGACCGGGGTGGAGCGGCCGCTACTGGACTGTGAAGGAGGGGGCTTGACAAGCTTTGGAGCCTGGGGTACACCATCGTAAAGAGCAGGATCGATGCCCGATTCCCTCGGTATTTCTACACGAGGATGGAGACAAGCGACGAGGTAAGACAGATAGAGCTCCTGTTGAAGCTTTAACACTGATCGACAGGTAAATAGCAATGTTCCAGTGACCCGCAAAGACCCGGTCAAGATCGCCATATTCTCGGATCGGACTAATTGGAAGAGATGCCGACAGAGATCGTTTTGGGCCAGTGTGGCTAGGGTAGGATGTCTCGCGATGGATGGACCGGCAACTTCTAGAGCCACATCGATGATCCTTAATGCCATCACCCGCATGGGATCGGTATGCTGTCGGTTGTGGGGGTCCAAAAGATCGATCAGAACACGGAACAGTTCTCGGATAGAAGCTAAGGAGTAGGGCTTGACTTCGTCGCCCAGATCATCCTGCGGATTTGGCGGAGCTGTGACAGCACTACCATTAAGCGTCAGCTCGGATGATCCTTCTCCACTACTGCGGTCACGATCTGGAACAGCCGTATCCGAGCCCAAGGCCGATGGGTGTTGTGAGGCCACCGTGTCTCCGTCTACAGAAGGGTCCATCTTCAGATTGGTCGAGTCGCTGCTCTCCTGGGGTATGCTTGAGGTACTCAATGGGGACGGTATGGGGACATTCAAATGAGACAGGCGCATGAAAATGACCTGGCACATGTTGACCATAGCCATCTCGGCGGACCTGCGTAAGACCTCAGAGAGACGGACTTGACAACACATGCTCAGACCTGTTTCCATCATCTCGCAGACACTCTCATCTCCCAGAAGCTCGCCCTCCGGCCGAGATAACATGCCTTCCATCAATTTCAAGATCCTCAGCAGCACTATTTCATCGGCGGCGGAGTCACTGGCCTCGAAGCGGCAATGGGTAACGGCGGCGGATAGCAGCTGCATAGCCATGGGTAGGCGGGGAGATTCGAGGCTGATGATGCTATACGCGAAAAACTTGGTCAGGGAGACCAAAGCCAGCGAGGTGATCGCGGCGGAGGTGGAGGAGGAACGAATGACTTGGAGGAACGGATGGAGTAGGGCAGGGGCATCGAAAGTTCGAATATCCCTGCAGCCCTTGAGATCGCTTCGCAGGCGAGTGAAAGCTGAAATTAGCGGATTATCCTGCATGCTTTTACCCTTCTTCCCCCTCAGGCCCCATCGGTTGGCCAGAGCATGATCATCGTCGACCGCAGACATCCTCGAGCGAGGGCGGGGGGTAGAAGCACCATTGCTAGGGCTTGGAGGAGTGGAAGTATCTCGATCGTAGACACGGGATGCACCCCCTCCACCTAGAATGGCAGAAACGGAGGAGTGAGCCCAGCGGCCATGTTTGCGCATGGCCGAGGTGACGGTGATACATTCTGTTGTGACCAAAGCGACTGGGTCGATCGCGATAGGTAGAGAGGAAGAAGACATGATGAATTAATTAATTTCCCATAAACGAGCGGCAAGACTTGAGATTGCCCAACGAGGGAGCAAGTTCAGATCATGGCCCTTCCGTGAGGGGGGTGGGGTGGACAATAAGATTAAGTGGGAGGAGGTTGAGGGGGAGAGAGGATGGGGATAGAGATCTAGATGTTGTCTCTACGACGTCCGGAAGGCGCAACACAACAGCTGGTCTTCTCAGCTTTCTTTCCTCGGGCCCCAAATTGGGTTTAGCGGGGTGGAGAGGGAGAAGAGGTGGAACGAATGCATTTGGATTAGGTAATCCAGATCATAACGGCCACTTTATGCACAAATATATAAATGTCCCTGATGGATCCATGGTTCGATCATGTGGGAGGCGGTGTAATTGTTATTATTATCATTATTATTATTATTATTTATTCTGCCATCAACCACAACAACAAGAACAACAACAACAGCCAGATCCTCCTTGCATGAGAAGGATCAGTCTATTCTCATTTATTTGCTGTTAATTTGTTGAACCCCTGAATCCGTTACTTTTTCTTTCTTGGTATTCATTTTCTTTGCTTCTTTTTTCTTTTCTCTTTCGTTTCTTTTCCTCGGACAATTTCCTACATGATGTTCTGGACTGGAGCAATCACGGGGTCAATAATAACTAATAATCATGCTCAACACGTGTCATCCGATAGTTCAACAAGAATGAGGAGGATTGGGAAGAAGGAAACAAGAGATCGATATACAGGAAGAAATAGAATAGAAAAGAAATAATCAGAAAGGATACTATGATTTAATATTAGCAATAATGATGATAATAATATTAAAAACTATGGAGAAAAGTCGAGTAAAAATAATAATAATAACAAATTAATTCTTAAAAAACCCCACCGATGATGACTTTCTCTCTCTCTTCCCCCAAGATCTCTCAGCTCTCTCTTTCCCTCTCCCCTCATCCTTATTATTCTTGTCTCTCTGTCAATGCAGTGCACGCACATCATCTGCAATCAGCCTTAGTTGCGATCGACCCCTACTAACTACTTCGATGATAGTACAAGGAAGGGTACACCTTCTCTGGCAACGCAACCACTCGGGTCGAGAACCATAAACAATCCATTATTATCTCCCCTTCGTTTCAAATCCCCACACCTTGTCGGTCCATGCTCCCCGAGCTACGCAACCGCAGAAGAAACGCGTCGCATTTCTCTTTCGCTCACTCACTCTCTTCCAATTAATAACTTCCCATGGAGGGGCTCCTTCTTCTTTCCTTTTTCTTCTTCGCTTGACCACATGAGGGCTTTCATTCACTAATTCTATCCTCTTTTGGTGTCTTCAATTCTATGTCCATTTGTTGTTATCAGTAATTATTATGCCTTCTCTTCCGACTTGAACTCTCTTTTAACAGTTTTATTTATTAAATATTTCTTTCTTTCCTTTTCTTTTGTGGCAATACCTACCTACTATTCACCTTCTTTTCTTTCTTTTCCTTCTTTTTTGTCTCTCTCTCTCTATCGTTCTAATCTTCCTACCTACCGGTACTTAATCATTTCAGTCCTTCCTCCCCCGCACCCGCCGTTGTGGTGCGCGATCCTTCCCTATTCTCACCCACCATGGCGACCCTTCCAGGCGCTCCATCGGACTTGCCGTTGGAGCAGCTCACCCTATACCAGACCTCCGATCCTTACCTCTCCTCCGTCTTCGTTTTCTACGGTCCCGTCGCAACCGCCAATGCTACCGTCAGCAGCTCGCGCATTCAGGCGCATATCTTGACTCCAGCAGGATTTCAGAGTTTCTCTCGGATCACCGTCTCCCCCGCCGCTCCGTTATATGCAGCCGTCAACCACCTTCCCCGTGAAAAACAAGGCGATGAAGTCTGTCGAGGTCTGGCCGTCAGTATGTTGAAGTATTTCGCCGAGCTCTCTGACCCCGCCAAGGAGTGCTTGCAGACTATGGCTCGCGCAGGGAAGCCGGATGGGAAGATCCCCAAGATGTTTGACGAGATGCATGCGGCGGATCTAGCAAATCGCATGATTAAAGTCAACCAATCTTCGGATATAGTGAATGATATCCGTGGCACCTTTCAAGAGCGCAAGGTCCCCTGGGTCGATGTCGATGTTGTACTCCCTCCAGGGACCATACAACCCTCTCAGTCGCCCAATCCAGATGATCCCGAGGACCAGGACGGGGACATGGATGATACCACCGATGTACACTATGGAAAATACACTGCTCTTCTCCGGTCGATGGGTTCACCAACATTCCTACCCACATCGCGATTAAAACGGGCGCCTTCCCAATCCACCAATGTCAGCAAGTCCAAGGTATTCACCAGAAGCCAGAAGGAATCGTTTCGTCTAAAGATGTGTGAATTCGTCGACACGGAAGAGAGATACGTGAATAAGCTTTACACCCTTGTGCGCAATGTGGCGGAGGAATTTCGATTGAAGGCCCAAGAAAGGAGAGCATCTAGTACCAGTCCCAACGAATCCGACTTAGCCACGCTCTTCCCGCCATGCTTAAACGAGATTCTTGACGTCAACATGGGGTTCTTGGAGGTAATCCGTCAGGTCCTTGAAGAGACCGAAAAAGATGCTATTGAAGATATTGGGATTGATACCGAACTTCTCTCTTCCATGTCACAGCGAACGCCATCGGGGCAGATCGAAAATGATGCAATTGGAGCTGTCTCATTCGCGAATGCACTTCTAGAATGGTTCCCGCGCTTTTCACAGCCCTATGCAGACTACATGCGAACTCATACCAGCTTCACCCAGACGCTAAATTCATTCATGAGAGACAAGCATTCGAGTTTCTCAAAGCGCGTACAGGACACGGGAGAACAACTGCTGCGGTCTTTACTAATGGAACCGGTCCAGCGACTTCCTCGATACAGTCTTCTGATTGATACTATGACCGGTAGCCTTCCCTTGGTTCACCCCGCCGTGCGGCCCTTTTTGAAGGCTCGGGATGTTATCAAGGACATATGTTCGCTCGATAACCCTTCATCAACAAATCATGATGGAAGCTTCCGTCGACTAAAGGAGCGGGTAGACGGATGGCCATCGACAATCCTCCCCACAGGGCGTTTAATCACAGCCGTGGATTTCTATGAACTGTCACCACCGTATCACCTGAATGCGCCGACTTCGGATCCCAGCCCAGGTATCATGTTGATCTATAAAAATTGCTTAGTATTGCTAGCTAAGGCAGTTGGGAGTACCACCTCTGCACGCGGGTTGTTGGCCGAGTTGGACAATGCTGCCTCAACTACCAGCAGCACTTCACGATCGCTCCCGTCGATGGATATTCGAGTGGTACAAGTGTATGACCTTCATACGGTTCGCTGTATGCAATCCACGTGCGGTAGAGCCTTGTTTCTTGCTCCCACATCAATCTCGTCAAGACCAAACCAAAATACAACGGTAGACCTTCTCGCGTTGGAGCCTGCTTCTATGTATGAGGGTCGAGCCGGCCGAGTGATTGAGGAGATAGTTAAGGCCAAAATTGAGGGTAGATTCTCGGAGAAGGAACGGGAAAACGGAAAGTGGTCCCTGCGGAGTCCTTCTGGTACTGCTGGTAACATGGGCATTCTGGCATGCGTTTTCGAAGAGGACCAGGATGCGTCTATGGGTCGCGCTGGATGTTCCAAAATCCGAGTGGTATTCGACACGTCAAGAGTTGATTGCACCAAGATCCTGCAGACTTCTGACCTTGAAATGATCGTCTCGGTTTCAGCGTCCAATGAAGAGCTTTATCGCGTGGATATAGAATCAGTAGCCGGCAACGCTTCCTCAGACATTGTCACTGCAGATAGCTTTGTGGCTGTGCTTTCCAAGCGTCGTAAGCACCTTTTGTTCCCCTCGAAATATCTTGGTATGTACTGACAGCTGCAGTTCTAAATGTCCTTGTTCCGCTCCATGGCCCCCAAAATCGAACGATGACGGAGTCGATTGTTCACTCCAATTTCGAAATACTTAGCTACCTTGCTGGATATGTGGTCGCACAATTAAAGGCTCCACGGGGGTTTCGCCCTCCTTCGCCATCTAAATTACTTTCCAGTCTTTTAGGTGGAGGTCAATCAAAAGAAAACCACACCCCTAGCTCCAAGGGACCCAACTCTGCGACGTTGCTCGGTGAATTTCCCAAGATGCCTCCTCCACGAGCTAATTTGTCGCGAGCGAACACCATGCCTTCAGCTTTCCCTGGAAAAGAAGATAAGAAAGACGACCCCTCGAGTAAAATATCTGTCGTTGGGACGACGTCTTCTAAGGGACAGGAAAGTCCATTCAGTATCCTGGAACAGACGTTCGCAGCGTATGTGCTTGCTTTACAGTCCCGCAGTGGAAATATTGTCGGACGCTCCCTTCGAGGGAGAGATGGCGTGGATAGGTCCGCGGTCAATGAACTCTACAATATCCTACTTGAGGACCCCGGAAAAATTCAGGCAGCAGCTGAAGTGCCAGTTGACATTCTCTTCGTGGCATTCGAAACCTTTATGGAGAACGCTTGGAGAGAACACATGGGACCAGTTCTGGACCCACCAGTTCTGAGAGTTCTTCAGAGTCAGTTTGATGCAATGTTTCCCCGGGACTTTGACGATAACTTCCGTAAGTTTCTTGCAGAAATGAGCCCACAGAACCGTCGTGCTTTAGCGTCCCTGGTGCGCTTACTTGCAGAGCTGCTTGATGCCTCCGGAAACGATGGGGACCGTGGTGCCTTGACTGCGGCATTCGCCGAAGTTCTGGCAGTAGAAGGAGACCCCATTCAGTACATCTCGTTACTGGACCGGTTGGTGGACGACTTTGACTATTTGTTCGAGGAATTTATCCCTGGCGGTGCATCGGTCGAAGGAACCCTGAACTGCGATCAGACCAAACCAATTTTACACAACACAGGTTCTGTTAGTTCAAATGCGTCGTCTTTCAGAAGGCGATTTGGCTTCGGTTTGCACCGAGAAAACTCCAAACTTGAAAGCGAAAGCAAAGTCTCATCGATCCTGCGAACGCTCAGCAAAACTAAGGGTCCCAGCGATTCGGAACCGAATACACCCAAGGGCTCATTACTACGGTCTAAGTCCATTGATGTAGACACTGGTCTGGGTTATTTCCTGCGACCGGGCTCGCGTGATCGTCCGAGCGCATCACAGGAACAGCTTCGACGGCCTGACAGTTCTCGGGAGGAGACACCATCTTTATCCTCCATCAGAGGTATACCATCTGCGAACGGAGTTGTGAAGGTACGAAGAAAGCGAAGGAGCTCTTTGTCGGATCTAAGGCCAGATACGGCGTCTTCAGATACGTCCGCTATATCTTCAGGCCACGCTCAGAGGCCATCAACTCCGATGTCCTCGAATCGTTCCCGACCAGAGACTATGACCCCAACCAGGCAACCTCATTCACAGACAAGCTACGATTCGGGCTCTACACGGAGCCTCTCACCTGTAAAGGCTGGCTCTCCTGCGCGCTTGACATCCCCGAGTCGCCGGTCACCAATCCGCCCTGTTACCCCAAGTCGAAAAGAAAACATTGACCCCAAATTTTCACAAACAGAAAGATCCCCTAGAAAGAAATCAGAAGGGTCTGTGTCTCCCACTCAAGAGTCCAAGAGGCGGTCCCGAGCAACTAGCATACCGTCATCGAGGACCATCGGGCTCAAAGAGAGGCCAGTTCCTGTCAATGGAGCCGACACCAAACGCCCACAGTCATCATCAGGGCCTCATAAACCACAAAAGTTGCGAATGCAAAGTCCACAAAAAGTAATTACAATGTGAGGATCCCCTAGCCGGAGTAGTTACTAACATTTTCCATAGCTTCGGGATCGTCTACAAAGCGAGAAACGGGCACAGAATGCTGCACAATTAGGGTTGAAGGATGAGTTAGATCTTATCGGCGAGGAGCTTCGCGCGCTGAACATCACGCCGCAACAAGCCAATACTGCCGGTCAAAGCTCCGAATCATTGGGAGACCTATATTCTACGTCTGCGGCTAGTGCGGCGCTTTTGTCTCGAGTGCAGAACCTTGAATCGAAGTTCGAGATAGTTTCTGGAGAGCTCGGCGGCCGTACTTCAGTCATAGAAAAAGATTTGGAGTCGTCCCTTGTGGTGAGCGAGAAGCGGGCAAAGAAACTTGATGAGCTTTATCGTGAGGCTAGCGCCGAGAATGAAGCTCTATACGACCGGTTTAATACAGAGCTGAACAAGATTGCGCAGGAGGTGCGATCAGGTAATGGGGAAGATGCATTGAAAACCTACTTGTCCTCCGCGATGGACGAGATCGGAAGGCTCAAAAAAGAGAACTTCCGGCTCAAGAGAGAAGTCGGTGGTTTACGCGCACAGCAAGCCGCGGTGGCCCTACTGAAAGCGAGCGAATGAACAGAAATATGACCTCTAATTTTACGACCAGATGTGCCAAATGGCTGGTTACCCAGGGTTTTCTAGCCTCGAAATCCTTTCTCTTCCTATACTTCTCTGGGGGTTGTCGGGCTGGACATGATGAGTACATGCATATTATTGAAAACTTGAACATTCCTTCTTTTTTTTTTTCCTTTTTGGAACACTTTCTTACCTCTTCGGAGTGCATGGTGTCGACGCAGTCTTACATACACATGAAATAGTGTCAACTTTGGATGGATTTGGTTATCCTTCAGTAAGACTTGTGTGTTGTTGCTTTGGCGTCTTCAACGCCCCCGTTTCCAAATACGCCAACAGAGCACACCTTTCTTTCATTTTCATTTTCATTTTTGATTTCCCTCCGACGGCTTCACTTTGTTTAGCGAGTTTGAGTCACTTCATTTGCACTGAGATAGCATAGTCATAGGGTTCTAGCGGTGTCTGTCTTTCTTCCTTCTCCATCACATATCGTGTCTAGCTCACTTTCATTATCTTTATCTCATATTTTGTCTGTAGGATAATTTCAACTAGTTTACAATGACCTCAATACTTCCAATGCTTCAGTATCAACCATCTTATACATCCATTCCCAGTGCACCGTCCATGGATGCGATTGTGGCCCACTTATTCTCTGGAAGGCCTCTCGCATCCCCGGTAGCCACAGCTCCAGCGTTGGTAGTGCTAGTGGTAATTCGTGCATGGCTCCGTCGACCTCCATTTCGATTGCCACCAAGGGAAGCCTGAAACGAATCTGTCCGGGTGCATCCTGCGCAAGACGTCCCAGGAACTTGACCATCGCCGGATCTTTCCCCTTACGAGGTTGACGTCCAAGACGAAGTTGGTCATCTTGTAGAATCTGGCGAGCCGTCTGCAGATCCGAGGGCTGGAATGGTCGAACTATAAATGTTATTCGCGGTGGCTGGTGCATGATTCGCCCCGTTTCCGACTGATGAGATGTGGAATCTGGTCTAACGACAAATCGAATCCAGTACCTTTCGTCCCAAAGGCTCCATGGGGTGTAATTCTCGAACAAAGATATGTGAGGATCGTACCGCGAGATGGGGAGACGATTTCGCATGTATGGTTGGCGGGATAGGAACCAGACTGAGAGGTCTCCCTTGGGGGGTGCCTCTGCTGATTGGGAGGAGGGAGATTGAGGCCAGTGAAGTGGCTGGAACATGACACCTCCAAGGGTAAAAGCTTGTCTATTGTCTGTTGATGTGATGATGTCGTCTGGGCAGGTGGGGGGGAATACACGATGGTTGAAGTTCTCGAAGCTGCGGAGGGGGAAATGGTTTTCTGGGAATGGTGATATGAGTTCTGTTATGCGGCGGAGAGTTAAGGCTTGGATTTGGTGGATTCTATTAAGTGGCAGCGGTGTTTGGGGGAGGGATAATTGGCCGTCGCTGAGGGAGGATGATGGTGATGACGATAGGGAAAAAGGAAAGCGAATAACGATTGTCCCGGTCGCGAAGTTTGTATCGAGTATTTCGCACTGTTTTAGAAGCTGGTTTGAAAAATGGGTTGAGTCCTGGAGGAGATGCTGGCTGGACTTGATAAGAGATAGGATGGAGGGCGTTTGCAGAGCTCGCGGCAATTTACCGGACGATATCATGCTGCGAATGGCATTGCGCGGAGTGAGGGTCGGGTCGAAGTTTGTCGGGTCTGAGACATAGGGTATATTGTTCTCATGACAAGTTGCCAGGAGACTTGTCTTGGGGAAATCGAGAAGCGGGCGGCAGATAAAAATGCCGCCTGTAGACATGGACTGAGGGTTTGCCATCTTGGGCTTCGGATCATCGTTGCACAGAGCGTAGATCTCGTTCTTGGGTGTGATATGAAGCTTGTGCGAGTACATCTTTCTCGGTCTGATAATGGCAGAAGACCCACTCTCAGACACGCCGTAGATGCCATGGCACTCAGGAATTCGAGTCATCGGAGGTATACCAGCTAGTCCAGCGCCTCTGGCACCAGAGCAAAGTCTCCAGAGAGTTGTTTCGACATTGTCATCCCGATGATGGCCCATGAGGAGGGCGTCAATCTGACGGTCTCTACAGGCCTTGCCAAGGGCTTGAAAGCGCAATCGACGCGCGTGAGTCTCGAAGGCTGTCACGGGGCTGTTGCTTTGAGGCCATGAAAGCTCAAGAATTTCTGTCTTTACGCCTATGTTTTGAATGAGCCTCTAGGACAAAAAAGTGATATCGAAGGTCAACAGAGCAGAAAAACTGAGTTGGTAAGCCTACCCATATCTCTAAGCCATTTGGAGACCAATATAGCCTCGCGAGAGCTCTCTTCTCGGGCTTTGTGGTCCACGACAAACGCTGTTACTGTGATGTCATCACCTTGGCTGTGCTGGCTATTCTCCCACTGTTTACACAAGTGCGCCAGAGCCATGGAGTCTGCGCCTCCACTGACTGCGAGACCTGTCTATCCGTCAGTGCTCCGGAGTTCCAGTAAAGAGAAATTGCATAGTAGCAAGATATACCCAGTCTGCGTGGCAGGCGAGTCTCCGGTCTCCGCCCGGCCAACCCGTGTTGCGACTGCAGCCATACTCGTCGGAAGGATTCTTGGAATTGATGGAGGGTGACTGCTCCTATACTACCGTGACGTGGGAGACATTTCCCTGCCATTGATGTAGGAAAGGATGCAGCGGTTGGGGGGTAGACAGAAGGATAGAATGGAGAGAGATGTGGTTCACAAGGGTCAGATGGGATGATCTGGACGCGGTCTTGGCGTTTGGATCCCCAATCTCCTGCCATTCCACTCCATTATCAACAATAAATACGTAATATTATATACAATAGTTGATGGGATTTCTATGGGATTTCTAATCAAATAAAATTATAAGATTCCCTTGGCTTAATCTGTTGCGACGGCGAATAAAATGTGTTTGCAATTGTCAGGCTTCACCCTTACGGGTGATATATACATATTTCACAAAGTGACGCCTATGTACAAAGACCAGTAATAATATCACAGTGATGATGGTGGCGGCCCCAAGGGGTCGACGAGCCTAGATGACTACTTCAGGAGTTGTGAATGGAGGCTGATGCAGATCCAGAGGCCGTAAGGGAGCGAATGCTCCCCGATGGTGCGTTTCCACTCTCTCCGTTTGAGGCGCCTCCTGGTTCGAGTCGCTGGTTCAAGCCTGTGTCATCGTGGAGCTCCTGATTAGTTGACGTGCCTTTGATCTCCTTCTTCCCATTAGCCTTATAATACAGGACCATATCGCCCGCCGAGCGCCACATGTGGGCACGGATGGTTGCCAGCGTCATATTAGGGGGTATCAACTATCCACAGTTAGAAAAGCAGCCAGCACCACAAATCGGGACGTACACACCATTTTTTGGCAATACAGCTCCATGTAATCCTCTGGCTTCATAGGATTCTCTTCGGGCGCATCGGGGTCGGCCGGATCGATTCGCTCGGCGACATAAGCCAGTATCTTCTTCGCCCGCAACATACGGTTGGCATTCAAGCGGTTGTTATTCGTGCCATTAGCGGGATTCCTACAAACAAAGATTAGAGGCAACTCCACATCGGGTACAGTAACTCTGCAATCTGTACATACTCTTCAGGCTTGGCAACAGGCGGCAAGAGGTCGTCATATGGCTTCAGCGCGAATGCGACCTTGACTGGATCTTTCAGAGGGATTTGATTCTGGCTGAAATTAGATGGGCACTCTTAAAATAAGAAAGATCGGAGTTCACTCGTACCTTGAACAAGAGCTCGGCAAGCCATAGTGGTATCGATTTCTCAAGTCTTTCGATCTCTTCGCTAATACGGCCCACACTACCCCTAAAAAGGTCGGACGCGACAGCTGTATCTCCGGTTTCTTCTTGAATGAATACTGCAGTACGAGCTGGCACATTCAACACCGGCGTTTCGCTTTCTGGGCTAGGCGAGAAGGCCGAACGTAACTCCTGACCTGGGTTGGCGGAGAGAAACTCATCATATTCGTGGCGTGCACGATCGATGAAACCACCCAGGTTGTTCTCAAACACCTTCTCCTCCTTGATTGATGATTTATCCGATTCTTCTAACTTTTCCTCTTGGATCTGGGGTTTGACCTCCGACGAAGTTCGTCCTAATTTCTTGGGAAAATCCATGCGGAATTTCTTGCCGAATATTGACCCCCCTTTCTTTCGCTCCTCTTTGTCTGGCTCGGCCGGCGACTGTGGGAGGGCTGTAGGAGTTGGCTCTCCGGTCAATGATTTGTCTGTGTCCAAAGGAGTTAACCCTTGGGGTCGGGGGGATGAGAAGTAGTCGCTTGATTTGTCGGACATTGAACTTCTGGCTACATCTGTATTTTGTTGTGACATCGCATAGTCTGATAGCTCTCCGGGGGAAGTTCCAAGGTGGTTGTTATTCTGGATGGCCAGGGGTGTCGCCAGAGAGCCAGGGCTACTGGCGAATCCTATCCCAAACCCTGGGGTTGTAGGGCTGCCTAGCGTATCATACCCGGGCCGGAAAGAGGACATGGACGGGTCAAACGGTGAGCCTAAATGTCTTGAATCTGAATTAGGTATATCCATCGGAGCAGAGTGATTCTTTGCAAGTTCCTCTGCCCGCGCCATGGCCGAGGCACGATGTTCACCATCCCGTTTGAGCTCTGCATCAATCAGAGGAGCGAACAGCCATCGTAAGATCCACTTTCCTAGGTTGACTATGTACTGTTAGTAACCACCAGAGACGATTTACTTCTTAAAAAAAAAAATAAGGGGGGGCAAGGTGAGCCTACGCCTTTGATCTTCCCGTATTTGTGAGTAGTCTGTCAACTCAACCTCGTCGGCATATACTTCCGCATCAAAGCAGCGACCCGGTTCGAGGATCACAGATAGTCGTCCGGTACGAATATCGACTGTACACCAATGGGCAATAGTCTCTGCCGTGTTGACCTCGGAGGCGATATCATCCATATGCCGCTTCCCAAATGACTGAATGGGTACACACTGGGGGCAGTCAATAAAACTACCATCAAATACAGTATTTCAAACATTAGTCTTACCTTAAGAAGGTCCCATAGGACCACTTCCCCGGCAGAATCTTGGGTTAGTGTGCGCTTCCTGTCATTTAAGAAGAAATATTTGATGATTCCATGCTGGCCTTCTATAGTCTCGTCCGGTAAGGAATAAGCGGGAACCATCAGGTGGAATTCATCATCCATGTGTGGATCAGATGACGGTCGCTGGCCATTGGCAACTGGCATCTGTGCCATGCTATCATTTGCCCGTGAGCTGGGTAATGTGGATGTACTTGAAAGCAGTAAAAGAGACTCGTAAGGTATTTTCTTTAGTCGAGGCATTGTTGTCGGCCCCTTGTCGGAAGGGCTGGAAGTCTTCTCACGCTCTTTTGAAGACGGCATCGCGATGTCGGCGGTAGTATCAATATCATGCCAGCGGTTGATGCTAGATGTTGGGGTTGCGGTCCAGATGTGATCACCCGCAGCCACTACGTTAACCACACCTTCGTGCTCCTGTAAGGCGGCAACACAGATTCCTTGCTCAATGTCTCGGGATTGTCTGGTATCGGTCTTTGCCACAAGTCCAGAGCGATCACTCGAATAGAAGACAGAAAGCCGTGGGTGGTTTGAGTATAGCGACCAAACACTATCATTGTGCATTGTTAACGTGTGCATGCATCTGCCCGCCGTAAGGGACCACACTTTGATTGTCTGGTCCGAAGACCCCGTCATGATCGTATCGCCATCTTGGTTAATTAAGATGTCTCGGATGTTGTCGGTATGACCGACGAACTTGGTGATCAATTTCCCAGACTTTGGATCCCACAGCCGCACAACACTTTCCGGGCCTCCACTGGCAATGACAGAAGACACCGCGCCAAGAGCGTATACCGATCCTTTTGCTGTACTATCATCCCCACAGGCGTCGATATTGAGTATCTCCCCGCCGCCGTTCAGATCCCAGAGGTAAAGTTTATGGTCCAGACCTCCCGATGCCACCCAAGTTGAATGGCTCCCTGGTGTGGCCAGAGCCTTCACATAATCGGCATGTTTCCCAATGCGATGTGGTACTTCCGTAGACTCAGAATGCGGTCGCCATAATCTCACGGTAGTATCTGACGAAGCGGAAACTAGAGCGGAATTATTCTGCGTTAGGACGATGTCATTAATCCAGTGACTGTGGGCCTGGACTTGATTGCGAAACGTTGTTGGTCCAGGGCTTGAGGCGCCTAGTGACGACTTGGCAAAAGGTAGATTAAGGTCCCACGAGCAGACCACGCCATCGCGACCGGCGGAATATCTATAGTAAAAATCCGGTTAGAGACGGGGCGATGAGCGAAGCTGGTGGAAGCCAGGGGGCACTCGTATTGCCATCTTCCGGCGGCGGTTCGTGGAATACAACAACAAGAAGGGAGGCGGAGGACTGGAGGCTCACAAGATCGAGTTATCTGGGTCGATTGTCAAGCCGTTGACTCCCAGTCGATGGCCCCCTGGGGCATCAGGCAGAGGAAGCACTAAATATGGTAGGGACACCAGTCAGTGAAAGATCGACAGACCGTAACTCCTGTACTACTAGATAGGTGCTGTGGAGGAATGAAGTAGGAAGAATGGTTACGAAAAAACCATGAGACCTAGATTGCAAGTACATACCGTATGTGACCCTCTGATGACTTAGTTTCCGGGCCATGTAGTGCAAAAGAAGACAAACCCTCCCCTTGTTGAGAGGGTGGATTGAGGAGGACGAAGTGTGCTGCGGAGACGGACAGGTTGAATGCGGAGGCTACAACCGGGCGCGATCAGCACGGGCGCATCAGGACACTCCTTGTGGGGGAGAACGTGGCTGATGAAGATTAAAGATGATGATTAGTATTATTATGCGATTATGATTCAGGGGTAGAAGACGAGATGAGGGAAGTAGAGAAATAACAGAGGAGAAGGAGGAGAAGGTAAGAGGGAGAGGGAGTGTGTGTGTGGTGTGGTTCGAGCAGTCGTAGTGGAGAGGGGAAAGACGGTTCGATCACTCTTTTAATTGTTATTTACGGAGTTATTATTATTACCATCATCATGCTAATATAGAGGGATTGGCTACCTCCCTCCACCAGTCACTTGGCCCAGCGCCACATCAAGCACCGTCTCTTCCTTCCATCATCTTGACTTTCTTTTTCCCTCCTCAATATATTCCTGGTGGACTCCCCTGATATCATTGTTTATAGCCGACCCACTGGTTAAGACCTCACACGACATGTATCTCAATTAAGTGCAAATTGGTCTCATCATTGATCAGTCTATATATATCCCTACCTATCTAATCTATTAGAATCCTGGTCTAAGTGTAGTGTACATATATGGCCACTCAACAGAAAGAAAAAAAAAAAAAAAAAAAAAAACAACCAAACAAACAAACATTTATGATACATAAAATCAAACCGCCGTCAAGATCTCTCTCACTTATCCTCCTCTGCCTTGCTTCTCCCTTCAAGTGTGTTCCAAGCCCATTGGTAGCTTCCCAGGAACACAGCACCTCCGATTCCAATCCATGCAACCCGAGGCCCGATACCTCTCCAGAAGGCCCCGAGCCCTTCCTTTGAGATCTCTTGCACAACATCCTTGATACGTACTCCGGCGCCTTCACCATCTCCGCGACGGGCCAACATAACACGCGTCTTGATCACATCGAGCGGGGTCGTCAGTCCCGCTGAGATTGCCCCCGCCACACTTCCAAACATCGCACTCGTGGAAGCCGGCACATGGCTAATTGAGATATCCGATGAGGACTGACTCATCCGCTTAGCATAGGCTTCCTTCATCGACTCCCACATGGTAAACTGAATCACGGTGAACGGAATTTCCCGCGCGATGGTGATCCCCGCGCCCCGGTATAACTCCCGAATAACCTGGCCGTAGCCTCTTTTTGAGGTCCCCGTCACATCAGGATTGCGCAAAGCCAGAATATCCTTCAGAGCTAGGAGCGTAGAACCGCCAAATAGGCCTGCCTGGGCGCGTTGCTTAACCACTTCTGTCGGCACACGAACAGCACATGCAGCTATTTCTCCCATCGACGATGCAAGAGAATGTGTGAGGATAACATGGGCTCTAGATGGAGCCTCGGAATGCGATTGAGGTAGAAGGGAGCGCTTTACGCCATCGTAGACAATGAAAAAAGAGGCAGCCGATGGCGCGGAGCCTAGTAAAACGGAGGGAAGCCCTGCGTAGATTCCCCGGATGGTTTGTCTCAAGGATAAAGCCGAAGAAGGTGCGATCGGGGTATGGTGTCTAGCTTTCTGGAGGCGGGTTTTGATCGTATCCAAAGGATAGAGCGAGCAATCGACAGTTAAACCTGCGATTGCACCAGCCTAAGAGGAAGAGAGGAAAAATGTCAGGGATCTTGACTAGCCAAAGACCATAAAATGTGCATAGGCAGGGCATACTATAAGAGACCTGGTCCATAAGGAAACCAGAGGCTCCGTTTCGGAGCCCTGTGTCATGACGGCGAAGCTGGACCGCGAGAGTGTGCGTGGCTTGAGGCGGTACCTAAGGTAGGAAGCAGGCAATGATAAAAAGCACAATAGATGGCACAACAGGCCAATTAAAATTCGGAAGGGAGGCCGAATAGGAAGAATTCAAGTCAAGTGCTCTGGGATGTCGGGGCCATGAGAGGAGCACGCCGCGGAGTTGGCCGTGAAGCTTTTTGTCCGATAATCGCACCCCCAAACTCCGTAATCTCCGTCTTACGTCAGGATCATCGACTCTCTCGCATCGCATACGCACCCCTCAGCCATGCCATGCAGGGCAAATATGCAAGTTGGCAGGAAGAACAATAATTCCGGATGAGAATGAATATAAATCAATCCTTTTGTTTGCTTATGTATAATATCTACTGACTAAATACACCGCGCCAAAATCAACGTAAGTACCTAATAATAGCCGCGAAGGGAGGGTAAGTCCCCCATCAGCACTTTGTCCTCTCAGAGAACAACCTCTGGGGTGTTTTGGGCTAATGACAGTACAGGGAATAACACAGCAGAAAGATAAAACGATATTAGAAGTCTAAAAATCACCCATCGTTTGAAGGGAGGGAGAAATGTGCTTGGGCGAAACATGCATGGCCACAGCCTCGGTATAGATAGAGGGGCGAGGAGAGATCGGAAAAAAATCGTATCTCCCATTCCAATAGTGTTGGGCCCGTGGAGAGTACAAGAGAGTCGATGCGTAATAAATGACGTCGGTTTCAGATATTGGTCCGTGAAGGAAGGGACAACAGAACCAGGCCATCCGTCTGGAGAAAATTGTGGTTGGGCCGACTTGTCACGGACAGTGCAGGATGAAGAAATTTATAAAAAAAAAATCACACCCAAAATAGTATTATAGGAGAGTGAAAGGTTGCCTGTTTCAAGGATGGAGGAAAAAGGGAAAGGAGCACAAGATGCGACGGGACTCAAACAGCTCAGCTTTCAAGCCTTGTACATCATAATTAACACGACGATATACGGGCCAGTATCGAGCCTACTTGGCCTTACTAGGCACAGGAGGGCTTGACGACGGCGGCTCGAGAACGTGCGTGTGGCCTGGGGCCTTGATGAGCTCTCCGGATACCTCTTGCTGACATGCGTTGATATTCCGGACCCACTCATCAGTCAAAACATCGTCAAGCGTCGCACGGTCCTTCACGCTCACTTTGAGCATGCGGCCGATGATATATCGGCTCTCACGAGGAAGGAGTCGAAGAAGTCTCCAAGGACCCTTGATAACCTCTGGACGTGGGCCGGCTGATTGGGCAGATGCGGGGAGAGGTGGCGCTTCTTTGCTCGTTGTGCGTGTAGGCTTGTTAATGGAGCCATTCTTCTGGCTGTCACAATCCTTAGTATCAGTTGGGCTTTCCGGGGTGTGGTTTTCTTCCATTTTTGGCGGTGCTTGTTTGGATGAAGTCGTGGAAGAACCAGGTTTCTCCGAAGCCTGGGTCTGCTGGCTGTCATGCGCAGCTGATGGAAGATTAGGAGTCGACTTGACAGCCCTGTGTCGTTTTGGATCGGAATCTGGTACCGGAGTTCCTGGAGTGGGCGTAGACACAAAGAGTCTGTATGAATTGTCGCTAACTCTAGGCTGCTTCCATGGGAACCGACGTAGCGTCATACAGCAGAAGATAATGGCCAGGGACCAAACATCTGTGGGTCGAGGGTCATATTTCTTCTCATCGTACACTTCCGGAGCGAGATAAGGATCAGACCCGACAATGCCTAAAGTAATGTTGTTATATAAGCCGAGGCCACTTTTTGAGAAGACGAGCCGACGCATGGGAGAAACTTACCAGAAGCAGGAACAATATCATTCTCAAACGGATACCGGAAAACAACAGCACTGCCAAAGTCGATAAGCTTCATGATGCCGTGTTCATTGACGACGACATTATCTAGCTTCAAGTCCCGATGGGCTAGACCCATGCCATGTAGATATGCCACTCCACTAAGTATCTGCTTGAAGCAACAAGCAACCTCATCCTTGACCATTTTGCCAGTCATAACGATGGCAAACAAATCGAAGGGAGCATACTCCATGACTTCATACCAGTGGGTGCCCTCCTGAATGATATCGAGCGTCTCAATAATATTGCCATGGTGAAGAGTGGAGCCAATGCAGAATTCGGCCGTGACCTTTTTCGAGTATTCTTTGAGAGTTTCCCAAGAGTGGCGATCTCTAAATTGCTTCACAGCAAAAGTGACACCGTCGCTGTTACGTTTAAGCAACCGAACGGAGCCCCCCGCGCCCGCCCCCAGAACTTTTCCGAGCTTTCCGTATTTTGAATTGAGGCCATGATCATCGGCGAATGGAACGTTGTCTGGCGCCATCTGGTACGGCGTGCTCTTTCCAGATGACCGGCTGGACTTCTTTGGGAATGATGTTGGGGATTCCCCCCTCTTGCTTTTGTGGTGACCCATCTTGAAAAACCGCTTCAACTCTGACATATGACCGTGGTGCTTACCCTCAGAGGCATCTTGGTCTCTTTTGTTGCCAAAAAAGCCACTCCGCTTGTCACTTGTTTTGAGATCCGTCGCGCTAGATGAACGGGGGGTACCAGGACGAGGAAATGACGATGAGCTGGTTCCGCGGCGTTTTATATCACGCACGCCAAATATGAAGCGCTGGTCGAGCTGCGCCAGATTTTTCGGCTGGGGTGGTCGCCTACTGCGAGCGTAAGGGTCATTGGGCTCACCGACCGGCGTTATAGCACCTGGAGGGGTATATTCAGTCTTCGGTGTTGTGGGCGGACTCTCCTCATGGGAATTTCTTTCGGACCCAAGGAAGAATTGTGCTCGATGCTTCGACCCCTCATGAGGGTGAGAGGATGTTTGGGCAACATCAATTTGCCTGGACAACTGATCGGTTGAGCCCGGTCGTGAAGTCGGTGCGCTCTGGGGCGCTTTGATTTTTGTCGAAGCGCTCGTAGGTGGAGATGTTTCTGGCGTCATGACGACGGTATTGACGGAGGTGCCTCTATCTGTCACATGCGACGTCGATGAAGTGTCATTAGTTTTGGGTTCACGCGAATGGGTAGCCGCAGGTGTAAGTGGTGGAGTGGCCATCGACAGGGAGGCATGGGGAGACGGCAAACCGGATCCATTATCTCGTGCACTGCGATCGCTCGAGTCTCGGGATGCAACCTGCAAGGCAGTACGCTCTGGTTAGCCTTTGGTCATTCTTGCTAAGGTATGCGGGGTGATGCGAGGAACAAGAAAAGTCGTGGGGTATGCAATTCTGTTGCCTCGATCTGTCAATCGAAGTACATACTCGTGAGGGAGGTAAAGAAACTGGATCGAACGAAAACTTTCCCATTCGGGATTCCTGCAACTGAGACCTCTGCAAGCTGGCTGCTAACGAACGCAAATCATCTTCTTGCTTTCGACCTGGGACTACAGGCTCTGGAGATAAAGTAGATGTCGGCTGATTCGATGGCTCAATCTCCTCAGTCACTGAAGAGAAACGGACTTGGGCGGGTTGCGATTTGGACTCAAGGTCGACAGCCTCCGTATTCTCTCCAACAGGCATTTGGACGGGTTTTGATGGCCCTAAAGTAGGACCCAGGTAAGTTTAGCATGTAGCTTAAAGATGTAGCATGCAAGGGCGTTACAAACCAGGATTCATGTTGTTCGGGTAAAAGTTGGTGGCTTCAGACGTCATACTTGTCAATACCTCACTGCGGGACACATGCCCCTCCCCGGCGTATTTCGGGAGACCAGAAAGGATGACTGCGACGGACCAGCGGAAGTCGTAGGTGTTTCAATGACAATGGTTTTTTCTCTCTTTTGTTTTGGATTCTGCGGTGGTAGGTTGGAGACAAAGATGAGGTGAGTGGGACGAGATGGAAAGGCGCGGAGGAAAAGCGTATGCAGGAGGGAAGCAAATATTTCGTCAAGACCGGTGCCGTTGTTACTCACACACCCGGACCAGAACTGGAGCTTCAACAGCGGGCGGTCGGTCGGTACGGTATCCTGAGAGCCGGAAGAAAATCGGGGCCCATCCAAAAACGGGAGCCGTCGTGGGGTAGGTAAGGTTGGTCGAAGAGCTTTCACTTTCTTCTGTTCCAGAGTTCTGCCTATAGAAGAACAAAACACGGCCAAAGAAGACGAAAAATAAGGGATAAATAGAAGAGAGGAGAGTGTAGATGTGGAGTGAGAAAAACGTCGACGCAAGGTAAGAAGAAGAGAAGAGAAAGCAGGTGCGGCGGTAGACTTGGGGTTGCAGCAAGAAGCGGGCGGCAATAGCGGCGGTGATGGACCGGATTGGCACTAATGCTGGTGGACACCAAACGCCTGGACCACAGTAATCACAATAATAGTAATACAACTGATCATAACAATTAAAGGCCTATAAAGGTGGTAGATAGTTGATTGGAGGAAGAATCCCAAGACAAATGGAAAAAGAGAGAGAGAAAACAAAAATAAAATAAAATTGTTTTGGGAAGAAACTATTAATTGTTATGCTTAAACCCCGTGTATTGTTTCCTCGAATAGGGGAAGCTTTCCAATGGGGAAGAAAAAAGAAAGAAAGAAGTTATTTTCGTAATATATTTGTATGATCTCGCAATGAGGTAACCACCTGAGGGTGAACTTATGAAGAAAGAATCCTACCTCATGTACTAACTTAAGTATAAAAACTATGCACTGACAACAGAGCCTGTGTATGACTATTTCAAGTCCTCTCGGGCTAGTTCGCCGAGATGAGATCGTCCAGAGGGAATGAGAAAAAAAAAACATACTTTATCAATGCTCGGAAGCTCACGGAGACGGTAAGGTTACCAATGCAGTATTAAAAATTCACCTTTCCCCTCCTCTCCAAGATCATATCTAAGATATTTAATTACCCTACCTAACTCCCAGCAGGGTCGATAAATCATCGGCCATTCATTGATGCTCTTACACCCTCAGACCTCTCGCGTCATGATGACAGTCACCGAGGATAAAGCCTTGAATAACGCATATGTAGTCCCAAACAGAACTAAGTTCCCGGTGTCACAACAGGAAACTCCATGTGTGGCTTTCCAGTACTACTGACCATTCTTTTTTTTTTCTCTCATGCATGGACGAAAAAGGTCAGTCATGATGTTGATAATGGAAATTATCGCCCCGGAGGGATTGATTACCGGTGCCGTCTTACCGTCCGCCGCGAACAGAATTCGAGAACGACCCTCCAGATCAACCCGGGATCAGCCCTGCCTACCGTCCGGGATCACTCCTTGACCATCTGCCTACCCCGCTAGATTCTTCTGGATTGTCTGGAAATGCATGTGGATGATTTTAGGCGCAGTCCCTGTCCACTCAGCTGATCAGTCCTTGGAACGAGAGACTTGATTGAGTGCTGATATGACAGTATCGAAATGTAATTTTTTTTTTTAATTTTTAATTTTTTTTTTCATGAGACGCTCTCAGAAACACACTATTGACCTAACTTACCTCCCGGGTCAGTAATTGCCTAGTCAAGTAGTTATTAATTTCCAGCGAGATATTTATAAATATTTATCGTAGGTATGAACCATAGTTATTCAACCCTGTATCTTATTAATATTGCTCCATGTAGAGAGTACTACTATTCTCCGGATGATGATGGGGCTGTGGGCCACCGGATTGACCCATACCGCTTTGGGCCGATCTGTAAAATCGATCCAATCCGGTTTGTCTCCAGATCACGGATCTCCATGATTGGATAAGTATTAGATAACAACATCATCCAGCAATAAATTTCACAGTACCTGAGGTAGGTAGCAGTAGATTAGGTAGGGTGTTTTTAATGAATTCAAATAATAACAGGCTTTAACAAGATTATCAAAACATAGGCATGGCATATAACCCTCTACACGTGCATTGGGAGCCAATGGATCCTTAAGAGGCTCCAAAGTTACCTGTGACATACTTTAATCCTTAACTATCAGAGACAAAAAGAAAAGAAGGGATAGATACTGTTACAAAACAAGTGGGGAGTACGTAACCACCTTACCAAGATGAGTAAATATCACATTATTAAGCTCCATCCGCGTGTATTCCCACGCAAAGAGGTTCTCTGTCTCGGCCTCGCCGCGTTTTGCCAAGCATAATTATTGAGGGGATTGCGTGGAAATACATAATCTTCATCCTCGCCAAGCATCTATCTAATTTGGAAGAATGGATCAACTTGGTCTGTAGGCTAGGCAACAAACATACTACGGAGTACGTATGTAGGTGACCCTTGAATAACGAATCCATGCAGCTTCTTATTACCTACGTATACTTCAATAATAATATACCTAGTCCATGCCCTCTTGGCGATGTTGAGGTTGTCTCATGTCGTTCCTTGCTTATCCCTGACCCTTCTATTCCCGTCCCTTGACTTTCGTCATCAAGATGGACGCCGTCGTTGCCCCTTCCTATGTGCGATATGACGTGGGTACGATTCCATTATATGTCCAGGTTCGCAGCCTTCATCCCATACACTTCGCCCATGCATTAGGTAGTCTTTATTTTTATTTTTATTTTTTATCCTATTTTATTTTTTTTTTAAAAAAAGGAACTCCCTGGTCAAGACTGTCAGGTAAAACACCGCAGGTCAACCTCCATACATGGAACCCTTGATTCTTTTAGGGTTAATATATCCAATGGACGAATCCAATTCCAAAGGAGTATGGTCGCACAATGTACCTGGGGAAAAAAAAAATTAAACTCAGGTGGTGCAAATGCTTCCGGTACTCGACAGTTCTTTATATATCACATGCAGCCCTTATAATACAATTGGTAAAAGATCCATCTCCAAGAAACGCCGGTATCGTGATCACAAAAGCTGTAAGCCACAAGCAGTCGCATAATCGCAGTGACCCCATAAACAAATATACACTCCGTTCCCATCATTCTCAGGGTTTCATGGTACAACCTGGATGCCGATGGACTTTGCCTGAGAGATGACACTCTTGCACAATCCCTCAAGACTCAATCCTGACAGTCTCGTCTCGGAGTGCTTAATTTTGGCAATCTCGTATATGTGCTTAAGGGAGACTTTGCCGACAGTATCCTGGCCAGGGTTCATGGCGCCACGTAGACGGCCTTTGCGAGGTTCCACATTGGCGGCATTCAACAAAAGGTATGTAGTAGTCGGGGTGCGGAGATCAAATGTGAATGAACGATCGGGACGGACGGTGACACGCGCAGGGACGGGGACTCCGGCATTAATATGAGCAGTCCGGGCATTAAACTCCTACCATTTGTATATCGGAGTTAGTTGAGAGAGAGTTCTTTGGCTTCAATTGTCAGGTTATCTTTGCGGTGGGCTAACCTTGCAAAAGTCCATACTCTTGACACCTTTACTACCCAGGGCAGGACCAACGGGGGGGCTGGGACTTGCTTGACCCGCGCCCACAATGAGCTTCACGATTTGGTCTTTGGCCAATGCTCTTTTCGCCATGGTTGAGAGGATGAATGCGTGGTATTGAGTTCACTGACTGGTCGCGATCTGTTTTGTTCTTTTTGCGGCCGGGAATTTGGGGAGATTACCTGATTCGGCATGGCGTGGGCGGCGGCCGGAGTTACTTGCCGTTTCAAGACAGCAAGCGAAACATTGTTGAACCTTTGACGTTGGAGTGCTGGACGTCATTCCACCTTTTTTATTAGCCACCTTGAATTCCATCTCACACCCTCTTCTGACCTTCTGGAATTTTCTTTCATTCGAGATATCGGTTGTTTTTCTGTTGTGCCCCGCGCAACTTTTCCCGGAATTTCCCCCTTTTTGTTGCAGGCACGCAAAGCACGATAACCCTTTGGCCCCGCCGCCCTATCGATTTCCTCCGCCCTCACCTACAACTTACTACTTTTTCATCATTACCCCCCTTTATTTCGCCCATCATGAATTGGCTCAAGTCAACGTATGTCCACTTCTCCTGTTTTACATCCTACTCCTACATGTCTCATTACCGCCTCATCTGTCACTTCTGTAATCTGTGCCTGGCTGCGTACTGACCCACCAATTCACCGCTTTTAGTCTCGCAAGCGTTGCAGGAACCCAGGAACCCATCTATGGCCCCGAGGCCATTCGATCTGTCGGCCAGCAAGCACAGGAGTCCCCTTATACTGAACTCGCCAAGTACGACCTACGGTGGCGTGCTCACCAGTATACCAATGTCGAGACTAAGACATTCTACGTCATGGCCGACAATGGCACGCTGGTGATGGTTCAGATCATTTACAGCAACATCGTGTATGGCCTCTTTTCATTCCAGCCATCACCTTGAACTCCTTTGGTCTCCCATTCTAACCCGGTATCTCAACCATAGGGGCATCCATACCACCGCTCAGGTCACCTCGAAGATCTTCAATGTAAACGGCGACGGAGCCCACAAGTGGAATTCCGACCCCCTATCCAACTTCATGTTTGATGAGAGTATGCTCTCCTTCGGAGCCGACAATCTCTCCGTGACTCTCAACGAAGATGGCGATACATACTCCTTCAAGTCGGCTGTGAATGAGGACAATCTGATTAACTTGACATTCAAGCGGTCTGCCCCTGGATTTGTTATCGGCAAGGACGGAACAACTTATTTTGGTACTGATGCGGAGAATCCCTGGGGGTCGATGAGCCATGCTTTCTGGCCTCGATGCTCTGTGGAGGGGACAATCACCACCAAGGAGAAAACCTTTGACCTCAATGGCCGAGGCATGTTCATCCATGCCGTCCAGGGAATGAAACCCCATCACGCTGGTGAGTCGTGCCTTCCACCAATATTCAGGCTTTGCTCTACATACTGACTTCGAAAATAGCTGCGCGTTGGAACTTCGTAAATTTCCAGACTCCCACATATACTGCCGTCATGATGGAATACACCACGCCCCCATCTTACGGTTCTACTGTGGTGAACGTCGGTGGTATCGTCAAGGATGGAGAAATCGTCTATGCCGGCGCCACAAACTCTGCGACGCACCTGGAGTCCGCTCAGGATCCGGGAAGTGATTGGCCAGAACCTAAGTCCGTGAAGTTTGTGTGGGAAGGCAAGTCGAAGGACGATAAGGATGTTCAGGCGGAGCTCCAAGGTTCGCTTGGTAACAGACTGGACCGCATAGATGTTATGGCTGAGGTTCCGGGCTTTATTAAGTCAATTGCCGGTAGTATCGCCGGAGCCCGACCATATATCTTCCAGGTTAGTTGTTTGGGCCCGTTGTGTTTTGGTAATGCGCTCGCTAATTTGTGCACAGTTTTCTCCCCAGGATAAACTTGCCTTGAAGGTGAAAATCGGTGACGAAGAAATCACCGAGGAGGGCTTCATGTTCTCAGAGGCGACATTCATCTCCTAAACGACCATGCGTACATAGAGCACTATTTTCAAGACCAGTCTAAGGCGGATTTCAGTGCTGCTCGAAATGTTTTTCCCCCTGATGCTGTTCACGTCATGCCTATCACAAACCCCGGTTTCTAATAATTCATGAACTACATAAAGGCCATATAATATTATCTATACACCTGTCCTGTCCTGTCCATATTGTGTTACTCCATTAAACAGCATTTGAGGATTTTGTGTTTCATCTCTTCCTTTTAGAAAATAATGTTGATTTAAGCTGCTGGATATTTACAATGTGTTTCTCCCACCGTATTTATGTCAATTCCCTCTCCTTCACAAAACTTTCTCATCTTTTCATCTGCCAACCCCATCCAAATCTCGTTTGAACATTCGATATCACAATGGATGCCGCCCGTCTCCCACACAGATTGCTACCAGTTGGCCGTCGCCAGTACGTTTGATGATTCAATTTTCTCAATCTAGCTCGAGATATCCATGACAAGAGCCCCTCTAAAATGTTGTTGTTGTAGTATTCGCAGAAAACTTCGTGATAACATCATGGGAATCAGTAGGTCCTCTCAGTCTTGCCATCACCATGGATCCTGTCACTAATCAAACACCCCCAGCTCGTCCAGCTATCCGGTTAGTTCCAACCTCCAGACCGGACCAGACCACATCTTAGTCCATGATGTTTAACTCTCTACAACAGTCGACTTGCTCGTCGTGGGGGGGTGGTTCGCATAAAGAAGGAGGTTTACGATGAGATCCGCGTAGTCATCAAGACGCGCATCGCAGAGGTACAGAGTTCCTCCTGTTTCGTTGACCTTGGACGAATTTCACTCCTCTCATACAACAACATGGCTAATCATCTAGTTTGTAGGTTCTTCAGCAAGTTGTTCATATAATGGACTCTGCGTCCACCGGAAGTTACCAGCGCAGAGTAAGAACAGTGGTTTCATCTTGGATGTTATGATCTAAGGCTAATTCTTAGGGTTCTAGACCGTTTCCACGCGAGATGTAAGTCGAAAATGCATGACTGGTGAAGAAATAAAGGGAAATACTAATCATATGAATTCGTGGTCTTTCAAGGTTGCTTATGCGCTTAAAAGAGTAAGTCCTCCATGCCCTGTGGCCTCCCCCCCCCCAACGCAATTGAGATGTCCGCTTTGCTTACGAACATTTTCTTATATAGATGGGCAATACTTTGTATGGTTTTGACTAAGGATAAATACCTGGTCGACATAGCGTATTGCGAGAGGATTCTAGTTATCTGCCTGTAATTATGTCTAGTACAGAAGAAGTCTAATCAGGACATAATCAAGAAACGTGAGCATGAAAGTGACAAATATGTATGACACAAGCGACCTATTCTTACAAACGAAAGTATCCCGCCAGCGGCATCAAGTGTACATCCTGTATCATATAATAACAAAAGATAAAACAAATAAAGAGTGAAAAGAGTAAAAACACCGCAGAATATGGCCTCTAAAAAAAACAAAACAAAACAAAACAAAAAGAAAGCTCTGGTAAGAGTCGTCTATCAAGCTTCAATCATCAACTGCTCTCCTTCATCTAACAAAGTCGTGACTTTGGCCAAATCGGACACCATTTTATTACCGTGGCCAACCAGTAACAATTTCTCCGCATTTGCCGGCAGGCCAAGGTAGGTTGGGGGTTCTCTTTCAGGAAGACGATTCACCCATTCAACAAAGTCGCGGATACCAGTTTCGCCCGGAAGGACCAAACACTCGTCTTTTTCTACTCCCGAAACGAGCTTGTACTCATCCTCGAAGGCGGCGGGGGTGAGGAAACTTGCGACTAGATTCTCTAATTGTTGGAAGTCGCCGGGGTCATCGATTTTACCGCCATACATCTCAGTCACAAGGGTGCGGATCATATCCCATGGTAGTTTCTGAGGTGCAACATTAGAACGGCCTTGGGCAACAGTATCAACCCAGTGATCGATTATGAAGGCAGAGCACTCATACTAGATAAGATATGTTAGTATTGTACGGTACGCATAGCATGCGTCAAACACTTACATCGCTGTCGTTGAACTCCCAGAATCCCTTCCAGCCAAGGTTAGGAGCATACCGAAGTCGCTCCTGGACCACAGCATGCAGGAAAGCAAGCAACAGGTAAACACGAGCTTTTTCTACCGGGGGTTTTCCGGCCCTGACCGACAATGAAGACAATGAGTCCTTCATATTTGCGCGCACGCCCGCTGGCTGCTCATACATAAGCACACGAGAAGCTCGGATAAGGTTAACTGGTATCTTGGGGCTGGACTCCATAGAGAGGAATAGCCTGAACTCCTTGTGAGGTTTGAGGGATTCGAGTCGCTTTTCAAGGCTTTGCAGCCACGCAGGCGCCAAATGCACGTTCTTAACCAAGACCCAGGTTCCCGCCGAAGCGGCATTGCTGATGGCTTTGTCGGCGCTTTCAAGGCCTTCGTTAGAACCCATCGCAATGTTTGCGCATGTGGCATGCATTCGCTCAACAAGGGCATCGACCTTATAACTAGCGTCGAAGCCGGGGCTTGAACTGAGAGCAATCGGTGTTGTGGTGTTCACTTGCTCAACAATATTTTGGAGATCGGAGCTGCCCTCAAACAACTCACGACCGAATACAGCCTCGATGAAACGCTCCGCGGTAGGCACGAATCTGTCCATTCTGCATAGCTTGACCAGCAAAAGCGATCGAAGCAATTGATTGAGAGGGTCGGTATTCTCCTCCCAGATGACAGGAACGACATTTTCTGCAAGCTCCTCCGTGAAGAACCGGTCCCACAGATCCTGAGACACTTCCGAGAATTTTGATTTGAAAAGCGGCATGCTGGAAACCCGACCCATCACTTGTTCCACAAGTTCGGGTGACGTAGACAGATCTACAGCCTCCGTTGCATCGGCAAGGGCGATGTCAATGATCTCACGTTCCATGGGGAATGGAGAGGCTTGCGCAAGCAACATGGCCAAGGTGATACGATCCTTCTGGATCAACCCCAAAGACGTACGGTGGTAGGTCGTAACAAACAGGTCGCGAAGAATGATTTGCATACGCGCAGAATGTTCTTTCTCCAGGGCAAGGCGCTTGTTCTGATAAAGAACAGAGTGGAAAATGTCGACAAAGTATTGAAGAGAGAATTGGTAGAAGTGATTAATGTGGTGAAGTTGCTCCAAAACTGCAAATACAGCACTGCAAGCCTTTGCAATGATGCTGTAATTGAGGGTGATATTTTCCACCTCTGTCATGACCCCCTCGGTTTCCACCATCTTCTTGGAGATCTCGGCAGCCTCCGTCTTCAGAGTCTCAAGCGTCTCAATAACATTGTCATCATCAAGAATGTTTCCGCGGGACTCATTCAAGGCTTGGAGAAGTTTCTTCTCAAGCTGACGAAGATGAATCTTGAATTCGCCCTGTAATTTGACCAAATCAGTGCGCCGCGCATCCACATCAGGCCTCTCGAACTTGAGGACTTCGTTGAGAGATTGAGTTTGCAAGCTGCTTTGTGTGACAGTAAAGTTGACAAATGTTGTTCGACTGCACACGTCGGGGGGGAAGCATGCAGAAGGATCTCTTGTAGAGAGGAAAAGCTTAAACGAAGGCGAGAAGTCAATTTCCTGCTTTCCGAGTTGAATAAGGACACGTCCTCCTGTCTTCTGGTATTCTTTGTTGAGAACGTGGTTCAGAATGGGATCCAGGTGCTCAGCATCCTGGATGAGAATGGGATTACCGAAACGCAAAGCACTCTCCAACTGTTTGACAAAAGAGTCATCCAAGAAGCTTGTCACTGTAAGTTTTCGGTCCGTACTTTCCTTCTGCAGAAACTCGGTAACACGACCAGAAGGATCGATAATCAGAGGATATCTGTTGTACCGTTTCAGGACAATGGCGTTTTCTGTACAAAGATCATCAACTGGCAATGAATGATCCTGCCATGTCAACCGCTCGTCGGCATTGGACAGATACTCGGTTATGGGGTTGAGAGGCTTGAAGCTGATACCAGACTGCACCAACTGATGAACCCAGTCATCAATCATGGCCTTCCGGAACTGTTGGTCATAAAGACCAGCATACGCCAAAAATGCCGACGCGATGAGGACGTCCCCGACAAGAGTGCTAATCTGGGTTTCGAAAGATTTACTTCCTTCCTCCCATCTTGTCCGTTCAGACGACAGACTATCAAGCAAACGAACACTCCGGTCCACCTTAAATTGTACTCTGGACATTTCCGTCTTGATTGCCTGGGTCTCACTGATGAGAGCGGCGTATTCAGCCTTGTATGTGGAAATACTGCTTTCGAGATTCTGGATGGTGTTCTCAATGGCTTGAGCCTCGGCCTTGGTCTGCAAAGCTTGCTCTTCGAGCCGATCGACCTCCTCACGCAAGGGACCTACACGGTCTAGGATTGCTGAGTAGTTGACTTGGGCCTCGACCCACTGGACCAACGGTCCACAGGCTTTACTGGCCCTGTTGACACGCTCATAGGTGAAGTCTTCCTTGGAAAGGAACTCATTCTGCATCTTGATTCTGTGGCTTCTGGTCATTTGCCTCTCATTGTCATAATTGACAATACTAGCGATGAAATCATCCCTGCGAATGAGGCCTTGAATTGTCTTCCAGCTATCCACCTTATGGCCAAGCAGGGTACAGACAGCTTCTAGAGCAAGACGAACGCTCGCTGGGGGGTTACCCATAGAACGAACTTCAGTGAGGTGTTGGCGCTTGATGTTACTGACACTCTTTTGAGCCTCTAAAACAGCAGGCTCGGCTTGGGCAAGATCGTTGAGCACAACTTCTTTCCGGAGGACAACCTCTTTCTCCTGTTTTTCTAAGGCTGCCTGGACCTCGAGAGACACAGCTTTCCGTTGTTCGGCTTCTTGTTGATCAGCCACCATGCGTTGCAGTTTCTCATTGGCCTCGGTATCTTTCTTCTCTAGCTGTGTCTTTTTCTGGGCAAGACTAGCGCGCAAGTCGCTAACCTTATCCACTGTATCTCTGAGCTTTTCGAGACCCACGTTTAAATGTCTCTGTTGTTCCTCGAGATCCTCCCGTTTTTCATTGAACAGCTTGACGTAATGAGCAACAAAGTCGAGGTAGTGGCGAGGCGTCAAAAATGTCGTCTTGCCTTGTTGCTTCTGGAGTCGTCCATTGAACTTTTGTAAGGAGTAGTGGATATACACCATCGAGTTAACAACTGCATCTCTATGCGACGCGGGAAGACTCAATTCGCGATACGCCACAGGAATACTGTCAGGTGCAACGAAGTTGGTTTTGTCTAGGTCAACTGACTGAGTCAATTCAGAGCCAACCTGGAAAAGTGCCTGGTCCGACCAATCGCCCATCCAATTCAGAACACATCTGTTGAAAAGGGCGGGACTGGTGGCAGCTTTGGAAGACAATCCTTCCTCAGGTGGGTTCATCGTGAAAACAACATGCAAGTTCTTAACGATCTGCTGGGTGAACCATTTATAAAGCTCTTCTTGAGTGTCGAGAAGGAGGCCTTGGCGCTGGGCGCCTTCTTTGCATGCAGTCATTAATGATGAAAATTCATCGCCTTCGAATAAACCGGGAACTTCAGCATTCGCCAGAAGAGTGTTCATTCGTTCCAGGAATCCTGAGTCGAGCACATTCGATTCATCCATGACAAAACATATCTTTTCACCCTTACATCCTGCACGGCGAAGAACGCTTCGAAGGTCATCGTCGAAATCTTCCGACGAGTATTTTCCGTGCACCTTGATCTGGAAAACTTTCAAACCGTTCATCCACGCAACGAATCGCGACAGCGTAGTCTTACCACTTCCGCTGACTCCAATAAGGATGAGGTGACCTTGAGGTTGGCGGAAAACTCGGTCGATGCGCAAAGCATGTTCCAGAACATCATTGAACAATACCAGGGGAACATCGACCTCTTCTTCGCAGAAGGTTTTCAGACGCGCTTTCACGAACTCACGAAGCTGTTCTTGCTCCACAGGGACGTAGTTTTTGGACAGCCAGTTCGAGAACAAGATTGGACCCTTAAGCGCTTGCTCTTCATCAATGGTAGGGAAGTTATCAAGAGCAATGCGCCGCACCGCATCGGAGGTCCACATCCTCTCGTCGTCATCAACAAGTCGATCTTGGAAGAGACGTAAAGCTTCGTGCGCCCAGATACGAACCAATCCCTCCACTGGCAATGTTTCCAGTGGTTTGATAGCCTCGTAGAGGCCCCGCACCCATCGAGTAAGCTCACGGGGAGAGTACACATAATGAGGCTGGATCTTTGGAGTAAACCGAGTTTGAGATTCAAGGTACAACTGCACCATGGCCTTCGTGAGATTCTCAGAGTATCCACGGAGTAGAGGAAGAATCTTGAGAACTGCAGAGTTGAAGGTACCATAAATTTGCATGAGCGAGACCTCTCCAGGATAGTCAACCATAATTAATGGCGAATGACGCAAAAATCTCTCGGCCATAGGTGTACGTCCTGCATCTGTGGGAGGGTTGCAAGCTCCAACAAACTGGATGCGATCCAGGGTGACCCATGTTTTGTCAGAGGTCCTCCAGAAACCATTTTGTTCAACAAGTTGGCGCAGGAAGGAGATCGCCCGCTGTGTTCCATACCGATCTGGTGCTGGAAGGTTGATTTCGTCGCAAAAGATCACCAACCATCGACCAATCTGGCTTGGGGACATAACCACGCCATTCAATGTCTTCTTATATTCACAGTACTGCTCAAAGGTCTTGATCAGGAGATCAGGCGTTGTGGCACTGGAAAAATTGAGACCAACAACCTCCATATTCGGAAGTTTTCTCAGGGCAGCAAATAGGGTCATGGTTTTACCAGATCCAGGAGGACCACAAAGGAGCAATGGCTTATGCTCGGCAAGCCACGAGTACAGCACATCTTCGTGGCGAACCGTGTCGACTGTGGGAATGACCACATCAGTCTGGGTGATCGAATGTGTGTTGATTTCAATTGAAGGGACCTGTGACTGCCAACTTGACCATTCTGCCTTAGGGAGGGTGATGTCAAAGTCGATAAGAGACTGAATCCCGTCAGGAGGAAGGTCAGTTGTCGATAACCCAGACACGAATTGGCCGAATGACTGTCGATCGCTTAGTGGACAGTCTCCCGTGAAAGACCAAACAAGCGCTAGAAGAAGCTTCTTTGAGACGTAGCCTTCTATTTGTTCAGGGTCAAGCGGGAAGTCAACGTGCTGGATATTATACTCCAGAATATCCCTGCAGGCTTTGTTCAGAAGACTGAATAGCGTATTGAGAGCACGTATGTCGGTGAATTCCATGATATGGTTGTATTTCTGAGCCTCTTCAAGAGATTTCAACACAAGGTCGTCGGATTGGAGAAGCTTCTGGAGGACGTTCGAGACCATGTCTTGTGTGTCCTGGGTTTTGATAGCAGTTTGGCCAGCGGGCGCACTATCGTCATCTAGATCCTCGAAAGTCTTTTTTCGGAGAGACTCAACATAGTTCGAGATCATCATCGAAGGAGTGACGGTGTCATCATTGAACCAGACCATACCACAACGACTGACCGTCGCCAGGGTAGCATACTTAAGGCTCTCAACCTCAAACATTATGCGTACGTTGGGGGGGAGGTTGAGACGTTCTCCATTGGGCAGAGTTAGGAGCTTGTTGTCATCGAGAACGCTGTTCAAATTTTCAACCCATTCGGGATCAACATCGCCATCAAAGACAATCCAGTGTCGCTTAGAATCTTCACCTCGAAGGTTATCGACTATTTTTCTCAAAATGCCAGTGAACAAACCATCGGTCCATTCTCTAGTGGTGCTGTCAAGGTTTCCGTAGAGAGCTTCCTTGGACATGACCTTGGAATCAATGATATGTGAAACCCCTTCGACACCCTCTATTTGCTGGAGGGCCTGCAGAAGAATTTTCCAGGCAGCTGATTTTCCAGCTCCTGATTTACCTACCATCATTACACCGTGGTGGATGGTCTGAATTTGGTAAAGCTGCAGCGCCTTGGTAGTCCACATCTCACTGTCAACGTAATGTTGCTCCTGAGCAATCGCCCGAATAGCTGTTTCAAGTTTCTCATAGTTTGCGGGGACGTATTCCACCCCAGCAAAATCTTGTGTTTGTATCTGAAGCATTATTTCGACATCCTCACGGACAAGTTTAGGAGCAATTGTCTCACGCAGACTTTGAACGATGATCTGCGGTTCTAGGAGCTCATTAGGGTCAAGCTCGTCGGTTGCGTTGGCGATTCTGGCGCGTTTGAGACCACCTGAGCTGACCAAAACGCTTTTCAGGGCACGCAAACCAAAATCGTAATGAGCTTGTTTCGATAACTGCGAGGCACAATGGTCGAAGAAAGGGACGGTTTGTGTCGACAGATGCTTGGCTTGCTTGAAACCCTGAGAGAAAAGCATCACCTCTGCAATTAGCTCCTTATCAGGCTTAGACATTGCTACACTCCGGAAAAGTTTCTTGAGGTTGTCGGGCAAGTTCGACCGACCCGCGTAGCCTGGATTCATAGTGATAAAGATTCCAGTGTTCTGGTTGACATTCAAGCGTCTTCCAACCAGCTCGATCTGTGATTTCTCATCCACTTCTCCGTCCTTCAAACCAATCTGGATGTTCTGAATCTGCTGGGACACTGCGGACAATATTCTCTCTTCCAGGCGATTGAATTCGTCAAAGCAACCCCAAGCACCAACTTGACAGATACCAAGGAAAATCCGCCCCATGGCTTGGAAATCAAAAGTGTCATCACAGCAGAATACGAGGGTGAAGCGTCCGAGCTGTAGACCAAGCGCTTTTACGGATTCTGTCTTTCCAGTACCAGCCGGTCCATAAGGAGAACCCCCGAGTCGTTGACAAAGGGCCTGAGTCAGGGTTAAGAAACAGCGATCGGTAAGGGGAGTGCGGACAAGCCGCTCCGGGACACCAAGGTATTCAAAGCCATAATTTAGCCTGGCATTCGCCATATGAACATACAATCGCTGGAGAGGTTCGTCTTCCTCGCGATATACGTAGCGCATTTGGAGCAACCAAAGATAATGGATAGGTGTCGTAGCATTAGCTGTGATGAGTTTCGAGATTACATCGCGCTGATGGACGAACTCGGTGATCATATGCTCGCACTTCTTTCGGGTGATTGCATCCAGCTCACCGAGAACAGTTGCAGCAAGAAGCTCGAGGATCCGAACTTGCGCGTCGTATAATGACGAAAGATCATCGCCACCATTCTCCAGAGACTTTTGTACGGCGTTGGTCCAGACTGCTTGACTGGCCAAAACGACGATCTGCGCAGGGTAGTTGGCAATATAGTCATTGAAAGCAGCAACGTCAACTTCAGCAGCGGTATAGAGAGGCTCAAACTGGCCAATAGCTTCACCCAGGAGCTCTGCGAGTGTCAATTTCATGTTGTTTTCGATCGCGCTAAGCCAGTCATTGATCCTTGGCGTTTTCACAAGATTGATCTCGTTCTTCAAGTGAACCTCCTCGCCTTCTTTTGAGGTAAACCCAGTAATGTTGTTGTCATCATCCATGAGAACACCAGATAGACCCGCAAACATCTTCTTGAAATGTTTGGCGACACGGAAGATGTCGTTGCTGTTACCAATGATTTCCAGTAGGTCTTCGTCACCAACGAAGTAGAAGCGAGGGAATGAAATACGCTCTCGTTCCAAGTATTCGCCCAGTGCTTTTTGGATCTTGTTTAATAACTCTGCTAGTCTTTCCAAGGACTTCTGTACGCCATTGATCGAAAGCACATCAAGCACAAAAGGAGACTTGTAGACCTTCTTCATGACGGCGAAGAACTCGGAATTGATGTTTTGGAAGCGGCCCGACTCCAGCGGGAGAAGGTGTTTGATATCGGCGTTTCCTGTAAAGACTCCTTCTAGGTAGACCCACTGTCTTTGAACATCAATCCAGACATCAAAGAGAACGTGAACTCGGTTGAGCTTATCTTCCCAAGATGAAGCCTCTTCCTCGAACTCCTTGAAGTACGGGGAATGCCGCATTGCTTGTAGAGAGTTCAAGTTCTCGCTGCACTTGGCAAAAAGGTCGTCAAACCCGCGGATCAGGCGGCACTTATTTTGGTAGTTGACAAGGTCAAGCGAGTAATTTTGCCATGTCTCTCGAACAGATTTCAAGAACTCCTCCAGTGCCATCTCACCCTGAGCTTGGGCAATGATGTTACGGATAACAGTCTCGCTCGCGGTCAGGTTAAGATCCCATACATCACCCAGAGTGAGTGAGACGAGGGAGAACCTCTTCCCGGGTTTCAGTGCCTTGTAAATTTTCTGCCAGTGCCGTTCCCGAACAGCCTCTGACTTCATATCAGATAGCAAAGAATTGATCTTGAGTAACTGTCGCAAAACATTTTGAATGTGTTCAAAGGCGGCATATTGGCGCATTCGGCTAGGCATTTCCTTTGTCATCTTGATTAGCCCATCAATTGACTGGCGAAGTTTTCTCGGTTGGACACTTGTCCACAATGTATCTCTAAGATCATTGAGACTCTTCCAAATAGTTGATAGTGCCGCCCAGACTGACATGAAGTCTTGGACTTCCTCGAGAATAGCCGGCAGCGCAGACTCCGCGCTTGCCGGAAGGTCAAGGGCCTCTTTCGCCTTTGACACCATCTCAAATTCGGACTGAAGCGATTCGAGGCGGGACTGGAACGAGCTCAAGGTCCGAGAGGCCTCATCAGGGGGAATGGTACCAGATACAGGTTTTTCATCATTCCACTGGGCAATAACCTCGGTGACCTTGTCGCCGATAACCTTGTCCTCGGCGGCGATCTTGGCACGTAGGCCTTCTGTCTGGTCATGTACAATTTTGCTCTTGCGCGCAAGCAATTCATTCAAGGCGGCCCATTCACCGTCAACGTTCTCCACGTGAAGCCAGTCACTCGGGAACTGATAGCGCTGGCGAACAAGAGTAGCCTGGCCTTGGCGGAACATTTCAACTTCCGGCTCCCATACCTTAGCCTTGCGCTTACATTGCTGAACAATCGTGATGAATGATACCGCATGTGCGGTGGAGGCAGCTTCCAGTGTTTGTCCTTCAAGATCCCGTCGCGCCGATGCAATCTCAGAGTGTACTTCTCGCATACGGCCGCCAAGCTTCGACCCAAATCTCAAGAGAATTTCATGCTGCCATTGGTCGTATTTTGCATTGACCTTTGTTTGAACCTGTTCGTAGTCGATTTTGATATTACCGAACGACCGGCTTACTTCTGATGTATCGAATGTAGCTCGGCTTTTGCGGATCTCCTGTAGTAACTGAAGCCATTGAGACAGGTCATCGCCTAGAATATCGTACACCTGCTCAGACTGCAAATCCCACAGAGATTGGAACTGCAACCACTTGTCGACATACTCCGAAACCTCCTTCAATCTGGTTTCCACTGCATTGTAAACTTGATTCAGCTCCTCAATGCAATGTTGAGGAAGGCCTGCGAAGCAAGAGTCAGAGACGTGGGCCTTCTCAACATCGATGGAGATCTGGTATCTCGAGGATTTGATCTTTTCAAGGTTGCAAACAACACCCAGCCAATCCCCAAACTGTGAAAACCAGCTTGCTCGAGCAAACTGCAAAGGTGGGTCGAGATGAAGAACCTGGTTACGCATGGAGATTTCATGAATAAGCTCAGGAAAGTCGATGCTATAAGTGGGTCCTTCTGTTTGCAGCTCATTGAGGGGACGGGATTGTTGCTGTCCATGTTTAGCTTCCTGGAAGGAAGAGATCCATTCGCGAATTGCGCGAAGAAGGCGGTCGCGAAGTATAGATTCGATCTTTTGGTTTAATCCAGAAACCCAGTATCCTAAGTTGACATAGTTTTCCAGATTGAGTTTGTCGACCGCTACTTGAATGGCATCTAAGCGGTGCTTGAAGGCTGGCCCCTCATATGGACATGTTTTGAGCTCATGGATTCCCTTCTGGATGCTTTCATTGATCGAAGCCAGGACGGCAGTCTTTGACTGGAGCACAGATGCAGATCCACCGAACTCCCGAACAAATTGTACATGTTTGCTCTCTCCTCTACTTGGGATAGCCGAATCAATTGCGCCATTAGCCAACGCTGACTGCTTAACGTGGAGTTCGTAAGAGTGCACGAACGATTCCCACCGCAAGGGAACACCCTTGATAATCATACCCTGGGTATCGTTCACGTATCCGTTGAGAAGAATGGCGACCTCAGTCATTGACAGGATTGAGCGATGGGTCTGCAACAAGGTTCGGACACTCTCCATCAGGCTGATGGCGTATGGGTACACGCGCTTGGCTTCTTTCGATATATTGCTCACAGCATGAGGGACCTGGAAGTTTAACCAGATAAGGTTCCGAACTTCTTTGAACAGGGCAATGACCTGAGGGTCAAAGTTTACGGTAAGCTCGAGGGTATTGCCCGCAGCACGGTTGCGCACAATGTTAAATAGTCGACCAGATATCGTTATATGCCGCCGTTGCACATCATGTAGCCATGATTCAAAAACTGGCCGAGTGTCCAATTTCTTCCGGAAAAGGCTGCTCTCGGCTTGAAGTTTCTGGCCTTCGGTGTGCATATGCCAGTCTTCTCCTAGCACGTCCTCGACCTTACGCATATATCCAGTGAGCTGGCGTTCGATCTGGCGCGCCCACACAATCGCTCCCGAAACAGGAGGCAGATCGCGTAACTGTGCCATTGCATGAGCCTCAGAATGACCATACTGTTGCTTGAACCGCTCATGTAAAGATGTGATATCTTGCTTGACATTCTCAATGAGTTGCGTCTGGTATTCTCCAATTGCACCTCGGATCTTAGGCCGCACAAGAAGGGCATTGAATTTAGAGAAGACACGGAACATCTCGTTGGCATTCTTCGCTGTCGCAAGGCGATCGCGAAGGCGGGCTATAATGGAGTTCTCGACTCGTGATGTGCGCTCATTGTAGGCGATCTCCTCTTGAATCCATGACTGGGTCCCCTCAGGGCTAACATCCAACACATCCACGTTCTTCAGGGCAGCGTAAGCCTGGGAGACCTCCTCCACGGCATCAACATCTCCAATCTCCTCCACAATGACGGCATCATCGGATCCTGGCCCCGCGGCGGTAGCTGCAGCAGTTGAGCTCTTGGGTCCAAGAACGTTGACAATGGTTCTCTGGAGTTGTTCATGATTAACCCGGAACGTGTTAATATATTTCAATCGTTCCTGGGTTGCCTGGTGGCGAGGTACAATCTTTATCGGGATGAACTTTTCATTCCGACGCCTTGTAGAGTCACGGGCAACATTTGTGAACTCTTTCAGGTTCTCTTCCCATGTTCGCCAGATTGCCCCGGCCGTTTTCATCAAAGAACGAAACTCGCGATAATCCAGATGCAGGATTGTGCGACCATGTAGAAGGGAATGGATCTGGGTGTCCAGATCTCCGGAGATAGCCTCGACCAACGCAAGAGCGCGTTTGATGGGATAAGGGCAAATCTTCAGCTTCTTGTTGAGATGGTTGAAAATCAGATTAAGGGACTCTTGTACTTTCTGGAGGGTCGTTGCGGAAAGGAGTTCGTCAAGGGGGAAGTCCCGCATAAGTTGGTTATATTTCTGGACCAGGTCTGTAGCCTCTCGAAGACCAGTGTCAGCCACAAAGCTCAGGGTGGCTTGATATCGTTTTGCATGGCGCAGGATATCCATGGTCAATTGAACACCATCTCCACGGAGTTGGTTTTCGATACCCTCAAGGGCAGTCTCCATGGATAACCAAAAGTTGATTTCTTGGGCTGCCGAACCGCTGTCGGCGTCGCGAGACATCTTCGTGATTGTCTGGATAGACCGGATCCAAGCGTTAACATTATTTTGAATGCTATTAATGAAAGCACTGCTTTCAAGTGTGGTCGAGTCGATCAATTCCACCGACGGCTTCACATCGCGCTTCTCTGCTTCTGCCAACGCAGCTTGAACAACTTCATGGAGCGGCAGATTCAAAGCGGGAATCTCCACATTCTGCTGCAAATGCAGGAGACCCAGTTCCAGCTCCGCAAACTTCTTCTTTGTCCCTGGTACTCCGGTCTTCACCTCAGTGTCGGTCCGAGGTTTGGGGCCGCCCAGCGACTCCTGGTTGCGGGTGTAGGCCTCGAAGTAGGGACTGAGCCCATGGTGTACGAGAAGATGCAGAATTTCATACGGCGACAAAGAGGCCCCCTGCTGCGCTTGCACATTGTTGAGAGATGCCAATCCGGGGAGGTTCATCACCTGGATCTGCGACGATATAGGGAGCGACGGATCAATAGCGGAAGGACGTTTAATGAAAGCAACGGATGCGATAGTGGTAGAAGAGGACGATATCTCGGCGGACAGATTGTAAACATACTGAGGGGAAGACGCTGCAACATGTTAATTTCCTCATCTTGATGGACGTGGAAGGGCGGAGATATACGTACCTTCAATGTCGTCTGTCCCATTTGGCTCCTCCGAAGCTACAAGATCCTTCTGGACGTAGAGAGCAACCTGCGACTCCGAGGCAAATCGCGTACATCGTTGTACCGTTTCACTGTACTTAGACTTTGATAGCAAACTGCCAGGACCCTCTAAGTCGGTTTTCAGAGCTCCCAGTGTCACTTGCAGCACATCCACCAAATACTGTACGACGGTATTCGAGTCGACGAAAGTCGCCGGGGTACCTGGTGCAACACCATTTGACCCAGACGAGGCGACCTCCATCGTCATGACTGCTTAAACAGATGGGCTCGCGAAAATCATCGAGCGTTGTGTGTGGGAATAAGTTGGGGTTCGGGAAGTACGTGGTTCCGATGACAACACAGCAGTCGCGACGGAGGATAAAAAAAGCGGCGTGGTGGAAGGTGTTGACGCAGAGATCGAAGGGGTCGGACGAGGTCAGACAGAGTCTGATGGTAAAGTCTCCAGCAAAGGGAAAAGGAATGAAAGAGGTGGCTTAATAAAATAGTATTAGGTAGGGGGAAATAGTTAGTTAAGTCATCATCAACTGATTTCCATTGCAGGACGCGGCGGCGTGTTTTCTTAGTCCTTTCATTTTGGGCTCACTCAGGGGGAGAGGGAGCTTTCCCCCATCGGGCTTAGCGTCAAACCCCGTCCCAGTGGTTCCGTCCCACATAAAACTGACTACTCATGAGGGCGTCATCCACCGCAGCTTCTTCAGTCTTCAGTCTTCATAAACACTCCAACTCGACACCACATACACCCGGTTTCCCGCTACTCTACTCTCAATTGCCTATACACCCATCCACCCACCCTATTTGGTGGATACCACTCAATCCCCATCCCTTCCAACGAACAACGGCGAGACAATGACAGACTCCTCGCCTCGCCCGGAGGACTCCCATAAAACTCCATATTCGACAGAACCCGAGCATCAGAATGGCGCAGCCTCGTCACCAGCAGATCAACATGGATCACCCAGCGATAAGAAACGAAAATTGGCCGAGGACGAAACTCCCTCCGACAAGTCCAAGGTGACTTCGGATCGACCAATCTCCAAGCGCAAGCGTATGGAAGAACGGCATCAGAAACTCCGCAAACGCGGCCGAACTCCGCCTTCAGCCTATTCGCGGCGAGATGCGGACGAGAGAGCGCCGCCCAATCGACACGAATCGTCAAACAGATCCCCGTCCCCCCTACCTCCTCGTCGTTCTCCCACGCCCGAGGCGCAAGCGCGCCAACGAAAAAGGCCTGGTGGTGGCTCTCGAATGGGCCTGATGGACCGCGAAACTATCCGGCGCAGACAGGAGGAACGAGAACGCGCTCAGGAGCAGGATGCGATGCGATATTCACAGAGCCGGGGCGTCTCAGACATCGTCCGCCAACATTATAATGCGGTGCCTCAGCGAGGCCGGGAATGGCGGAAGACAGAAAGTAAAATTAAGGGTCTCCGCAGCTTTAACAACTGGGTGAAGAGTACCCTGATTCAAAAGTTTTCGCCGGACGAGGAGTTCTTGGCTCGGTCCAACGAGTCCAAGGAATGGGCAAACGGGGATGCGCCCCCGCCAATGGAGGAGAAACGCCTCCTGGTGATTGACCTAGGGTGTGGGAAAGGGGGTGATCTGGGGAAGTGGCAGCAGGCACCTCAGCCGGTGGACCTCTACGTTGGGCTTGATCCAGCGGATATCTCTGTGGTCCAGGCCCGGGAACGGTACAGCAGCATGAGGACTGGACGGGGGCCGCGCAACCGCCGAGGACCTCTTTTCCACGCCGAATTCGCTGCAAAGGATTGCTTCGGACAATGGCTCGGCGATATTGACATCGTGCAGCAGGTCGGAATTGACTCGAACGCTGGACCAGGAGGTTCGGTGATGGCTTCACGCTGGGGAGGCGGTGGGTTTGACGTGGTTACATCCATGTTTGCGATCCATTATGCGTTCGAAAGTGAAGAGAAGACCCGACAGATGCTGCGCAACGTCGCTGGATGTCTGAAGAAAGGCGGCCGCTTCATTGGAGTATGCCCCAACTCGGATGTGATCAGTGCAAAGGTGGCCGAGATAAACGGGAAGCGCAAAGAGCGCGAAGTCGCAGCAAAGAAAGAAGTCGCTGAGCCAGAAGACGGCGAAGTTGAGGAAGACGGTAAAATGGAATGGGGAAACTCCATCTACCGTGTCAGGTTCCCCGGACAGACTCCTGAAGACGGCATCTTTCGACCCCCGTTTGGATGGAGATACAGTTATTTCATGGAAGAAGCAGTAGAGGAGATCCCGGAATATGTAGTGCCATGGGAGGCCTTCCGAGCGTATGTTTTTTTATATCCGTCATTTGAAGACATTTTACTGACTCGCCAAGTTTGACGGAGGACTACAATCTGGAGCTTCAATATCGCAAGCCCTTCTTGGATATCTGGGAAGAGGAGAAAAATGATGCAGACTTGGGACCCCTCAGCGAACGGATGGGGGTGCGCGACCGCAACACCGGTGCTCTAGCTATGACAGAGGAGGAGAAGGAGGCAGTCAGTGAGTTTCTCCTTTCCATTCAATCTTCACTTGTTGTCGGACCGACCTTTTCTGACGTGAACAGGTTTCTACCATGCATTCTGCTTTTACAAGGTCTAGTCGAGCAACCAGGGCGCATACACGCTATCTCAACCCCAGATATGGCTCTGACTGCATGAACTGGGCTTTATGTATTTCACCTAGAATAGATCCTTCCCATGTAAAACGCATATTCTACTCACAATCAATCTGGACCGAGTGAGTAATGTAGTCTGCCTGAATTATGAGGCAGAGAAAATTAGTATAACCTAATCCGGCTTAGCGCAATCGCACCCTTTGTTCGCGACGCGTTGTCCATATGGAAGCACGACCTCCTTCTCATCTTCGCAACGAGCAGCCAGAAACTAAAGACTCACCTGCGCTAAATTATGCCATCATCAGCTTCCCAGTCCCGACGACCCTCCGCCCGCTCCCAAACGCCCCCTCTCCCTCCCTACGAACCCCCCATAGCGCCCCTCAACGCAGCGGGCCACGCCAAACTCGTTACGCTTCTCAAATCGCAATCCCTACGTCAACTCAAGACCCACCTTCAGCACGCCGAAGAAAAGCTTACGGATTCCGCAGGTGAGATCAACGAGCACCTCACCAACGCCCAAGTCCGGTATCAGAAGGAAAAGGAGCGAAAACGAAACAAGGCCCAACCCCAAGAACAAGACGCCGACGCCGAGATCGGCGAAGTAGAAGAAAATGATGCCGGTGATCCAGATGAAGAGCACGACCGATTTATACAGCTTCAGGAGCAGGTGGTGACCATCACATCGCAATTGGACGAGGCTATCCGACGCACGATCGATTCCGAGGTCAAGGTTGATGAGCTTTCGGCGATGGTGACAACGTTTGAGACCGAGGCCGAGCAGGCGAGTAGTAGGGCATCCACAGGGCAGAGAAGACGAACTTTACGAGCGAGGAATCGGGGCGGCGATGAAGACGAAGACGAAGATGGGGATGAGGATGAAAATTCTGAAACGACGCCCGAGACAGAAGATATTGACCCACCAAGTCGGAAGCTTGACGAGAGTATACAGACAAGCAACGAGCGATGGAGTAGGATGTCACTTACGGAGAGGTATGATTTAGCACCCTCTTCTCGATCATCTCATCTCACCTCACCTCACATATACATATACATATCCCCCTCCCACCCAACTACCTACCTCCTAACTTAACACTAACTCAACACACCCAGATACTCCACCAACAACGCCTACGTCGGATTCTACCGCATGATTCACGAAGCACAACACCCAGGGGACGACATCCCACCACTCCCTCACGCATCGACATGGTTTTCACACCTCGAAGACCAATCATCAACAAGCAGTTCGCCATCCACAAGCCAGCCCGAACGACCGTCCGGTCGCACACGCCAGCAACAACGCAATCGCAGCGCGTCACCCGCCGACTCGGACGATATCGCGATTGAGCGCGAACGTATCTCACACAAGTGTCCGTTGACGTTGCTCCCGTTCCAGGACCCGGTCACGAGTACAAAATGCCCACACAGCTTCGAACGCGATGCCATTGAAAGTATGATTAGGCAGAGCCCGACGACAGTGGCAGCGCCTCCGGGAAGTCGGACGAAACGTGTCCGCTCGGTCAAATGTCCGGTGTGCTCGGAGGTGTTGACGGCGGGCGATCTTCGGAGTGACCCTGTTTTGATGAGACGAGTGCGTCGGGCCGAAGCGACGTTGCGGCGCGAGGCCGAAGAAGACGAGCTAGATACCGAAGGGGAGCAGCGGCGGCGGCGGTCAAGGACGCAGCGGAGTGGGATTACGTTAGCTAGTGATGGGGAGGAGGAGGGCGACGACGACGATGGGATGGAAGTGGACTCAGATGAGGTCGCACCTGCCGGGAGGAGTCCGGCTCCAGATCCAGTTCGCATCAAAAGGGAGAGGTTTATGTCGACTCCCGGGGGTGGGCAGTAGAACAAATTACACGTCTTGCTTGATGTGGTATAGATACAATATAAATAATATAATCGGGACAAGATGGACTTTGGTGATGATCTCTTCATTGTAAACTCGTACTACTACTACTTGAGCATCGTGGACATTGTTGTCCAGTCACATGATATAAATAGACACATAAAACCGGGCCATGAAAAGAGTGCGGAAGCAAACCCTTGCCCCCATCATACCTGGATCATACCCGGAGCGACAACAGACATCCGACAGAAGACATCGGGCATTGATATAAAGCAGGAATAAATAAATAAAACTCCAGCCATGTGCACCGCAAAGCCAGAATCAGCGTCAAGACAAACAAGGCTGAATAGAAACAGGGGTATATCGTCCGTCTGACGACAGCAGGAACGAGAGCTTTGTTCAGCCTTGGGTCCAACACCGGGTGAATGTGGCATCTGTTCCGGACAGTATGCGAACAAATCCCCGATGCCATCCAGAGGTAAACTGGCTGCTGAGAAGCCCAGCCGAATAACAAGGCGGGGCGGTGAGGAGGGAATAATCTATCACGAACAGTCTACAACCATCGAGACGATGTCGTCCACGTGTGGTCCTCGCTGCCTCATTCCTGGACGCCGCATTTCCCAGGAATGTTGAATTTCGTCAGGCAAAAGCAAAAAAAAGAAGGAAAAATTGTAAGGAAAAGAAAAGCAGTCCGCGATCCGAGGTCATCCACTAATCAGGGACAAGACGTCACAGAAACGAGAGCGAAGATGCATGTCTCCTTTTTTTTTTTAAAAAAAAAAAGGCCCCCCCGAAAAGTTTCATGATACTTTTGGGATCGATGTTTCCCGTTCAAAGAACATAGTGCGAGTTTTGGTGAATTATTTCATGAGGCGGCCGAGATAGTCAGCGACGATAAGGGTGACCATACTATAAAAGTGGAGCCGTGGGGTTAGTGATAAGAAATGGTGCATGGAGTGGGGGCAACTAACGCATGAGGAGCGATCCGCACGTAGTACGTGCCGAATCCACGATAGAACCTCAACCAACCCTCCTCGCGAGCAACCTTGCGAGCGCAGTCAAATAGACCCTTGTACGGCAACTGGCCGGTCTTGGGGTCCTTCTGTTGCTTTTGCAGACGCGTCTTGATGAAATCGAACGGCAGAGACAGGAAACTGGCGAAGAAACCGGCGATACCGGAGGCGGCGAAGGTCTGGGTCTGGGGGGAGAGGCTCGTGTGTTTCTTCAGCTGGGCCTTGGATTCGGCGAAGAAAGTCAACTGTCCGACGTTCAGAGCCATCGCACGCACGACGGTCGGGAAAGCACCGGCCCACAGGGCAGCGACACCTTCCGCCTTGGAGATGCGACCCAGGGCGTCGATAACGGAGCGGTAGTTTGCGCGGGCCTCTGGGGCCTTGAGACCATCGGCCTGCATACGGATAAGAGCCAAATCGGCGGGGTTGCCAATCATGGCAGCGACACCACCGGCAGTCAAACCGGCACCCGCACGCTCAGCGAAGGTCACACTGCGGTTGGAGGCTTCGGCCTTCTTGTTGAGAGACTTCATGAAGGTGTCGAAGAAACCCAGACGGGCGGTGGTGTAGACAGCCTGACGCAGAAGACCGGCAGACAGACCGGTGTAAAGATCGAGAGCCTTACCCGAACCGATGATATCACGAGCGACACCAAACGCGGAGGGCTTAGGGCCGGTGCGCACACCCTCACCAGCCAGTTGCAGGCGAACCTTGATCATATCGATGGGCTGAATGACGGTGGTAGCCGTCATACCAGCAAGACCACCATTGATGAAAGGGAGAGCGGCGCGAGTGTAAGGATGTTGCAAGAAATCCACGGAAGGCTGAGCCTCCTTGACAGTGGGAGTGGAGGCCATATTGACTACGAAGCAAGATTCACACCAGATCTAGGAAGTGTTAGAGACACCGAAACTATTGTCCCGCCAACTGATAAGTTGGGAGAAAACGCAAGGGCCGAGAGAGAATGACCATCCACTGACCGAGAAAAGAAAAAAATACGCGTAGCGACAGAAGATGAGAGAGGACTGAGGGGGTAAGGTTGTCAGTGGCGATGAAAGAGGAATCAGGAAGGTAACATCGACTGGGTGGACTTACAGACGGAGTATAGGCAAGTACTATATAGGAGCGACCGAAGCAAAAGAGGGGAGAGGAGAGAGACGGAAGGTGACGAGAAAAAGCAGGAGGCGTGGAAAGAGGGGAAAGGAGGAGTAGGTGAGGAGAAGGCGAGATGCAGGAGTTTATAAGAGATGAAGAAAGTATCCCCAAGTCAGATGATGATGATGAGTTCAATGCGGGGACGGACAGGGGAGAAAGGAACTCTCTTATAGTCTGGAACTCTTATAAGGAACCAGGTCACTAGGAACCGAACCTGTCTTCCGAGTCAACGCTGGTTAACCGCCAGCTGGGGATCTGTGACGAAGGGTGCGATCTTCGCCGGTATCCATTATTTTAATTTATTAATTCCCCCCCTAAAATATCGAATATAATTAATATGCGTATTATATAATTTACTCGTCTGATTTGGTGGGTTTTTCAGGTCCTTTCTAATGAATGCGGGGAGGGTCTTCGCGTCATGAAGTTGCATGTAGTAGAGTAGCAGGAGTAACTATAGCATCTAGGGTGACACAGTTGGTATCGAGACAGGTGCTTTTTTTTCTTTTGTTTTTTGATGTCTGTATTCTCTCTTTCTCTCTCTCTCTTCCTGGTTTGAAATAATGATTCCGCCTCCAACTAGACAAATTATTAATTTATTCTTTGCAATTTGTATAATAATTTCCCTGGCGATCCCCGTACTGCGCTCATCCACGTCACTAGAAACTTACATAAGCCCCCGTTTACCGTCCGCCCCACCCGATCCGGTCCTACCGCTAGTCCCCTTTGGGCACCAGCACGAGAACCTGCCGGCAACCCGATGTTCTTTCCCGCTGAATACTTGCCCCCAGTCCTCGAAATACTACTACGTAGCACTAAATACCTGTCCAGACTATGTACACGTTGTGAGGGACATACACAATAACATAGGAGGAATATATATATATATTTTTTTACCCATCAAGACTTTCCGTATGAAATCAACCCTCCAAATAATAATACTACTACTCCTATTACTACCGAGGATAACCATGATCGGCTATTCCATCGTCTGAATAATATTCTTCCGTTCATCTGGTTGGGTTCGGGAGACGCTCCGGGATCCAATGACTGGGGCGATATTACTATCTCAGTAGGTTGAGTCTATCATCGATCCAGGCCCCAGTCAGAATCCAAATTATAGGACTAGACTAGTAACAGTACTAGAAATAGTATACTCCTGACTGACCACGTACGACCAACTACTACTCTGTACGACCTACACCTTCTATCGACAATCCCATTCAACGAGTGACAGAAAAACAAATAAAAATATGATGTAAATAACAGTAAATAAACTAACCCCATATACAAACACCCCGTCACCCCGCCACCCACATCCGTATCTCCATCTTATACTTCCTTCCATCCATTCCCATTCCTCATTCTCTATATTCTCCGACCTTTCCGCCGAAATCGGCACTTCTAGAAGAAAAATAATCATGAAAAAAAAAAAAAATGACGACTGCCCCAATGGATTATTATTTGCTCGGACTAGACATCAACACTTCGGAGGAGTCTCCTCCGGCCAGTCCTGGCTGCATCACAATCACAATCAAAAGAATCTATCCCTGTAAACCTAGGTTCTTCTATTTTCTCAACCACTCAACTACTAACCAGGTATCTCCCCGTGGCCCGAGGAATCCAAATATCCGGAGGAAGGCGGCAATCCTCCGTCAGCCGTCGGCCGTCACCCTAGGAGGCACCTTGGGTAGTAACAACTACGACTTACATAGATAGTACCTCTCATATACAACAACAAAAAAAAAACATCCCTAGTCTCTACAGACGTAGTACTACTAAACCAATCAGCACTTGTCATTATTTCCCAAGAAAGTAATTTCCTGCGAGAGGTCCCGCGGAAAACTTCCCGGCAACCCATGTCCAAGCGGCATGGGATATCGGAATCTTCCCCCGTCTGACGCCCCGACCAAACCACCCGGAGACGCCTTTGTCAAGCCTGGCCTTGTTCGGGACGAGCCCGGGTGTGGAGACGGAATGGGGGACGGGAAGCGGGAAAGCAAAGGCGGGAATATCGGTAGTTGGGCAGACGGTCTGATTGACAGTCAGCAGGGAAAGCCTCTCTTTCCTAACAAACGGGGTATGCTTGTTGGGGTCCCGCTCTGGAGAGGGAGGAAGAAGCTATGGCGGAATGAGCTGTTAGCCCTTTTTCTTTTTCTTTTTTTTTTTTTTTTCCTTAGCTTCTCCTAGCAAATCACAAAATCGCCGATTCTCGCTATCCATATCGGCGGTTTTGTTTCCATGTATCTGTTTTTTATTATTATTTTATTATTATTAGAGTGGTACTAGTATGCAATTGATTGACACTTGTCTGAATCGAGCATGTTTGCCAATCTGGAGCTCTCGAATGGAGTCTATTCGTCGTGGTGTGGATGATCCACGACCCAACAACAACCCCTTACAGCTCTGAACATCCACTCTCTACCTACCTAGTCTAGGAGGCAGCAGGTTCTTGCTGCTGCACGCTCTGTCAAGAATGGGGCCAATTGGTGGATCTTTTCTCCTGGCCAGCAGGCACCTGAAAACAAGGTGCACTGTTCTCTGATTATCATTGTTCTTGGCTATCTCTTCCAGCTCCCAACGCTTTTCAGTCCCACCTACGGACATGTCTAGGACTACATAGCTCCGTCCTTGTCGGTAGAGCTAAGAAAATAGCAAAATCAATAGTAATAATAATAATAATAATAACAGTGACTTACATCTAGTCAACACACTCCGAACTTGTGGACTTTACCTGTCCGTCTCCTAAAGGCAAGGTCTGTAGATCTACGTACTTGAGTTAGGTACCTAGTCAACAGAGATATAAGAGCGTTCATTTCTTCCATCAACACCTCCTATACAGGAATATATACGAAGTGTGTCATTTTCTCTGGGTAGTAAAGGTACGTACCGTTTCATTCCCAAATCCACGAATCACCTCACCTACCAACCTCATTATACAACCCCCAAAGCCTCTAATTGATTCCACTGACCCTCGATTTCCATTTCTCTACCTGAAGCATGACTAAAGTCAAATATGCCTACTATTCAAACTACCATCAACTACCCTTGCTAACCATGAACCCAGCCCATCTAGACCAAGCGACGCAGACTCACCAACACCACACAATCCCTAATAAAGACCAAGGAACCACACTCAACCTGAACCAGCCCGCAGAAGGAATTCCACGCTGACATCCACATGCACACTCCACACTGAAAGCAGGAGGACCCAACCGACTGGTAAGAATGGATGCCGGTATCCGGTCTCTCCGGCGTAGGTACACGCCCACACACACCTACGGGCCGTATACTCGGCAACTTCAAGCCAAACCCTTACTCCCGCCCCAGAAGGGATGGAAGAGTACTCCCGTTACAAGAAAAAAAAAAAAAAAGAGCAAAGTTCGTCATACTGGCCAAATAACCAACCGAGTAGGTAGGTCTACTGGTGGTGGCCTCCGGGTATTCAAGAAAAGACGGCATCACGGACAGGCAGATCAACTAGCTTAGGAGGTATGTGAGCAGTAAGAGTCGCCGGGTCAAAGATCTTAAGTGGTCGATCAAAGATTATTTAAAGTACTTACTGTTACTTTGGTAAGTGCTACCTACATTGTTATAAGTGTCATGTATCCATTAAGAATTTTTTTGTTTTTTAAACTCCTACTGATCCTTCATGGCCAGTAACGATCCGATCCGGAAACTAGAAACATGATTGCCCAAAAGGTATGGCCCAGCTTGTCGTGACAAGCATACACAGGGTAACAAGGAAATTCAATGACCCAAATTATTTGAAACTCAGCACGCCATGCAATATATGAAGACAAAAGGGAAAAAAGGAAATATCAAAAAAGAAGAGAAGGAAAAGGGAATCAAAACTTTATCAATCTACTGAATAACGGGACCAGCCGCGATAACCTCCTTAGTCGCTTGGTCAGCGTACTTAGTGAAGTTCTCGTTGAACAGCTTGGCGAGCTTGTTGACCTCATCGCCGAAGCCGGTCGAGGCAGTCCAGCTCTTCTCGGGGTTCAGAAGCTCGTCAGGCACACCAGGGCAGGACTTGGGCACGCTGAGGTTGAACACGGGGTAGACCTCGTAGTTGGAGTTGGCCAGCTCGCCGGAGTGGATGGCGTCCAGGATGGCACGGGTGTACTTGAGAGGGCAGCGCTTACCGCCAGTGGTGGCGCCAGCGCCAACCCAACCGGTGTTCAGCAACCAGGCGTTGGCCTTGTGCTTAGAGATCTTCTCCGCCAGCATAGTGGCGTAGCGCATGGGGTGGAGGGCCAGGAAGGGCTGAGCGAAGCAGGAAGAGAAGGTGGCCTGGGGCTCGGTCACACCATCCTCAGTACCGGCCATCTTGGAAGTGTAACCAGAGATGAAGTGGAACATGGTCTGCTCGGTGTTGAGCTTGGAGATGGGGGGAAGCACACCACGGGCATCGCAGGTGAGGAGGATGATGTTCTGAGGGTGTCCGTCGGAGATACAGGGCACCTTGGCGTTCTCGATGTACTCGATGGGGTAGGCACAACGGGTGTTTTCGGTGAGGGTGCAATCATCATAGTCGACGATACGGCTGATGGGGTCGAAAACAACGTTCTCAAGGACGGATCCGAAGCGGATGGCGTTGAAAATATCGGGCTCCTTCTCGGCGGAGAGACCAATGCACTTGGCGTAGCAACCACCCTCGATGTTGAAGACACCGGAGTCGGTCCAGCAGTGCTCGTCATCACCGATCAAGGCACGCTTGGGGTCGGCAGACAGAGTAGTCTTACCAGTACCCGACAGGCCGAAGAAGACGGTGACATCACCGTTCTGGCCCTGGTTGGCGGAAGAGTGAAGAGTGAGGACGTTGTGCTTGACGGGCATCTCGTAGTAGAGGATGGTGAAGACACCCTTCTTCATCTCACCGGCGTACTCGGTACCCAGGATAACCATCTCCTTCTCGGCGAAGTTGAGGGCCACGGAGGTGGCAGAGGTCATACCCTCAGTGAAACGGTTGGCGGGGAAAGAACCGGCGTTGTAGATGACATAGTCGGGGTGGAAGTGCTGGAGCTCCTCGGGAGAGGGGCGGATAAGCATGTTGCGCATGAAGAGAGCATGGTAGGCGCGAGCGCAAACAACACGGACGCTGATGCGATATCTCTCATCCCAGCCGGCGAAACCATCGATAACGTAGATACGGTTGCGAGTGTTGAGGTAGTCGACAGCACGCTCACGGTTGATACGCCAGACCTGCAGGGGAACGGGTTAGCTAATCAGCCCTATCAAGAATGACGTCATATGCATAACAGCCGCAGTCTGAAGAAGGCGCACAGGCACACGACCACAGGGAACCAAGGTTTCACAGCAGATGCAATGGGAGGGAAAATCCCTCACGTCAGCCAGTATGAGGCATATTTTGCAACATTATGGTGGCGCCTGTGATGTGTCCAAGAAAAAGCTTGGTTCCCTGGACACGCAAGGATCGTCGATCCCGAAGTGACCCGATGCAAGGGAGAAGAATGCGCGATATACTGCGCATGCATATAACAGGCAGAAAGAATTGGGAAATCACACGTACATCAGGAGTCATGGGCTTGTTGACGGGTCCCCACCAGATCTCATTCTCGGAGGACTCCTCCTTCACGATACGCTTGTCGGAAGGAGAGCGACCAGTCTTAGCACCAGAGTAGGCAGTCAGAGCACCGCTGGATGTGATAGCGGTACCAGTCTCGTAGACGAGAGCATCTTCATAGAGAGCAGCGACGGAAGGGTTGGCAATCTATGTTCAATTAGATTTAACATGTCTTGGAAGGGGGATACAGCAGCATGATATACTGTGATCAACTTACAATGGCGACACGCTCATAATCAATGTGGGCATGCTCGTGAAGCTCTTCCTCCAGCTCGGTGTGTCCCTTGCCGGGCCTAGAGAGTGGGTGGGATTAGTTTCAGGTGGTCCAGGATGATGACGATGGGGTATGGGGGTTTGGAGGTAGATCGTCCTCCCCAACAACCAAGTGGAAGAGGGGAACAGTATCAACCAGAAGAGCAAAGGAAAAGAAAGGGAAAGGAAGAATTGGGATAGGATAGGGAGACATACTGGACACCACCAGGGTGCAGAGCAGTACGATTAACAGATGTGGCAACCATGTTTCTGAGTGAACTGGAATGATAGTTATTGTTTCGCTGCTTCGCAACTTGTTGTTGGAAGAAGTCAGAGTACAAAGGACCTGATTCCGAGGGGGGAACAGGGGGTATATTAATGTTTTCAGCAGGGGCCATAATAATGGTCGAGAGGACGTTTGAATGTGATTTCTCCACAGTTCCACGGGAGATGTCGGGGCGGACGACCGAGTCGAGGCGGCGGTGGTTGCCGTAGATTGAGGCAAAAGGCAGGTGTGGCTGTCCGAAAAGTCCCGAACCCCAGATGTGGGCACGAAGTGGTTCCGGAAGAACTGGGCGGCCAGAGCCAACTAGAAACGAGAACAGAGGCAGATCGGGACTCGGGATGAGGAAATTAACTGATAGCAAGAGTCAAGAAATGGCTCATGCATGCGTTGGTTGGTTGGTTGGTACTTGGTACAAGCAGGATGCAGGTCATTTATTAGCAGGAAAATGTGATTCAAAAGTCGAATACCAACTGTCTGTTGTCATATCCGCAAACAACGTAAAACTCCTACTCTATTTATCATCTACTGGTGGCAATATTCATCATTCTATCTTTTCATTCCCGCATTCCTTTTCACTTTTTCTTTTTTTTTTTACCAATTTTTTTTTTTATCATGGAGGCAAATTGTCTGTATTCTTCACTACGATTTGCGGACAAACGGAAGTCCAATGGAAAGGCAGTGATGACGTTGAATGATCTCAGTGGGGGACGAACGAAAGTAAAACTAAGACCCAGAACCAAAATTGCGGGGAGAAAAAAAAATGTTCTCGGCTACGGCCAGCAAGACGATACCCGCATGACGGAAAGCCACATGGAAAAAGACTAGGGTCTTGCGGCGGCAAATATCTAATTTGTTAGGTTGTTTTTTTTTTGTTTTGTTTTTTTTTTTGGTTTCAAGAGCTATAATATTTTTAAATTGAATTGTAGGAGATCATCTTTAATATTGTAAGGTTTTCTTTCTTCCTTTTTTTAGACTTTTTAAACAATAATTCTCATTGTTTTCCATCTTCAGCTTCTACCAAAAACTCTAACAGCCGACAATGAAATCCAGACCTCTTCAAAAAAGGCTGCATTCAGAAACGACCATCCGAAAAATGACGAAATGCCGGCTGCGACGCTCGGGTTGACTTTGCCCCGTTAGGCAACCCCTTAGTCATCGGTTCCCGAGGCTACCCATCCGCCGGCCAATCACGGGACCTATTTGCAATCCAACGTCACCAACCTGGGCAGAAGTTATTGCCGTGGTTTTCGCGAATAGGGGAAAGAAACTACCCCGTAAACCTCTAACTATTATTATTGAAACTCCTTTGGTCCATGCGCATCGCCACCAATAAGTCTCGCGCCACTTCTCGACCATCCTGGAGAGAGATTACCCGTATAGGAATCAGGTACCCTACACACCCCTACTGCGGTTCCAGCTGGATATACGGCTATCGTCGCGCATTCTGCAGGAACTTCCGACTTGTCACAGGCAAGATGGTCCGAGACCCTCGCTTCATGGTCAGCCGCTCCCTGTATCAATTTCTCGACTCGTTCTCCGCGCGGGTCAACTGACTGCCTGACTTGACATCCATGCGCGTTAGCCAACAATGACCTTTCTGATGTTTAGGTGTCGTAGGATTCGAAGGAGGTCCTAGCTGTATCCAATGATACTACAGTATGGAATACTATCTCTTGTATCTCAGCCATAGTCCATCCGCACTGTACCCCGCATCCGAGGGAGGCGCCTGGGCCACGCGGGCCTTTCCCCGGACCCTACCTAAGTAAACCCCAACCTTCTTGTCTTCCCTCTTTGAATGTTACTTTTTTTTCCTCCCCTCCATATCTTGAATGTTATTGTTTTAAAAAAATATTTTGGTTTTCACTCTCTTCTTGGGTACAGATGACGAAGAATCCACAGTCTATCACGGGGTATGAAGAAAACGAAAATAGCTCATCAGAGTTTTCGATTTTGCATGTTCCAGCCAGATCCACAAACATCATTCAGCCACTGTTAGCGCTCCGTTGGGCAGGTAAGTGGATCCACAGGGGTTCCTAATACGGAAGATTTAGGAAGCATCGTGAGAAAAAAAAAAAAAAAAAAAAACTTGATGGATGATAACATTTTTCGCAATAATAATAATGGTAGGACTAGTAGTACAATCAAGTGTCAAGCCTTACTCGGAAAATGCCTCATATTGTAGGTATTCACGCATCAGCGGATTCGTGTCGCATCTATTATTGGAAGTCAATAATTGAATGTTTTTTTTTTTTTGCCAGATTGTTATTTTTCTAGTTTAGCAGTACAGTTCCAACATTCAGAACCCCTGAAACTAGTCTTCAACATACTCCCACACAAAACATAGGAAGAGGGGCTTTATTTGCATATTGGACAATTTCTTGGATAAATACATATCTATAGGCTCGTGCCTATCCCCCTTACTTCGTTTTTCATGTGTCGTCTGAGGTCGTCTATCAACCCAAAGCTCATCAGCTCAGCTAGGCTGACCAGATAACTACTGCCAATAAGATCGCGCCACCGAATCTATATCCATGTACCTACACGTAGGTACCTAGGCAGGTACTACCTAGGTTAGGTAGGTTTATAATGGTCTATAAATCTGCAACGAAGACGACAGGGATCTCTCACCGCGACAATGCTGAGGATCACCCGAGAGTCAGCCACCTTTTGGCGGTCAACGAATAAGAACAAAATGAAATATTAATTATTAAATACATTAAACTCGCCTTCGATTCAGGTCCAGCGACGATAAGCGGAAGAGAAAATGCAGGCATGGAAGCCGGGATCTTCGCTCTGGTTCTCGTCGGCGGATTGATAGGGACTCTACGGGTGGATTGAAATAAACACACCCGATTGACTTTACACCGTATCATCAAAGTTCACGATAAATTAATTAATAATAATAAATGAAGGAACTCCAGGGCGACACAGGTCTGTCGACATTTATTCGGTATCCCTGGGAGAAGTATACCTACTTCCTGAAAGGGTAATATGTTTTCGTGGGGTCTTTGTAGGTATATCTATATCTATATCTATATCTGTAAGAGAATATACTTACTTAATCCCTCTGTCTGATTTAAAGAGGTAGTTATAGTTGGGCTTAAAACTTGGAGAGTTGACTTAGTCTCCCTTGGGGACTTCAGTAACCAACAAGAAGGTGGTTGTCATGTCTGTCTCGTCCATGGATGAGAACTATATTTTGATGTTGTCTACTGGTGTACCTACTTGCCAAGTACCACCACGACCTGCCATGCACATCTCCTTTCCAACACAGATGATCAAATCGAACGAATTCATTTTTTTCGATGTCAATTATTTATCATGCACGGTAGCACATAAGTAACTCATACCTGGTAATTTAGATTCTACCATTTCCAGATCGTATCGCCAACTGCCTGTTTTCGACCTCATCACGGGTTCAACCAGCAACCAATCATCTCCCCCGTAAAGCGGGGCAGTCAGCGGCGGGGTAAAAAACATCAGTATTGAGGATTGAGTCTTGTTTTCTTCTTCTCATCTCTCTCAAAGCTACCTACCTAGAAATTTATTTACTTGTCTACTCTTAAATCACGGTACGGCTGTTTGTCCCCCCCCTCTGTTGTAGTTCCCATCGAGTTTGCTGACAATCTCTCCTTTCTCAGCTCTATCAAATTACTATCACTACACGAATCAACATGGCCCACCAAACTTGCCCCAAATGCAGCGCCACTATTGAAGGGGAGAACAAAACCTGCGGCGCTTGCGGAAGCGTGGGTCTCTTAGCCCCTTACAAAATGTGTCTGGTCAATTCTGACTGCTTATGATAGACCTGCCCCGTCTAATATCCATATCACCCCCTCGAGTGGAGAGATTGCGTTGGAAATGATGCTACTGGGAGGACGAGGAGCTAGGTCTGTGCTATAGTGTGTCTATGATGATGATGAAGACGATGATAAGTGAACGAGTGAATGAACAAATGAATGAATAATGTATGGTGGAGTACCCCTTGATGAAAATCACCGACTAGGCCCCTCGCTCTATCCAAGGACGTAATCATACTATATCCCTCGGCTCCACCCTGTGATCCCTCTGTATAGACCCTGGTGTGCTCCCTCGATCAGCAGCCCTTTCTTCATCCTGTGCTGCTGCCTCTTCCCGCTCATCCTTGGTCTGACCATCCCCATCCTCGCTCTCGGGCGATCGTGAAAACCGGTTATTGAGAACCACCGAGTGTCTCTGGTGATAGACTGTACTATTGTTGGGGGCGGGCTCATTCTCAGACAGTAGCTGAACTTCAACAGGGTGGTCGTGGACCCGGCGAACTTTAAAGATTCTACAGAAGGCATTCAAAAGCGGGACCGACAGACCATGGACAATGATCGAGAAGAGAACCAGCCAGTACACGACTGGGTAATCGTTAGTCAGTCTGGAAAAAATACTTTCCAAAGACCTGGTAGGTGCCGTTTTCTTACCTGGTATCATGGCTGAAGTCAACGTATTGATCTCCCTGTCGCTCTCTCCGGAGTCGGGGAAAAGCCGACGGGCATATTCTACATATGCGACTGCACCGATTCCTATAAAATATCTCAGTTTAATTAGGAGCGTGCGGTCCCTGGGAATACGGGCTTACCGATCGGTCCGAAGTAGCCCATGAAAAGGGCTTCTTTCCAGGTGGTGCAGATCTTGGGCATGAATCGGTATCCAAGCATTACTGCTGGGATACGACGGAAAAACAGAACCAAGAACGCCAGTCCGAACAGTCGTGCGACTGTGATCCCGTTGAGTTCGGGAGTATGGAACTGGTCCCACGGCACAATTGCGCCCAGATACATAAACGCACCAAAGTTTAACAGAGTTTCGATCGCAGAGTTGAAGGTATCGTGGCGGGTCTGGACCTCGGAGTGGTACACCCCGTCCCAGTTAAGGGCACTCCCTGCCAGAAAACAGGCAAGGCTTTCATCAGACCCGAAGGAGCCACAGCTTCCAACTATAAACAGCTGAGAATGAAAGGTCAGTTTCTGGCTTCCAACTTGATATTTTCCCCCAAGGGAGCCCTTACTCCAATCGCCATTGGGATGAGCGTGAAGCTTTCGTTATCAATCCACTTCCTGGAGGGGTTTATATATCAGCGTTCAACCCCAGCCATAGCACAAAGAGCTATACCCTACCGGCGTAAGGCCACTCCCATCATTTTTCGACAAATAAACCCAACAACAACACCATACGCAGCGCCCAAGAAGATCATGTATAAGACGCCCTCGACTACCCAATGCACCAGTGCATCGTGGACACCACCTCCGAAGCGCCCCACGTCAAGCGCACCAAGAGCATTCGGGCCATTTCGGGCTGTGTCAAAGTCCTTCAAACTGTAGGCATTCTCTGGCGTCTCGGCATATCGCAGGAGCGAAACAGCCAGTAATAAAAAGGGGAACCCGAACCCATCATTTGCGCCCGCTTCCGCGGAGATGAACTCGCGAAGGGGTCGACGGACGTAGTTGTCAGCAAAGGGTCCCTTTGCAATGGCTTGAGAAAGGATTGGATCTGTGCAAGTTACACAGGAGCCGATAATAAATGATGCAAGCTGTCGGTACAAAATCAGCGATTGTGATTTTTATTTTACATGGAACTGGAAAGGGAGGGGGAATCGGACAATAGAAAGTTGTGGAAGCATGATCTTGATGCACCCAGAGGTTATAACCCATTTTACCGTCATCAGGGGGAGCAGACAAATAGTCATATCGACAAAGCGTTGTTTCAAATATTGTTTTGGGAGCTGGTACCCAACTTTGACGAGCTGGATCCCAATGACAAGACGAACCAGACTCTGCTTTTTTATGAGCTCAATTTCTTAGGGAACATGGTCAGGTTAATAGGCATACATACATAAGCTATATCACTGCCTGCGTTGTCGTCGTCTTCACCCCATTGTGAAATTTTGACGACTCTAGTACCCACGGGACCAAAGATAATCCCTACCAGAAAGGCTGGCACTGCATCGAGTTCAGTAATAGTTAGCTATATAATTCTAAAAGAGATAATATCACGCAACTTACAGGCATCGCCTAGGTACCATCGCTGCTTAATCTGGCGTGAGATGTAACCAAATAAGAGTATATAGACGCCTCCAGGTAAAGTCAGCGACGTGGAACAATATAGCCTCTTTCCCAGTGAATAACTCTTACTTATAACGGATAAAACAATGTTGAAAGTGCTCAGGTCGAGGATTGAGTGCAACATCCTGTTTCGGGCAACAAGTGGAAGCATGCACTGTCCGAGTTGGAGCTTCGAGAAAAGACAGGCACCTAAGTTAAGCCGGAGGGAGGAAGAGGCCCGGCAATGGAGACGAAAAGAGAGAGAGAGAGAGTGAGTGAGTTGCATTATCCTCCGTTAAGAGCTTTTTCGAAATCACCAGTGGTCCAAAGGGTCATTGATTGACCTGGAAAACTTCCACTAACACTTGATAGCGGTGGTCCTAGCCGTTGCTGATGGCAGCTAGAGAGTGCGAGAGCGTAGAGAAAGAGAAGAAAATGCATATACCATGCGGTTTCCGATCCTTCTGCATGTAGAGTTCGCCTTCGAGGTTCGCCTTCGAGGTACTCTATCTATATTGGTTCGTATAGTGAGAAAACTGGGTTCCCCGGAGGTATGGTTTTTCTTGGGGGAGGGGAAGGCACTCGGCCAAAATATCGAAGATAATAAGTTGAAAGCAACAAGAGAGGTAAAGAATCTGAAAGGTGGGAGGGATGTTCAAAGCAACCAGATCGGCATAGAGAAAGATTGAAAGCGACACAATCAAATGTGACCGCAACCAGTAGCTGTTGACATTGATCCAGATTGATTCAGACAGGTTGTATAATTAAAATTCTTCAGAATGGATATCTGCACGAGTAAATAAATCACGGCTGATAGTTACACATCTTCATACCTTACATAGATATCATATTATTCACAGAGGCAGACCGAAAAAGTGCCCAATGATTGTAGGAAGTCCCACAACGTTCCTACCAGTCTGAATTTCCATCCCTTTGTTTGCACACACTCCTTACTGGGCTCAAACAGGTGTCCACAACAGGGTGAGTTGGGTGGGCCACTATATGCGCCCTACCGATACCATTGTATCTGCAAAGCTTGGCTACCAGCATGATCGACATGTTTGGGGTTCACAACTCCACCACAATGTGTTTCCGTTCCCCTTGATCTGCAGCAGGCGATAATAGACACCACCAAGTTCCATGTAAGTCAGAGAGTCCAGGGTTGAAGGACACTGAATTACTGGTGACCTGGCATGCAGTAAGATCGAATAGACAGCGAAGGGTGCACCACTTGGTCCTTATCTGAAGAGAGAAAGTTTGTTGTTTGCGGAATGTGCAGAAAAATAAATCGCATCATCCAATGACATGTCACCAGTTGTGATACCATCACGACGCCACATCTCAATGATGCGACTAGTTTGCTGTCTATCAATAGCTTAGCCATGGCTCTGTAACAGATAATAGTCGGGGAAAAAGGGGTTAAGAAAAATAAAAATAAAACAAGATTGATTGGTAGTACCTACGGACCAATCCAGAGCCGGATAAGAGCTGTCAATGTCGACATATCAGATCTCGAGCAACAATGAAGCATGGAGTGGACTTGATGAGGATCAGGTTTGTTGATCCAGAATTGGCCATGGCTATGGACACCTTGTTGCCTGGATTCCCAGGCAGCCCTGGGATTGGCATGTGAAAGCCGATTCACATGCCCCGTCCCACATGGAAATTAAACCAAGGAAATCAGAGGAAAGAAAAACAAGAATCTTCGGAAGGAACATCTCTGATTAATCAAGAACGAAACAAAGGGAATAAATATTTAGGATACATATGTGCAAAGAAAGACAGCCAGGCTGTCAAATCGCATATGCAATCGTTGATTGATGCAAATAGGGGCCATTTGATGTCCACTCTTGAGCCTCGAAGCCCAATTCGGCGTTAGATAATCGCAGTTCTACCATAAATCTCTCCATCTGCCCGATGTACATCGCCAATTCACCCCAAACCTTGGCATAGTCTTCTGGAAACAAACCGTGGTCCGCTTAGGCGGTCTTGCGCCACTGAGACCAGATACCAATCAAACTGCTGACCGTACCGGCGATACCGACAAGTCCGTCGTCGAGAGCGGCGACACCGAGGGCGGAGGCAGGGACAGTCAAGTCGCAAAGGTCGGAGATGAGCTGGATGCGAGCAGCGGCGCGCTCCCTAAGAAGTATTAAGTTAGTAAGTGACACACGGATAGAAAGACAAGGTGATCAGAGGAACACATACTTCTCGAGCTTCTTCGCCTCCACAACACCCTCACCTTCCTTGCGGTCGATGGTCTTCTCCTTCTCCTGGAGTCTCCACATGGTGTAAACACCAGCAATAGCGCTGCACACCAATCCAGCCGCCCAGGAGCGGTAAGCGTTCTCCTGCAAGGTCTTGGCGGAGTTGAGCTTGCGAACACCAATCACATCAACAACGGTGATGGTGTCGAGGGTCAGGTAACCAGCATATCCGAGCTGGCGACCGATGGCGAGGTAGCGCAGGAGAGGATCGACGGGGCTCTTGTTGTCGGCAGCGATAGCGGCAGCCTTGAGATGTTCGAGGAACTTTCCGATACGCAGGATCTTTCGCGTCGTTCCGAACTGCTTCTTGATGGCATTATAAGGGTCGATGGAGGACTGAGGGTTGTTGGTGCGGTACAGGTACCAGGCGTAGAAGCGAGAGAAGTACTGCAGAGTACGAAGAAGCTTATCGCGACCGACTAGAGAATGCGTCAGATATCATTTATTGGCGCGAGAAAAGACCTCTAAACCCCCCAAATTCGGCAGGATTCACCAGGCCGAGGTAATGGTGTCCGCGGTATGCATTCATGATGCTCTCTCATTTAACAACCCAAGGAAATCAAAAGTCAAAACCTACCAGTGGAGGCGACAAAGCGCAGGTAGTGCGCCAGGGCAGGATGGTAAACCAGAGCGTCTGCAACCATTTTGACGATGTTATATTAATCCAGTGGCTATCACAACTGGGAGAGAAAAGGTCGTGTGATTTCGGATGGTGAACTCCGTTTAATTGATTCGAGAGCAGCAGGGGATCCGACAGGCCAGCTGGTAGGGAGGGTGAATACAGAGCAAGATGATAAGAGATGGGGCTCCACAGAAAAGCGATATAGAAGGAAGGGGGAGGGGGGAAAGAAAGATGAATGAAGGTGGAGAGGAACTAAAAGAGGAGGATGATGGTCGGTAATTGAACGTCCGGCGATCGAGCGGCTGGAGTCAAGTCGGAACCTCGGCTGATGGGCTGGTACGTATGTATGGAACTGTGGAGGTTACAGAGGGAAAACACGACCCGGGAAATTCCCCCGGCCGCTTTTCCTATCTGGTCCAGCGATCATGTGACGTCGTCTATGTAGATAGAGAGTTTGCACAGAAGTTTGCATTATACCCAGATTGATAGCTGCCAGGGTCGCTGGCGGAACGGCTCTCACCAACACTTCGCGTCAAAGTTTAATGTACAAAGATGTAATATATCAAGGGACCAACTATCTGCCACGTTAGTGGATTCTACTACTTCTTCTCAATTAGTTGCAGATTTAACTGTTGTAATCAAGAATATAGTGGTGGGAGGCGCCCCATCTTCGTCTACCAAACATCTGTCTCCAAACATTCTCTATTTACTTTATCCACTTTACCTACCTGCCTTGATCAACTGTATGTACCGAGATATTTTACAAAAGTTCAGAATATCTCCGAAAAGTAGGGATAAAATACAACCATCTGTATCTACCTTACCTAGGTGTCAACCTGGAAATAGCCTTAAAATATGGACACTAGGGAGCCCCTGGTGTATATACACTTCTTGTGGTCGAACGGACACCATTTCTGGCTGAAAGTAGGTTAGCATCAAACTATACTGGTGAAATGTGGCATAACTTTCTTCAAGTTACGTGTCTTTAGCATCATCTATTGATATTTAGGGAATTGTTGTTTATTATCTATCCCTATCCATCCCCAATGATTCGTGGATAAGTTGTTGATGGACTGGTGTCACCACCTGAAGGCTGCTTGGAGAAAGCTTAGCGTCGGCCTTGGCTCCACCCATGCATACTAACCAACTACTACATCATGGAAGTAACATTAGAACCAGCTCCCATCATGTGTTCCTCCCTAGTTGCTTAGTTTTTTTTTTTGTGTTTTTCTTTTTTCTTTTCTCTTGATCTTGTCAGCTTTCCCCCTCTCTTCCTTTCTCTCGATTCGATACCTTTTTCTCCTTCTCCTGCTCCTCTCTCTCAATAGAACTTACCTCTATGCGATCGTTTGTGAAACCCCCTTGTGGAACACGTTGTTTCCCCTCACATAATCCTCGAGGGATAAAGCCCCGTTAGCCACACACACCATACCTGGGACACTTGAACAATGGGTTCCAAACCAAATCCTGAAATCTCCGGTGAAACACCATCGCCCGGAAAGTATCCACTTTGCCTCGATACTACAGGCCTCCCTGATGATGAGGCCCCTCCTTTTACTCCAGCCCAGCGAAAGGGCCGCTGGGAGCGCAGCTGGCCCACTATTGCTTGTGGTGCCGGGCTTTTCTCCGACGGATACCTCAACGGAGTATGTGCAACCCAGAACAAGATGCCCGAACCATTTCCTTGGTCATGTTTAAATTAACCCTTGCCCATTTTAGGTCATTGGATCGGTCAATACGATTCTCTCGCAGCTTTATCCAGTCACCTACAACAGCTCCCCCGCAAGTCAAAATGTCGCTTCCATTACTTTCGCTGGTACCGTTCTCGGTCAACTGATCTTTGGATACCTTAGTGACCACTGGTCGCGCAAGTGGTCACTGTTAATCTCTACCCTTATACTAATTATTTTCAGCGCCCTGAGCGCCGGGTCATATGGTGCACATGGCAGCCAATATGGCCTATTCGCTGCTCTGACTGCGTATCGCTTTATTCTAGGAATCGGAATAGGAGGAGAGTATCCTGCGGGATCAGTTGCCGCCGCCGAGAATACTGGGGAGCTCAAGGAGGGCCATAGACACCGCTGGTTCATCATGTTCACGAACTTTCAAATCGACTTCGCATATGTAGTCTCCGCCCTGGTGCCCATGATCTTGGTGTTGATTTTTACCGAAAATCATCTCCGTGCTGTCTGGCGCATTGCCTTGGGACTTGGCATCATTCCTCCTTTGAGCTTGTTCTATCTCCGGTTGAAGTTGGAGGAGCCTGAAGCGTTCAACCGAGGACGCATGCGCAAGTTCCCTATCTGGCTGATTATAAAATTCTACTGGAAGCGATTAGTGGGTCACTTTCAGGTCAGGTATTGGCACGATATGTGCATACTAACGAAGGTATAGACTGTGGTATCGCTGATTTGGTTTCTCTATGATTTTTCGGCGTATTCCTTCAACATCTACTCCTCCAAGTGGATATCCATCATCATTGGGGACACTGCTCCTCTCTGGAAGACATTTGGTTGGACCACAGTGACCAATTTGTTTTACATCCCTGGGGCCTTCCTTGGTGCCCTTGCGAGCGACAAGATTGGTCCTCGCAATACTTTAGCCCTGGGTGTCGGGCTCCAAGGTATCGTTGGTTTTATAATGTCCGGCTGCTATGAGTACCTTGCAACGCCGAAAAATGTCGCTGCGTTTGTCGTTGTATTTGGGTAGGAGTTTGCCCCTCGCCAAGCAGATTAGGTAGAACATCTATTGACTTGAGCAGCATCTTTTCGGCTCTCGGTGAATTCGGTCCTGGTGACAATATTGGACTTTGTGCCGCAAAGACAAGTGCAACTGCCATTCGAGGCCAGTACTACGCGATAGCTGCAGCATTTGGCAAGATCGGTGCTTTCGTTGGCACGTATGTTATCCCCATTATACAAGACAATGCGCCCAACAAAATCCGAGCCGGCCAAGATCCCTTTTTCGTCTCAAGTTCTCTGTGCATCTTCAGCGCGATGCTGGCTTATTTCCTATTGCCACAGATAAAGCAGGTACGTTGTCAGGTGGCTTCGATGACCGGTGGAAGTTGAGCTGATTATATACTTAGGACACGATTGACAAGGAGGACGAAGAATTTGTGGCATACCTTAAATCTCATGGTTACGATACCGATACTCTGGGTAATAAGGAGCAAGAATAGGTAATCGGTGGCGAGCGGGCGGTGCTGCCGAATCCGAAGAAGGATGTCACGGATGAGATGCGGGTTGCGAGGGAGGAGGTGTTTGGGCCTGTTGTGGTCATTTTGCCGTTTGAGGATGAGGACGAGGCGGTTCACAGAGCGAATGATTCTACGTATGGGCTGGTGTTTACGCGGGATATTCAGCGTCGGCATTCCCAACGAACCAACCAACGACCATGTCTCGAGCCTGTTTAGTAGGTTGGTTTCAACACAGAGCCTCCCTGCAACGAAGCGTTAGTCAGTAAGTGGGCTGGGATATCTGGTAGGGTGGTATTGATCATTTCTGATCATTGCCTCCTATGCAGCGTGCGTGTGCCTGCAATTAAGCTTTCATTGATTTCTCATTTTTTTTGACGATGATAACGATGATTGATACCAGTTTGTTTTACATTGATGAGTATGAGTTAGTCTGAACTGAGGGCTCCCGAATAATAATAATAATAATAATAATAATAAGCAACCTAAAGAGGTTTGTATGTGCCATGACAAGTCTTGTATCCTGATATCAGAATTTCATTTGGTTCTGGGCCTTCACATATTGTCGTTCAAGGTAGTATTGATAGGTGGGTAAGACCATGTACATGTATATATAGATACCTTACCTTCAGGAGGGACCACTTTATCGCCTGGGTTCCTTCTCTGCTATAATCTTGGTAACCAGAAGAATGACGAAATAGATTATTTCTACATATACGTGTACTCTGTTCGCATATACATTAGATAGAGAGAATCTATTTCTATCTACTCGTCTATAGAATCTGATATCTGAAAAACTACTCAGTTAATTTATTTCGAAATTATTTCTTTGCTATACTGAATTACTGATAGAAACGAAGAGCCCATTTGTATATGGATTAGTCATCAACCATGGAAGCGTGCCCAGTTCGGCGCGGAATAACATTGAGCCAGCTGAGCTCGGGTCAGCTACGTAGGTGAGGTGAGTTCCTCATCCATTGTCCCATCCCCGGTCCTCCACTCACCCAGATCCCCCCAATTATCCTTCTATCTCAACCGACAGGCTCTCCTTGTACTATTGAAACTCTCTTGCCGTATATAACCTCCCACCCACCGCCAGCATGGGGTCCGATCCGCAATACATCAAGTACCCTGACCTCACTCTCGCCCAGCATGTCTTCAATCTCTCCAACCCATCCTGTACCCCGACAACTCAACAGACGTCGCTGAAAAAGATTCAGGATGCTATCTCCGAACACAAGATGGCTCCTTTCTACCGACACCTTGCACACCCTGTGGAAGGCATCCTAAACCATTCGGGCGAAGGTGTGCCCCAGCACCAAGGCGGCTCCACCAAACCTCTGATTGCTTCTAATTTGTTGGCCTCTCGGAAATCGCTACAGAAGATTGACTTCCCTTGGGATGAGTCTTTATATCAGTCGCTGGTGGAGGATAACAAGAAGGAGCTGGATGCTTTTAAGAAGGAGGAAGATGAAGCAGAGGAGGCTGCGGGAGAGACCGAGGTGTTGGCTGCTAGGGGAAAGCGCGCTGAGTTCTGGGCGCGTGTGGGAGATAAGGTGAGTTTTTCCTAGCTCCACAGCTTGATGATCCGGAGGGGGTTTTTTGGATCAGATTAGATACTAACGCGGTATGGCTCATGATAGGACAAAGCTATTGAATCCCACGAAGCGCTTCTGGAGAAAACATCCTTCCTTGGAACCAAGATCGATCTGGCGCTGGCAATGATTCGAATTGGCCTCTTCTTCGGCGACGCTCTGTACGTCAAGAAGAGCATCGAGCGAGCGAACACTCTCATCGAAAGCGGCGGTGATTGGGACCGAAGGAACCGTCTCAAGGCATACAAGGGACTGCATTTGCTGACAATTCGCTCCTACAACCTCGCTGCCCCTCTTCTTCTCGATAGTCTGTCAACGTTCACAAGTTACGAACTCTGCAGTTATTCTGCGCTGGTCATCTACTCTGTCCTTGCAGGCTCGTTGTCGTTGAAGCGAGTTGATTTCAAGGCCAAAGTCGTGGACGCACCCGAAATCAAGGCCATCCTTGGGTCTAGGGAGGATCGATTGGCGGCTCTGACTGGGGAGGTTTCGTCCGGCCCCGGCGCGCAGGATGCGGAGATGAAGGATGCTACAACCTCCAAATCCACCCCTGGGGGAGCGACTACCGCCATCAACCTCACTACTTTGGGCGCTGATTCCGGAGTCCAGGCCGACGCCGAGGCACCGGTGGATTTCTCACCCTTGGCTACCCTCGTCAACAGCCTGTATACCGGCAACTACCGCTCGTTCTTCGTGGCTCTAGCAGCTGTGGAGGACAACTTTCTGACCCAGGACCGGTACTTGAACGAGCACCGCGCTTGGTTTGTGCGGGAGATGAGGCTGCGTGCTTACCAGCAGCTTCTGCAGAGCTACCGTGTGGTGGGCCTCAACACTATGGCCAACGATTTCGGTGTCACCGTCGACTTTTTGGATCGGTAAGGATACGTGCATTCAAATACAATAACCGCATGGCTGACCATAACAGGGATCTGGCCAAATTCATTGCCAGTAACCGCATCACCTGCACTATTGACCGGGTGAATGGAATTATTGAGACGAACCGACCCGACGACAAGAATAAGCAATATGCTGACGTAGTGAAGCACGGTGATGCTCTGATCACGAAGCTTCAGAAGTACGGACAAGCGGTACGGCTGCGTGGAAGCGAACGCAGCTAAAGCAGGGGAAGTCACGATAAATCATACCATGTCGTATGACATGGTTAAGGCATTTTTCTTTTTTTTTAGTTCCTTTGGGCTATGTTAGAGCAAAAGCAAGCGAGGCTGCTGTATCATACCATTAATGACAGAAGGCAACATGACCTCGAATCGGGCGATCCGGTGTGATATTGTTCGTAGTTGGTAGTGTTATGCGCCGATCAATTCTTGGGGTCGAGTCTACCCCGGTGTAGACAATCAGTATAACGGCGTGGGGGAATATACGAGCTGATGGTTAGTTTGAGTAGCAAGCAACCTACTAACTAACTCCCAAGCCTGGAGATGATTTGGCTTATATTTTGAGTCTCAAACAACCCACTCCCGAGAACGAGAACGAGAACGAGAACGGGTAACTTGATTCTATATTGCAGGCCCACACCTCGCGACGTATTCTAGAATATACAATCATGTACAATAATCATAGTACGTAGTACTAACACTGGGTCTCGCTCGATCGGTGGACCCGCCCTCGCCCTAGCCGCGGACTTGGGATGAAGGCGTTGATCAAGGCCGATCTTGCTTTCCACAGGGCTTATCTCGAATCCAATCACTTTCCGCGGCTTGCCGGGATAGACAGCTGGAGGGTATTGCGTTAGTCAAAGGAATTGGGTCTCGTACGAGAGAATTGCCAAGAGGGTTGTTGTGAGTAATAATTAGGTCAGAGGTTGGGTAGAAAAGGATAGGATAGGATACTGGAGGGTCCTTTCTTGTTCCCCGGGGAAGCCTCCCGATTATACCCGACAGGGTCTGGAGTAGTCGGAAGCCGCCGGGAAAGACAAGAAAGAAGAACACGAATCCAATAATGGTTTGAGTTAGTATTCCCCGCATATCCGTTAATTTAGGACGATTTAGTCTTGGGTTGAGTCAAAGAGGACTCTATAACTAACTGTACAGTAAGGTAGTAACTAGAAGTAACTAAATAACTAGAAGAATGTGATTGTTCTGGTGCCTGAATGCGATGTGTCAGCAGCGGATCCCCGGTTCAGTGGGGCTCACCGCCCACGCGTTTTGGTCCCTTTTTTGCCTGCCCACTTTTTTTTTTTTTTTTTTTTTTTTCGCGTCGCGGGTTTTTCGATTTAATTTCTCTTCTTTCATTTCATTCATTCTTCATCTTCCAAAACGAGAGAGACTAAAAATTAAGGCGGTTGTCAGTCCCCCTTGATTTACTAGGCCTGTTTTGAAATCGTCTCCCCCCCCCCGCACCCCCCACGGTGGAGAAAAGATCAAAAAAACAAAAGAGGCAAAGAGGATTATTAGGCATTATTGTCATGGCGGGTTGGCAGATCCAACTCCTACGGGCGTCTCCGTTGCGATGCGCCGCACTTTCCCGGCCGAATGGAGTTCGGTTGGCGCACCATCAGACAACTCGTCGCTCAGCTTACAACCCCGCGGCGTTCAATTCAGGTACGTCGTGTTCTCTGCTCCCCGTATGTGGGTGATTGGGGGCAAATCATGGATGGGTCGCCATTCGCCCACTTTACCCCTCGTGACATGCGGGCTCAATTAATCCCTCGTCATTACCCACTCTGAGTCAATTTGGCTGCCGAGTACAAATGGGAGCGACTGCCGCCGCCTGTTCTCCTGTTGACCCAAGATTACTGATACCATCCGATCAATATAGTCCCCACCATGCAAACTCAAACAAGTCTATCCTATTCTACGCACCGCACGTTGACCACTGCGAAGCCTCCCCGTTGCTTACACATCGACAACATCAACCCTCAGGTCAAGGAAGCCAAGTATGCCGTCCGTGGTGAGCTGGCCGTCAAGGCTGAGGAGTACCGTGTGAGACTCGCCCAGGGAGACAAATCGCTGCCTTTCGACAGTGTTATCTTCGCCAACATCGGTAACCCCCAACAACTGGATCAGAAGCCCATCACCTTCTTCCGTCAAGTCCTGAGTCTTCTCGAGAACCCGGCCCTGTTGGAAAACCCCGAGGCCCTCCGCACCGCCTTCGGCTACAACCAAGATGTGGTAGACCGCGCGAAGAAACTCCTCGCCGATGTTCAGAGTGTCGGTGCTTACAGTCACAGCCAGGGTGCTCCCATTGTTCGCCAGAGCGTCGCCAACTTCATCGAGGGACGTGATGGTTACGCTGCCAACCCTCAGGACCTCTTCCTCTGTGGTGGTGCATCATCCGGCGTCAACACCCTTCTGAACGTCATCTGCGATGGACCCGACGCCGGTGTCCTCGTCCCCATCCCTCAATATCCCCTCTATACCGCCACCCTTGCCCTCCTGAACGCCAAGTGTGTTCCCTACCACCTGGAGGAACACCGATCGTGGGGAACCGACGTGGAGGCCATCCGCAACTCCCTGAAGAACGCCCGATCGGCTGGAACTGACGTCCGTGCTATTGTGGTCATCAACCCCGGTAACCCCACAGGTGCCTCCCTGAGCCCCGAGGACATCAAGAGCGTGATCGATGTCGCTGCCGAGGAGAAGCTCGTCGTCATGGCCGACGAGGTCTACCAGACCAACGTCTTCGAGGGCGAGTTCACTTCTTTCAAGAAGAGACTGCGTCAGCTTCAAGACGAGTTCCCCGGCAAGTACGACGACGTCGAACTCGCCTCCCTGCACAGCATTTCCAAGGGTATGGTGGGTGAGTGTGGCCAGCGCGGCGGTTACTTCGAGTTGGTTGGCTTCGATCCCGAGGTCGCCGCCCAGATCTACAAGCTGGTCAGCATTGGCCTCTGCCCACCCGTCATTGGACAGTGTTTGCTCGAGCTCATGGTCAACCCGCCCCAGGAGGGTGAACCTAGCTATGAGCTCTACCAGAAGGAATACAACGGCATCCGTGAGGGCCTCCACAAGCGCGCCCTTGCGCTTTATGATGCCTTCAGCCAGATGGAAGGTGTTGAGTGCCAGCAGCCTCAGGTATGATGATTCTTCCCCCACCTCCGCAAGCCTCTGAATAGTTCCAGCATCTAATCCGTTCTTTTCACAGGGTGCCATGTACCTCTTCCCTACTATCACTCTCCCCGCTAAAGCCATTGAAGCCGCTAAGGCCGAGAACCGCGCTGCCGATGAGTTCTACTGCCTGCGCCTCCTGGACGCCACCGGTGTCTGTGGTGTCCCCGGCTCTGGTTTCGGCCAGAAGGAGAACACGTTCCACTTCCGCACGACCTTCCTGGCCCCCGGCACCGCCTGGGTGGATCGGATTGTGAAGTTCCACGCCGAGTTCATGGCCAAGTATAAATAAATCAATAAATCAAACGGAACAAGAGAAAAACGAAAACGAACACCTCCATGCTTAGTTGTTGTCATTATTATTATCATGATTGGATATAGAGATATTATATACATATATACCTGTGCCACAAGGCACTGTTTCTTGAGTTGATAGTTACAGTCAAATGATATCAATTGAACCCTAATTTCAAACGCAAGACATCTTCTTTTCACCGCCGGAACTTCCCTCGCTCCAATTACCCTGTCCATTCGCCTCTCCTAACTTTCTGTCTGCCTAATTACGTCCAACGTATTACGAAGTTTGTGTCACCTCAACCTCCGCCCCCCTTCCCCCCAAACCGTCAAAAACTGCCCCCAAAAAAAACTTACCATAAAATAAAATAAAGATCCGATAAAGAAACCCGGCAGCCTGCATTAGCCGTCCTCTCCTCCCCCTCTCCAAAAGCCAAGTTCCGACAAGCCTCGCCCCTGAAAAGCTTGATCCTAATCCTTACACTCAAGACAGGAGGAAATAAATCCCTCATGCGGGTGCGTACAGGTCCTTGCATGGATGACTGGATTGTGTTAGGTACAGTACAGTATGTCTGTTGACGGCGCATGCACACCTCCATGCATTACCTGGTACCTTTTTTGTTACCTGTCTGTTTTGTATAGGGTTACCTGGTATTGATGTATGTAAGTGAAATGGGAAAGTAGCCTGGTAAGTTAGGTATTCTTTGAGGTATGGATTTTGTGGATACCTGAGGTTTCTTGTGGATGTTGTATTGCGTCTTACTACCTACCTAATTTCAGGTAGATTTAAAATATCAAAGTTCCGGTTGAATCGATGATACATCTATATATATATATATATCTACTTCAACCTGGATGCTTTCGATATCGTCATCCATCGTCATCGGAGAGAGATAAATCTGTAAGGATGTTGACCTTTTGATGAATCATCATAGAAATAATAACTACTCCAGTAAAGATTCTATGGGGTGAGGTCACTATTGGGACAAGTTTTCTTGACTAATAGAAACTAAAAGTGTTCGTTATGCAATGCAAGCCGCGCAACTACACCGCCAGACAAGTCGCAAAACTCTACATTGCATATGAAACCAAAAGAAAAATAAATAAATAAATAAAATTAAAAAAAAATCAAGCTTACACCGCTACACCGTCAGAAACGGCAAAAGAGGAGCTGATTTGTTCGAGTCCCTTTCACACGTCGCACGCACAAGCATCGTATTCCCCGTTACCGGTTGGGTTCTTGTCACTTACAAAGGTACCTACGACCAAGTATCATCGGCCGGTCCAGTCAGGGATTAAATTACTGTCAGCGGACAATAAAACGAACATAAGCAATAGTCTATAACTGCAAAGGAACAGAATAAAAGAAATGGTGGGTCTATGCACTTGGACCCAGGCCAGAAACGACAAAGATATGCACCAGCGAGAGAGGTGGTTGAGAGAGAGAAGTCAAGGGATAATAACACTGAACAATAAGTAGTCTTTTATAAAATTGAATGCTATAGTATAGTGTCATTGGGACAGGCTAATTGAACAAAGACAATCAGGCATTTATCATCATCTCTCATCAAGGTCATGAAGACGTAGGTGTCGTCACTCAGACGGTGTGGAGGTGGTGGTAAGGTGCCACGAATAGACGCATACCCAGAATGACGCGCACCCTCACCCACGTAGGTGCTATTGCGCCCAGCGAGAGAGGAAGCTGTCACCGTTGTCATCCATCGGCACCCCCGGTTCAAACATTGCTGCTGGCCAGGCGGGATTTGGAGCAGTTGTTGTCATGGGTAAGCTTTGATCCTCGGTAGTCATGGGCTTGAAGCCTTGTGAGTCCGGCATGGGATAGGTCTCCTGTGGTGGGAGGGCCTTGGAGTCCATGCCCATGTTTGCCTGTAGCTGGTGCTCTAGCGCGGCGGTCGATTCATTGGCCGTCTTGAGGAAGTCGTCGATATTTATTGACTCAAGATGATTGGACGATAAGAGCTGTGTCTGAGGAAGGCCGATGAATGATGATGCAGAGCTGATGCGAAAGTGATCAATATCAGAGCCTTCACTTCCACTGTGGAGGTCGTGGAGGTCATTGGGCAGCGCGGACAGCGGGGCATAGTCTTCCACTTCGGAAATGTCGCCAGACGATGATGGGGCTGCAAACCCAGGTATCGTATTGTTTGCGTTGTAGTCAAAACTGGCATAGGACGGAGCTTGGGTACTGGTTGCAGCCGGGGCATCAGTATACAGCGGGAAGCTGGACCAATCAACTGGCGGCGCACTGAAAGGTGCAGGATTTAATGGCACGTCGCCCTCTGAAGTGTGGAAGAAAGACTCATTGAACGGATCTTGGGCCGCCATGCAATTCACAGGAGAGGCAGTTGTCGTCTGGAAATTTGAGTATGATGTAACGTCAAGGGGCATACTGGTCATGAGGGGGTTCAAGGGCGTCTCTCCCATAGATATCGAAGCTGGATCGGCATCGTTGGTCTTGTCCATAGTTGAAGCGTGGGGGAAGAACGACGAGAGATCAAGCGGGGGGACGGTAGACGGGATATGGTCTGCAGACATGGTGGGGACCGCTTCGGGAGAACCATGTTCAGATTTGACACGGCGCTGCGAAGGGTGGCCATGCTGCTGTCCCGGGAGCCGCGGGTTCGAGAAAGTCTCGCTCATCAACGCCGCTTGGGTTAAAGGCAGATGATCGACCGATCGCCGGGCCACGTCGCAAGTCCCATGGATAGTATGAGACCTGGGGATGGTATACGGCAAGCCGCACTTGTGAGCCATGTCATTATGCTTATGGGCGGGCTTGTGATGTCCATCTCGGAAGATCATAAGCGTGCTGTCGGATTTGGTCGAGGTCAACTGAGGCTTCTTAGGCGGTTCAGACAGGATTGCGTGTGGAGGCGGAGGAAGGCCAGTCTCCGGGACAGGGTCTAAGTGAGTTTCCTTCTTCAGCGCGCAGGTACAGCGCTGTCCATGTAAACAGCCACATCGGGAGTCCTCTGTAAAATCCAAATCAGAAACAGTGAATTAGGGTACCATCGCCAACGTGCTCACGCTTGAGATCCCGCTTGTCAACAGCATGGGGATCTGAATCATGCTTGTGGCTATTTTTTTTCTTGTCACCACAGTCGCACTTGGTGTGGGTTGTACGTGACTTGCGTAGGCCGCGACAGTGGGCGCATTGGGAGACTGGGCGGCCTTTTTTATTGATGTGGGTCAAGGGGCGGTCTACAGGGATCGTTTAGTCAGTCCACCACGTTCAGATCGAGAAAAGGGTCGGATCGACTTACCACTATGGTGACAGCTGCTGACACGGTGACCCCTTACGCAAGCTTCACAAGCCCACTTCTCGCCATCAATGAGCATTGCCGCGGTTTACTGGGTAGAAACCATGCGACGATTCGCGACGAGATAACCAAAAGTTTCTGAGTATATAGAGAAGCGGATGAACAGCTCTCTATAGAGATGGGGGGGGTTTTTTTTGAGGATTTTCTGCTTTTCTTCTGTCTGTCTGTCTGTCTTTTTTTTTTTGGTGTCTTTCTTTTGGATGGTAATGTGTCAGGTCAGCCGAACAGGAAAACCTGTCGGGAGGAACCAAAGGGCCGTCAAGGCGAGAGAATTCGAGGTATGTGTGCGGTCCGTCAAAACGATCGGACCGACAAGAATCAGAGCAAACTCCAAGAAAGCAAGGGTATCTTTAACGAATATCCCAATGCACCCAACGAAGTCACAGGAACGCCGTTTCACCTGTAAAGGGCCGAATCGCAACCGAGGTGACACTGTGATAAGGATTTCAATTGGGATAAGAGGGCGAGTAATTAGGTCGAGTCGCGTATACTCAAACAACCAGAAACGAGATAGAGAGGGAGGAGAATGAGGAGGAGAGGAGAGGGGACAGAGTGGAATCGAAACTAGCTCAAAGCCAACGAAGCATGGAAAAAGAAGTTGCTGCGAAACAGGATACAATTGAAGAGTAGAGAGGATCAGGGGGGCCAAAGCCTACGCACCGTTTGGCGCCGGCCGTGAGACAGGACACCAAATACCGGCTGTGGCGGCCAAGATAAGGGGAAAAGGCGATCGATCTGAAGGCAAAGCCCTGTGTAGAACCCTATGAAAAGGAAAGAAGAAAGAAAGAAAAAGAAGAGAGAGAAGAGAGAGGGAAAAGGAGGAAATAGACGAGAAGAAAAGGCGGGAGGGGGAGCGGGAAGAAAGAAAGGATGAAGCTTTACAGAACATGACATTACCATACCACCCGTTACCATACCGAACCCTCAATTGCAAGGCATCCATCTCCTCGAGGTTGGAATGGAATGGAATGCGTCGTGGTCTTTGCTCCACCTACGTATCCATATCCATGGAAACTCTTACCATAACTTACTTGTATCTTTCAACAGGTTGCCTAAAGGATTCATGGTTCTGTTACACACACACACACACGGACACAACATCACCCCCCTTTCCTCTGTATTAGCTATTATTTATTATTGCTTCTTCTTCCTCTTCTTTTCATAGTTAAGGTTTTTACGCCCATCGTGTTGATGTCAGCCTGGTTACAATAATAATCAGGTTCCTTGTGGAATTCAGTCAGAGTCAGCAGGAACCATAATCTTACAACAACAATTTATACTTAGTAAACTTGATGATACATACCAGGATGAGTGTAGCCCTCCTTGTACAGGCCTACTATTATTTTTAGTATTATTATTGTTATATGAGCATAGGTAGGTAGGTACTACAGAAGCATACTCATTCTGTTATGTTATGATAATCAATATCCTAACCCCAGGGATACCTACCTATACCCACCTAACCTCCTATTGAGGACGTTCGTTTGGATCCGGCACGGCTTACCTCTTTTGAAACTGAACTAGGGTGTCATCCTCCCTTTAAGTACAATTACGTCGTTTGTTTCTCCTTCTTATTACTACTATTATTATTGCCGATACTTGAGGTAGTAGTAACCTGTAACGAAGATTGCTGGATGATGTTTTCCAGTGTCTTCCATGCGATTGACTTACAGTCTGACTGTATGTTACTGTATGTACCTCATCCATACACAGAGGTATCAATGCAAGGGACCTTCCCCCTCAACAACAGGTATTCATTCATTTGGGATATTAGTCCCCATTGACGATACTCACTAGCCCCCAACCGCGATTCACGCCTGAATTCTTAGGATCGTGAACCGTATTAGGTCTTAGGGTTCACAAGGGGGAAAAAAAAACTGGAGAAGAATGGAGTAGGTCTGCAGCAATAGTGATGGAGAGGCTAAGCGGCCTGTGGATCCTCTTACGAAATTCTGGGGCAGAGACCCGGGCCGGTACCATGCAGTCGCCCAGACCGAGTTTTTGACATGGTGACCAGTTTTTCCAGGCCATCTACGTAGGCGACGGTCTATCTGTCTACCCATCCCTTGGACGGTAGATTCCATGCTTTGATATACGGAACATGGCTTCTTGGCTGACCCCGGGAAAGCCATCTTTTCCTGCGATCCTACCGCAACTGGAAGGCAATAAATGTAGTTATATATAGACTAGGCTGGTTGATTGACCCAAGACAAACTCGTCCATTTGTCCGGTAACACAGGGAACTTTCCAGAGCAAGGTCCTACCTGCAATATGTATCATTCGTGGTTAATAACGAGCCAGGACCTTGTATGTCGGTCTGTAAGCAAGAAATATTCATGGCTGTTCATTCACGCCCACATCAAAAGGTCACCTGCAAAAACTCGCCACTGTCGTTTCCTTCTGACAATCCTTCTAGAAATTTGTTTGGATCTTCCATGCAGGCTGAACCTCGCAAGTTTCATCAGTCATTGGTAGACTGGGAGAGGTGGAAACGTGCGGCTGGACAGGCACTGACCCTCGACCGTGGGTTATTCAGGTGCGGTGAACCAACCATTCAAATCAGGTAAGGGCTTGTCTGTCTGCTTGTTGGGTTCTCTTGTGCCGGGTTTGCCTTGGAAGACGTGTTTAAACAGAAGGTCATCAGATACGCCTGACTGAATCCAAGGCTCTCCAGAAATGTACCTATGTAACAAGGTCGGTAGACCTTTCTACCCTCGGTGTATCTTATTATACGTCGGTAACGATGGATTTGGCCAAGTCTGCCTGGCCTTTTTGAGGGGGTTTAACCGATGGGGTTGTTGGGGAAGAAGGAGCAACCTGTATGATGCGCGTATTATACAGTCACATACTGTATACCACTTGTATAGAAGCAGTGGGTAATGGTATCAATCAGCACGTTCAACCTCCACCAGCACTAACCATGAACCCCCATCCCTCGGTGATAAGAATTGTAAAGAGAAGGCCCGGTTGATCGGCCTATCATAATACGATGTCACCGAACTCCCTGGAAATAATTTGCATCACTGGTCATTCGCTCAGGTTATTGAACCTGGCATCAGATCTCCCATTCCTCTTCGCCCCATCACGAGTTGTTGGGATGTAGCCTGCGGGATGGCGTCACAGCTTCTTCTTTCGGGTGTCTGCAGCGGTCTCCTTCGTCGTCCAAGCCCCGTCGGTCATATGGGCTGTGGCGGGGCCTGATCTGCGTAGTGCTGGTGGATGTCATCTCCACCAATGATGCTGCTTTTCATGATACAACCCGGGTCACTTCGGGGAGATGTTGTATTATCTTCTTGAATAATAATAATAATAATAATATATATATTTTTTTTCCAAAAAAAAAGTCTGCCGCGAACGGACCGACCGACGGTGTTGTGTCAATGTTAGTGCGGTCGGCGTGCGATGATACAATTATTAGACATGGTCTGGCTGAGGATTCTGAAGCGGCGAGCTGAACCAGTGTCCTAAACGTACGAGTCATGCGATGAAAACAAACGTCTGTAAAGGTAGTGTAAGGAGTGAACACAAAAGATCGTCCTGGATAGCCTCACATCATCATTTGGCATCCTCAATACCTAATTACTAGTGCCGTATTGCGTATCAAGGTCAGGTATCGGTCTCCGTCAATACAAGACTGACTGATGGGTGATCACGGACGCCAAATCCAAATCCCCAGAACGGCCCACTTGATTATCCGCGGTTTCTGACAAGGAGATCGTCCTATCCATCTCTTCCATGGAAAAAATGGCGATAGAGAAATCAACGCCATCAAAATTGTTCCGTGATAGTACCTAGGCTACCTTGGTAACACCACTTCGGTTCACTACCTCTTAATATTATGTCACTGTGATTTCCTCTACAGCGTAGAATAGCACCGCTGTGGATATGTTTCAGCTACACATCGTTCTGCCCCAGTACACGGACCGCGCCCGCGCTGTGGGGAGTAGTGAATCCATCGTGAATTAGCCCTCCTCCTAATCGGCTTGGTATTCAATCAGGGAACTTCGATAAAAAAAAATTGGAGAGAATCGGGCGAGTTGGCAAATGGTGATGTTACCTACCTAGTGTACTCCGAGTAGTTTCACCGAGGGCACTAATGGAGTGGGCGCTTGGCGATCCCTGGGATAATGAGTCCATTGGGGGTTTTGGCATCAAACATGGACCCATCAATGTATAACCTGATCTCCAACGATGTGGTTGTTGCGGCAAAGATTGATGTCTACCTCTTGATAATGATCTACACCTACAAAATGTCAGACCTGGAGGAAATCAGCTATGGGTGGTATAGTTACAAGGAGGACAGTCATAGTCAATTCAATATTGTAAGACACAGTCAGTACCTAGGTAGGCAGTATTACCGAATGCTGCATAATCGGTTCTTTCTATTCATTCGGACCAATTCATCTAGCAAGGGCACGATACAGTATGGCATCCAAGGAAGAAAGACCGTCTCCGGTAATCCAAATCCAGGGTTTTCTTAGACATACATCTGTTGGTCTTCCCTGGGTCAATTTTTCTGTCCAATCGGGTTCTCCACGTGTCCATTCTAGTATCAGAAGGGGAATGCGCTGCAGAAGACCTGACTGGGTTATTATGCTCCCCTCCGATACGCAAGAATAGATGTAATCATTAAGTAACGACAAAGCATTAGAATTGGCCTTGGAGGGGTTCATTCATTTCTTTTTCTCTCTTACCCCCTTGTATTTCTTGTTTGTTCTTGCAGGGTATCAATCAGGTAATGGGAGATATCGAAGACGAGTGGTCAATGTGAGCTTTCTGGCCACAAGGAAGAAAGAACCTTCTGAGTTTCCAGTGTATTGATTTTTGAACCGAGGAAGTCAGTCAACATGAGACTCCCTTCTCTAGGACCCTGGAACCCATTTTTCAAGTACTGTAGAAATCAGAACAATAGAAATTGTTCCTAATTGGGGGAGGGGGAGGGATTCCCTCTAAAATAGAACAATAAACAAGGAGTCGTCATGGACGCGAAACAAAACAATGTTAGCCCATCTTCGTTAAATTATCTTTTTTTCTTTCTTTAAAAAAAGAGCCACATAGAAAGATTTGATGTCGACATCACTATGAATGAGTAAAAGTGGTGGTGGCCTTCCGGGCGGAGGACGCAGGGCTTTTGGTAGGCTGGCTCAAATGTCACGTCAATTGCCTCATATCAGCTTGAATATAGGGTGGACAAGGCCCTTAGGGGACGACAGCTAAGGGATCATCTTGGGATCGAAATTGCAATCAAGCTGATCTATCAAGTCCGCTTCTAAGCTCCAAAACTCATCAAAGATGAAAATGAAGTTTGGTCAAGTTCTGGGCCGGTGGGAAATAGTATTAATCCGCTCGCTGGACGCAGAAACAAAAAGCCGGGCCTCCGCGTTGGCGCGATCATCCCAATTAAGGTATGAAACCAAAACGGCCGTCCCCGAGCCCTTCAAGGAAATATCAGTGAGATCTGGGATTCCTGCCATTTAGTCGTGCGATCATGTTTGCTCGATTCACAGCGCCGGCAATTGGCGCTAACCCCTTCGAAATTCCCTCCCCGCCCAGGCAAGTTTAGCCTGTAAAATCTTGCCTGCAGACCTCGCGTCTTCCGTCCTTCCAACTCTCTCCCTCCACCACCATCCGGAGCATCGCTCCCCCATCCACCCCCAACTTTCTCTCGCGTTCCCACGCCTTGCAGACACAATGAATTCTCGCGAGCATTCCGATATGCCTCCGACCGCTTCCTACCCATCGCCTAACGCGGCGCAGATGGGTCAAGGCGCCATGCAGTACTACACCAATCGCCAGTTGACCGCTGATGAACTCCTCTCTGCCGAGCTCTCCCGCGAAACCTCCACCCACGGCCTTCCTGACAGCTCAAGCAACGGCGTACATCATGGTCAATCGATGGTATTGGGTTCCTCCAATCCCGGTGGTGCCGATATGGGTCGCCCCCAATCTCCCGATCAACATCAACAACAGCACATGCTACAGTTCACCCCAGGCCAACAAGTGGGCGTTGACCCGAATCACGACCTGAGCTATGGGGATCAGAGCGCGAGAAGGAAAAGGTCGAAAATCTCTCGTGCCTGCGATGAGTGTAGGCGGAAGAAGGTAATTGTCGTCGGCCGCCAGACGCGACTCTGTTTTGGATGAGCTGACGCGACTTTTTTCACAGGTCCGTTGTGATGCAAGCTCCGAGTCGGGTGTTGAGACGTGCTCGAACTGTCGCCGACTTGGTGTTATTTGTCAGTTCAGCCGCGTCCCCATGAAGCGTGGTCCAAGCAAAGGGTGAGATATACGATCATCTGTGGTGTGGTGATGGTTGGTACTGACAGGACTTACTAGTTACATCAAAGAGCTTGCAGAACGCTTACACACGCTGGAGAGTCAAATGCAGCCTGCTATGGTCCATCCGGATATGCCCTATCAAGCTATGAATGAGGTCTCGTCCCCAAGAGCCTACCAGGAGTTCTCGCCACCAATGGACGGGGGCTCAATTGGTCGCAAGAGGACGTACTCTGTATTTGAAGGACTACCCAGCTCCTCCTTCACCCAACCACAATTCAATACTCGCTCTGGAAATGCGTTCGGTTCGTATATTTGACCCTTTACATTCCTTCTTCTTGGCTTGCTTGCTGACAGACGCTCTAAAGACGCAGGAGAGACCTCGACCGACCCTACCAATCCAGCTGTTGTGAACAGCTCCGCACCAAGACCCGGGAACTTGTTTTGGTCAACTGGCAATGAGGGCGACTTGCCGTCCGGCATCGAGATGCCCGAAGTAAAACAGGCAATGGAGGAAGACATGACTCCTTTAGATGTGGATGAGAGTGCACTTCTTGCGTAAGTCAAAAGATTTCGACGTTTTCAATTGATCCTGTTCAAATTGTTTATCGTCTAACGTGATCCAGTTATTACTCCAAAATTCACCCCGTGTTCCCTGTCTTGCCGCACTCAAAGGAGCGCCTCCTCGAACTTCTCCACCTGTGCAGTCGTGAGGTACAGGAGATATTCCTATACAGCCTCTATACGCTCACCCGCACAAATATCGACCGGGTTGTCAGCTCTTTCGAAAGGGTTACATCATTTGATAACGCTCAAGATCTGCTACTCTACTATACGCGCCAACCGGCTATGGTACGACCGAATGGGGTCAATCTAATTTGGCTTCAAACAATACTGCTCATGATCCTCGACTGTGACTCAAGGGGACCGGACAACTTTGTTCTCAAAGATGGCGTGCCCAAACACTCGCTGATCCAGACAGCCAGCAAGCTTGGCTCTGACTTGGCCAAGAGTCTCGGTCAATTGAAGATGAAACGGTCATCGGATCCTGACCTCGATTCAGATTCCAACCTTGTGAGGCGGAACTGGGTGTCGCTAGCTATCATGTCTCGCTGGTATGCCATTAGTGTATCCGACCCAAGTGCTCTTGGAACGTTCGAGATAGGCGGCCGTGAAGATGAGAGAGTTCTAGGCTCGATCGCAACAGGGATTGGAGGTATGTCGACTAAACATCTACTCTGATATTGCATTATTTCGCTGATTTCTGTTTCTGCAGGATATTCCTCGTTTCTTGTTGAAATGGTCACGCTAGCTACGCTTGAGCATAATGTATGCCAAACAAATAGTGGTTTGGGTCGCATGATCGGCGCGAACTTGACCGCATCCCTTGAACGTCTAGCAGAGATCGAAGATTTCCGGCGGCCCAGCGAAATCTCGGAAGAAGCCGCACCCCAAAGTTTCTTGGAGGGCCTACAAAATCAGTTGTACTGGACTCTGCGACTACTGATCAAGCGGCATATCTTCGTATACAGCCCCTACGAAATTATCTATAGTGCCGAAGAAGTTATCAACGAAATGCACAAAGGCATCAACCAATCCCGTCCTACAACCCCATTTGATCTTCACAGCCTGTCACTCGCCTCTATGACTCTTCTCGAGGCTACAGTCATTCCAGAACATGCGAACGAGTGTTGGGATGCCTTGAGGAAGGTTGAAGAGGTTCTTGACTATCGTACAAAACGAAGCGCGGAAGGAGGCGAATTTGGAGATATCTTCGCAACACCTGGCTGGGATTCCAAGATTCGCCTGTTTCTGGATTGGAGACGGACCAAGTCACAAGAGAGCCAGCTTCAAGACCCTAGTCTCAGCAAGAGTGGATCGGCTGCTCCACCAGTCCTGGGCCCCAATGAACAGCGCTCTCTTCAGCACCTCGCTGATCTTGCCGTGGGTGCTGAAGGCTCTGTTGCTGCTGCCAGCGCAACATCCCCACCCCCTGTCATCTCTTCGACTGAACATAACATGAACGCTACCTCGCCAAATATGGGATCCCTGTCACAGGGCCGAGTAGTAGTTGACTTTACGCTTCTTACTAAAGAAGGTTATCTCAACGTATTTTCGGGTTTAATCTACCGCCGCTCCCGTTGATAAGACTGTTAGAATCTTGTTGCCGTTACTTGTGGTCAATATGGAAGAAAAATTTCTGAGCAAAGTGAAGCAGGGGGGAAAAGATGCCTCCAAACAAACACGGAAGGCATTTCTGTTCTTTTCCCATTTTATTATTTTCTTTCATGAGTTTTGTTAGCTGGAACTAGCGGGTGTATTGATTTTATGTACCAGTAGCAAGTTGTTACCACGGGGTTTAGGAAATCTTTTCAATTATAGTCAAATCAGTTTTCAGGAAAGCTCTTTACGCAGCCACGCTGGTTTAATCCTCTATCACATCTTGGGCTATAGTTATACCATCCGAATTTCAGTACAGCGGCCAAAAAAGGCAATAGTTGGCGCTCCACTCTCCAGTCCAACCAACCTCCACTCATCTGCTGCCAGACATGTTACCTGGGCTATTTTCAGGACATTCCCCCAACGCGATTCGTCTCCAGGTTCCTTCTATATCCTGGCAAAGTTGTAGGAAACTGTCATCCGCCACATGCGTGCAGATCCAGTTGTCGAGCCATGCCATCCGCTCTGCAGTAGGAGCGAATTTATAAGACGACAATTCTATCGCTTGCGGAGGCTCTGGCTGTTGCCCTCCACGTGGGACTCCAAGTCTGGTATCGGGCTCTTCTCCTAGGGCTCTATTGTCTGCAGGGGAGACATATTGAGGGGGTACATATTGCGACGCCACAGGCTGCACAGAAGACTGTGCCTGCGGGGCTTGGATGCTGGAAGATATGGTCTTTTGGCCCGCATTCGGTGTTGGTAGAAGTGAAGTAGGGTATTTCAATCTGATAACCTTGGAGGGCCGAGTTGGTTGTTCAACGGCGCGGTTCGAGTATATATCTGGACGATGTGAGCTTAGCTGGGAGGCTATGTTTGATTTTCTCGTTTCCGCTTACCTGTCGATGGTCGTGTTCTTTGCTGGAAGACATCCTGTGAAAACGAAGGCTGTCGCTCTATTGCTGTATGAGACCTCTTCACTGCTGGTCTGCAAAATGGCAGCTCTCTCTTGGGTGGCAGAGATTGGGCTAGCTTTTGAGGATCATTGTAGGCTATTGCCGGAGATGATCTGTCTTGTGGTTTATTCGGCGGCGGTTGACTGGATCCCAGTATTATTGGGTTTGTGGTATCTTCTCGCATGGCAATCATGTCAATGCTGCTATTGGATGTAGCATAAGTGACAGGGCTGGCGTACGTCGCGCTGGAGGAGGAAGGGGGCATTAGGCCTGGAGAATAGTCAGATATAGATTTCAGGCACAGACTGAATTGAGCTTGATTACCCTCCGTCATGGTCCGCCTTACCGTGTTTCTAACTGGTAGGGAATATATCGGAGACACTGCATTATTAAATCCAGGAAGACCAGCTGGGACACTGGGGAAAGCCTCCATTGTAGCATGGCTAGATGATACGGAACCTGAACTCCACTGTGACGATGTTGGTTTTCGACTGATTGGGTTTGGCGCGACATTTGACTCTGAAAAGGGGCACTTGATATCACTTAAGATAGACAGAGCAGTATAGTAATCACGATCCAAAGAAAACTTAATTTGAAATCGACGAATCTGTATTGGATTAGCAATCACCATGAGCAAGGAGTTTCCCTTGCAAAAAAACGTTGTCACACACCCATCCATTATTAATACTTGGATACTTGACTGCCAGACAGGGCAACTTTACCACGACAGCAAATGATGGCTTTGGTTGACACTTCAGGTCATCCTGGAGCTGATTTGCTGCTTCCCGTACGAAGAGAGCGAAGTCCATCTCTTCCTGGTGGCAAGTAGATGAGCGGTTAGTTGGGTATCCTTCGTCGAACAGTTTGTATAGGCACTAGACTGGGCAATACCAAAACCTCATGGTCGGAATGTATTCTCAATAATAACCGGGTTGTGGTAGATGATGAAGCTTGAGGTCTCTCGAATACACCGACTAGGTTTCCATTCCCAATTACATGGGACCAGTTGAACGGGCCCTTGTGGTTAAGTGAGGTTGTTGTATGAGAGAATTTGGCGAGAGAGAGGCGAGAGAATTGGGCGGAATGCTGTGGGGGCTGGAGAAGTTCAGGCATAGTACAGTCAATTTAGATTCTCATTGTTTTGATGTAGACATATCAACATTTAGTTGTTGAAAATGAGAGGGGAGGGGAAGTTGGCAGGTGAGGCAAATGGGAAGTTTATATATTAACGCACTCGCATCTGATATCAACATATACAAGGCAAGGTGCCCGAGCGGTCTAAGGTTCGACTAGAACTACAGAAGCTGTAATATCTTCTTTAAAGAAGGATTAAGACAAATCTTTACTGACCGCCATACATAGGGCAATAGCAGTAAATTATCCTATTCTTGGAACACGCAGCTGTATGTATCAGTCGAGTGGTAACTTGGCGGGTGCTTTTATCAATATAGTTAGTGCCTGAGCTTCAAGGCAAATAAAGCATGACTCAGCAAACTTACGTGGAATAACCAATAATCCGAAGACGCGCCTGAGGCCGACGGCAAGCCGCAGATTTGCCTGGGATGTTACGATTGAGTAGCAGCTTGTATCCAAAAGCCCCCAAGGGCCCCAACGAAGGCATTGACGTTCCGCTTGATCCTGTGCCTGTCGCTCCTCATTCGCTTTCATCGCGCAAAACTATCGCCCGGAGACCTTGCAACGCGAAGCTTGGTGTTTTCGCGTCGCTGTCGCATCCTCCTGCTTGGCCCAACTACTTCCGATAGCTTTCCATCGCGGTTGCTCCATTCTGGTCTTCCTTCCCCGACACCAACAGACGTTGCGAAACAACTTATTGAATTTCGACACCTGCAAATTTCCCATTCCATTTCTCTTTGATCGCACGTCAACGTCCCTCCCCTCGAAACAGATCAAATAGTAGCGTCCAAGGAAGTGAATTCGGTTTTACTTCTGCGCGTGTGATCACCGCGTTCTTACCCCGAGACCAACCTATCCTTGCGCATCTAGTGTATCCTAACGCAAAAATTACCGGTGAACACCTTGTTCAGGAGACTAGCGATCGACAACAGGAAGGCTACAGTGCAGAAAGACTCATAGCTGGCTTCTATTCTTGGTCATCCAAGATGAGCAACAGTACACCTCGTACGTCCCTTCGAGGCAAGTATTAGTATCTTACACCTTAGGTTGCATTGACAGCATTCTGACTGCTGGCAGAGGGATTGCGGCAAGCCCCAAAAGCCAACCAACCCTTCATCCCTGATACCGCACCTGTTCGACGGTCGCACATCCATCCAAATCAATCACCCCCGCCAGTAGCGATGGTCCATTCCCTCTCAAATTCGTCAGCCAATCCGAATAGCCCTCGTCCAAACTTCGATAATTGGGATGGAAGAGAACAGAGAGTTCCTATGTCCACGCGGGATGTCGCAACGCCGGGCAATAGACCGGCCTTGTTCGCTAGCCTCAACGATAGAAACAAGGCGGCAAAACTGCCAGACTTCTATGATCCCTACTTCCCCCTCAGGTTCCTTGAGGTCCCGAAATGTACGTGGATACATCCTGATCTCTATCCTTCATCCATTGATCAATATATATTGATTTTCAACAGCGGACCATATCTACAAACGGGCCCATTATGGTCTACAGTCCGACATTCCCGATGAAGTTGATTTTGCATTATACCATCTCGTACAAATATCTAACCAGCGGTGGGATAAGTTCAAATTCGAGGGCTTCCCGTTGCTTGCGGAGACCTTGATGGCGAAAGCCATTGATGTCTCTATATTGTGCACGGGCGTCACGTGGGAGCTGCAATACGAATTCCGGGAATCAACTGACCGCGTCAATGTGCTTAATTCGTTACATGGAACAAGAGACATTTTGGAGAAGATCAAACAAATCCCGGTCACCTTGCCACAGGATACTCTCGAAACCTATGAATTCAACCATCGCCTCAGAAATGTCAAGGAGGCCACCCTGGTTCTCCGAAACATGGTATTGTTGCAGGAAAACGCATTTTATGTATCACGCTACGCTAAGGGACTGCTAAGAGACTTTTTGGTCATCCTCATGAACCTGCCGGATCAGCCTCGCCTGAATGAAATCAAAAATGACGCACTGGATATCGCAGAGGAGGTTACAAAGTTCATGAGAACGGATCCGGAAGATCCACTCTGGGTTTCACTGCTAAATTGCCTTGAGTCGTCCGATCGTGCGCACGTTGTACGTGCACTGTGGGCTCTTACTCATTTCTCAACAGAATTAGAAGAGCAGGATGCGAACCGAGCAATGGAGCGTATCTCAAAACACACTCTGCAACAGTTGTACTTCCATACGTTACTCGACTTGGACAAGGATATTCTGAGCGGCGCACTCGACTTCTGGTACCAATATACACTTTCAAGCGAAAACATCGAGACTATGATGGACGTTTTTAGTCTTCCTAGTGTCTTCGTCCCGCGAATGGTCGCACTACTGATGCATGATGGACGGCCGAGCAAGAAAGAGACGGTTTTGCAAGATGAGAAAGTCGCACCACCGCCGTCGGAAATTCCTCGCGTCCCGAGCGAGCTTTTGAAGGACCTGATGGAACTAACAGAACCGGAACGTAGCTCTCGTTGGCTTCGTTGCTGCTTTGTTGAGGACGCAGAGTGTGAAATCACGCAGATTGCGCTGTGGCAGGCCTATCAGAGTCGATTTGCCGATCCTCGGGTCCCAGGTGGAGGAGTTCTTCCCGCTGCGGAGTTCATCAAGAATGTCAGCACAACATTCACAAATGCGCAAGCACAAGTCATCAATGGCCCTGGCGCCTCAACCAGGTTTATCATCAAAGGAATCCGACCATTGGAGACTGCCCACACCTTCCAAGGCTTCCCCTACATCTACTGCAAATGGGCAGACAATGAGAACCAGTCGAAGACTTGCCAGCGTGCATTCACTACGCCCACAGACCTTCGCAATCATGTCTTCTCGGATCATATGGACCTACCGACGACAGACAAGGCCGGTCATTACAATCTGGATAATGCCGAATCACCAGTCCATACCTGCTTGTGGGACAACTGTACCAAGTTCCGCTCGTCCGGACCAAGTCTGAACACTGCTATGGTTGCTGGCCATGTCTCTTCACATTTGCCCGATGAACGCCCTGCGGATGCGGAACCACCAGTCTCGAAGCGGGCTGTTCTCCAAGAGCGTATTGTTCGCAAGTGGTTCTACATGGATACGCCAGTCAATGAGAGGGGCGAGCCTGTAGGCGTAGCATACAAGGCCGCCTTGGTGCTGCGAAACCTCGCCAAGAACCTCCCAAATGGCATTGCTCCCCAATTTAATGGTCTTTCCTGGAAAAAGGCTGTATTCCTTAGCCACCGCCCCAAGATTGTGGAGACTTGGGACCGTAACCGGTCACTGCGCAAGGAACTCACTGAGCTAATCATGACAATAGAGAGAGAAGATTATTATTGAAGGGCAACTGGCTCGTCACTGTTGACTGAAGTCAATATTTTAATTATATCTTGCATCCTCTCCATGATTATCGCTCCTCTACATGTTGTATGAATACCCTGCATTTTCTTTCATCTCCTTATCATCTTTAACTGGTGCGATGTACCTACCTCCCTTTCATTTCTTATCCATCCCCTTCATGCAGCCACGGCGGTGTAGTGCAGATTTTTGGCGTCATTGATTTCCAGAGATAAAAACCAGAAAAGGACTGTTAAAAGGGTGGGGGGTTGTCTCGTCGGTTTTAACACATGGCGTCTGGATTACGAGGTAGAATAGGTGACTGGATCTCTGTTTCTTTTCCTTTCCTTTCCTTTCCTTTCTTTTTTATTTTTAAAAACAATAATACCGAGTTCACTTTTGCTATTATTGATGTGTGTACTATATCAAGTCTTTTACCACTAGCAAGTGACTGTTGGGAGTCGATGTTAGCTTGCAATTCTTTATTGATCAACCGTGAAAAAAGCGTAGGAGATTCGTGAGATTGCGAAAAGAAAAGAATCTGACCAATGACTTCATGGATCTATTAAAGAATAGTCGATATTCTCATAAAATCCTCCAATGAAATTCTCGTAATTCAGCCATGACATCTCGTTCTCTAATCCCGAATTTCCGAAATCTATGGCATCCCAAACACATGGCCATGGACCAAGCCCACCGTCGACCTGAGGGATGGTCATCTCAGCAGTTGTAGGAATATAAGTCTCGCTATTCTGATCGGTGAGTGGCGCAAGGGTTATCGGTGCACAAATGTCAGACTGCGCACAAACAGGAACCTGTGAAGAGCTCATTCCCTGAAAGTTAGACGGATACCCCCCAACAGTTGGGCTGCTTAACAGTTCATTTCTCTTTGCATTGGCTTGGGTCATCATCTTCTCCATGGGTCTCCAGAGTGCACCTTTACGTGAGTCAGCGACCAAACTACCAAGGCGCTTATAAGCTTGGTCGACTGGCGCCCAGAACTTCTCCATCAGGGTGAGCTCGTCGCATCCGCAAAGCTCCGCAAGAGCAACCGCAAGTGCATGCCACGGGACGAATGTATACTGGATCCAGTGCCATGAAAGAGATCTTGGATCGTTGCGGAGATTATTCGACTTCTTCAGGACGTCAACTGCGATTTTAAGGAGGCGATCTCCGCGGACAGGGGGAGGGACAAAGCCGGGAATGCGTTGCAACGGCCGTAGGGTGATCAGTTGCATAGACGAGTTGATTAGCTCGGCGACTGCTCTTGTGAACCAGTGGAATGCAATCTTGTCTGGTTGGGCATGTTGGAGGTACCTTGACGCCGAGTGCTGGAAGTCGATCACAATGTGTTGTCGCATGGCGATGGAATTGACCGTATTTTCGGCGACGCCGGAAAAGTTGATTAAACGAGAGATGTACTGTGCTTTCAATACAATCATGGTAAATGTCATGTCGGTAAATCCCTCGGCTTGTGCGATGGGAGTGGTCTCCATGTCGAAGCTTATATCGCTGTCGTTGATATTGAGAGGAGGGTGGGATTCGACCCAGGCCGAGTGCATCATTGGTTCTGAGGCTCTATCTAATGATGATTCGACGTCAAGAAACCCGATCCCGGCCCATAGACGTCTCCGCATCTCGCGCTCAAAGGGGCTAACTGTAAATGGAGGATCTGGCAGGTGAAGGTAAAGAGCTTGGGCAATACGGACTGCCATACTCAGCATGGTCCAGGTTCGCCTAGTCTGATCCTGAGTCCGCGAAGCGAGCTAAAAAACATTTTGTTAACAAATGGCGTTGCTTCGGGGGTATATTGCGATAGAGATTACCAGGAACAGAACGAATGCCTGTAAGACAGTTAAATCATTGGAGACCATGAAATCTGCTTGTGCTAGGGCTGTTTCGGATTCTTTTCGATATAGTTCCACCACCGTCGTTCGGTTTTTCTTAAATATACGACTGCATTCTTCATCGTCTAGACTACCAGCTGCCGCATAGTAAATGGCATGAGATAGTGCTCTAGGTGCCGCGTGCCCAGGTTCATAATCGAGGTAAGATTTACCATTGATCATGAAAGCATTTAATGAAGGTCCGTGGAGGATTTTAAAGAAGGGGTCAACCCTATGTAAGAAAATGCGAAATAATTCACGCTCTGCTTCACGAGAGGCTAGGACTCCTCCAAGGACTAGTAGACCAGGTTCATCCGGCTGAATGCTGCCTGGCATTGCGAGAAGCCGTTGGTAGGTTGGGGACTGGCCAGAATGGCCATGTTCCTTGCTCAAGTAGGAGCTTTTCTGCCCAGAAGTTTCTGACACCTGGTTTTACTGTCAACGAAAGAAGATAATCAACTTGTGGGAAAATATCCTTCAAAACTAGCGTACCTGGTTTAACATATCCCTCCTCCAGTAGGAGGTTTTGGTATACGACTCCGGGTTTCGGACATCTTCATTCACGGGGGAACGCCTGGCTGGAGACAAGTCTTTGTTCCGTATACACGAGGCTTCTGCCACAGAGTCAATATTTATGTCCGTGGGATGATGGGTTTCTGGATCAGAGATATTCCGTATGAGTGCTTCGAGCCTGGAGACACGCTCTCTTAGGTTTGGATCCGACTCAGGAGTAGTGTCCTTTGTTATCCCCCCCGATCGGCCCCTTGGCAAGCGGGCCCGCTCAACTGGGACACACGTAAAGCCTAAACGCTGGCAGTTGGTGCACGGATTTAGTTTGTCACATTTGACTTTACGCTGGCGACACAGTTCACAGCTTAATCGAACTCTGGGGGTTGAAGTTTGGGCTTGTGGGGGATGCGATCTGGCTCCCGCCCGCCTATGATGATCTACCATAACAGGATAAGAAAGTTCTCTGGAGCAGGGAAATGACTGAAAATCTCGATTAGCTATTGGGTGCTATGACAATAATTAAAATTCAAGTCTCACCCGTTTTTGTCACACGTAGGTTAGAGTTATAGCGCATGATAGTTCAATTATCGTCTCAAGATTGAGAACTCGTGTCACCATTGGTGCATATGATAGAGCAGGTTGCCTCGCCACTGGATGGTCAATATTTTGAGAAATCCAGATTCAATTACAGGGCCAATTCCAGGACGGGTAGGGAGTTGTAGTCACCCTTACATGGATGGATTGATTGATTGATCGATTGATTTGATTAATCCGGCGATCCGGGGGGGGGGAGAGAGATCCTGCTAAGTCATCATCATTTCGGGTTCAATAGTTAAGATTCTTAATAATCTTAAGAGATAGCTCGAGAGAGAAAGGAGATGGTAGATTATATTAGGTATATAATCTAATCCAACCTATAGACAAGGTGAGAATATAGAAGTGATGATCAGCAACGAAGGATGATAGTTTAGGTAGTAGGAGTAAACAATGTCATTAACCAACAATTGAATGGCTCTCCGAATCATGTGACCAGGGCGTTATTATGTAAGCCCTCTTGAATAAGCACCAGGTACCTCCTTCCTCAATAGGCCTAGCGTGTGAAGCATTTCTTCACGGATTATTTCTTCTTTCTTTCTCTCCTCCACCTCATCATCTGTGCTTTTTTTCTTTCCGACTGACGTCAATGTCACTCCTATCCCCTTCAAATTCAGGGGTTCTTAAGGAGATAAAGTCGCACGGAGCCCCCGGCTTGCTTTTCGCCGTCTTCGTTAGTCTTCTCATAGTGAGCGGCTGAAAATGGGGACTTCGCCAGAAGTAATGGCCGAACAGAAAGAGATCGGCAACGCTAATCCCCTTGCTCCAATTCTCCGGGTGGTTCATGACAACTAGTCCCTCTGCCAATAATGCTAGATACCAGAAAAGTTTAATTACCTCACTGCCGAGCTTCGGCCTTGGCCACCTACACTGGTGCCCACACTATTAGTCTATCGTCATATTCTGTGGTCTTGGAAAATTCTTGACCGGGGTTTGATAACTGGGTGTTTATGCAGATGATCGGCAAAAAATTATGTCTTTGCTTTTATGACCAAAGATCGAGTCATTAAAGAACGGCCCCTGCGGCTGTCGGAGATGCTCTTAAAACTTCGCTTCCGTATATCTTCTACCCCATTCGGTTCAAGTTCTCCACCAAAAAAATGAACTTGCATTTTCCATACTAGCAGTGTAACAAAAGCACTGGCAGGTGTTATGCAGGGCTAAATTATGGGACCTGACAAGGCAGTCAATCGATCCATGGTTTGCCACAGACACTTTTTTGCGCTAACCTATCCCCCACTAGAGTGGTGAACAAATGAACGCCTCAACATGCTTGTTCTTGACACCGTTTATGCCCACAGCGGAAAGGTTAGGTACCATTCGACAATTTGGGCCTTCGGATGATATCATTGGTCGTATTAGGCAAAAACTTGAATCCACAGAACCAGAGAAGCAGTGAGGTACTTTCCTGATAAAGAAAGTCTGACTGCTTGCTGGCCTTGGGGTGAAGCCTGTTAAGGTTAGCCCTGGTGACGCATGTCGAGGTGGGCTTGTTTTGACACATGTCCAGAAATTCTCTGTCTAGCGAAGCAGAACATTTAGGCAAAAGGGGCTGAACAACTTGGAGATCTGCAGCTGTTCCCTACATCGCCTAAACGGCAAATGCACGATAGACGCACGATAGAGTTTGACAGACAATAAATCCTTGACTTTTCACCCTGCCACCCATTTAGGTATACGATCCCCACCACAACCTTAGGGCATCGATAGTTAAGACTCAATACGAGCTATTGTTGGAGTTGAGGATAATGCCCCGAGTCCGGGGATACAGCGTTCGGCCTGACAGTTGGAGCCAGAAATACTGGATCCATGGACTAGAAATGAACCACCCCAGTTAGGGCTCAGCCATGAACCAATGCCAATGCTCACGCACGATGAGAAGAGGGTCCCTCTACACGTGGTCTCCTTTCCATATCCACAGGGTTCACAGCAATCCAGGAAGTGAACAGCCCTTGCGCCTCCGCAGCACGTTCCTCATAGGCCAGCGTTGTCTCAGGTCTAAAGCACGACCCCCAAACTCAGGCCTTCTTGTTCTTTTCTGGTGAACCCTCTCTCCCTACTGGTCACCTGCTTCCTCTTCTTCGCCCTCGGAATATTTATCTTTTTGGGCCTTTCTTCTGACTAGCGTGTTCAATAATGGCGATCCTTCAAAATGGGATTATTAGGCTCTGTCGCTGTTTAGTATCTAGTACCCCGGCTTCCTTCCAAATTTATTATTTTTATGGTCATGATTATTATTTGACTCTTCAGCCACCTCCAAATGGAGTCCGCTTAATCGTTTGATAAGATTCGCCCTTTTATTATTACTCCATCGAGGCCCCGTCACTAAGCCTCCTTGTCTCTCCCTAACCGCCTACGCTCTTTTGTAATGATATTCTTTCCATGAAAACTTGAAAATCGACGCATGTTTATGCGCTGGGAACACTCCTTCAATTCCTAACCAGATAATTCCTCTCCTTCAACACCTCTCATCTCATATTCAATCGGTACCCCCCACGATGCCTATCGGAACAGCGCGAGGCCGAGAGGCACTCGCAGTCAGTGCTGTGTTCACAAGCCTGGCAACTTTTTTCACAATGCTCCGCATCTATACACGAGTATTTCTGGTGAAGCAAATAGGTGCTGATGACTGGACCATCATTATCTCACTTGTAAGCCGACAATTGGGAAGCCGTATCATAGATCCTGCCCACTAACCAACCGTCTTCTAGATCTTTAGCTGGGCCTTCTTTGGCGTTTTTGTGGAAGGTATGTTCTTCCACTCTGATTTTACCCCACTAGGCAAGGGAGGCGACTTTTGAATCAATACTAATCTTCATGTTTAACCAGAGGTCCGGTACCTTATGGGCGAACATTTTGCGAAAATCCCCCGTGAAGATTATATCAAGCAAATGACAGTATGTCTGCTGGCTGTCCTGAGACCTACTCCCGGTTTACTAATATTGCCTCACGCAGTACTTCTGGGCATCGATTCCCATCTACCAAACGAGTCTGATCATTACCAAAGCCTCCATTCTCCTGCAATATAAGCGAGTCTTTTCGACCCCGCGCATGCGAATCGCATGTTGGTGTTTGATCGGGTTTCTCGGTGTCTACGGGACATGGACGATCCTCAGTGCTTGGTTGAATTGTATTCCGGTTGCAAAGTTCTGGGATACTTCCATCAAAGGATTCTGTCTCGATAAGACGGCCCTCTGGTTCTCGAATTCCGCCATCCACATTTTCACCGACATCCTGATCTTAATCTACCCCATGCCCGTCCTCAAGAACCTCCAGATACCAAAACGACAGAAGATTGCCCTCATGGGCGTCTTCGCTCTTGGCGCATTGTGAGTATTGACGCTCTGTTGTCATGTGGATTCCTCCCAATCGCTAACTTAAAAATCTAGTGTCCTGGTCACCAGTATCCTTCGCTTACAGAGTCTACTTGTAATCTCGCACTCCACAGATCCAACATGTACGTTGTGTGCCCTTCCCATCCACCGGATCAGGGCTTTAAACGAAAACTAATCATCATCTGTAGACGACAACCCCGGAGCAGCTACCTGGTCTGCCGTTGAATGCAACGTTGCTATCATCTGCGCTTGTCTCCCTGGAACCCGCGCCTTCATCTCTCGCCTTCTTCCTCGTTTCTTCTCCAGCCGCAGTGCCAACTACCGCAGCCGGAGTAAGACCAACAACCCAGCTCGCAGCCGAAGCACGAACTTCACCAATCTACAGACTTCCACCTCTGTCGCTGCTCCACCTCCCGACTACCATATGAAATCTTTCAAACGTTCCGATAGCTCTGACAGCAAGGAATCAGACTTCCTTTCTCCACGGGGCGAGATCAAAGTGACGACCATTGTGTCCCAGGAGTTTGCGTCACATCTTGATGATGCATCGAGTATGCGCCATCTGGTTTAACCAAATGCCATCCACTCGAGTATTTATTATGTATGCATACGACTTTTTTTCTCTTTCCCTACTACGAATTTTTTCTTCTTCTTCTTAATTGTCTCTCTCTCTGTTCTTTTTATCGCTTAATTATTCCCCCCTTTCCCCTTTTCCTCCAGTACATGAGTCTCCCTTTGTAATTATCATCATCATTGTCTTCTCTTTCTTTGATTCTACTTTATTTGTTTATTTTTTTTCTTTCACTCTCCCTTTTTATCTATACTTCTTCTTCTCTCTGTCCCCTTTCACTTTGGACTCGTTCTGGTGGATAGGCTGGCTGCGTCACGGATGCGCAATACACGATCATAACGACAACAATAAACAAATTACAATATATCAAGTACCCGAGAACATGGATTTTGTTGAGAGATTAGGCAGATGATGAGACAAATTACTTTAGGTGCGGCCTCATGGACGCTTAATGTACTGCCTTCATATCAGCTGGTGAAATTCCATTCGATGCTGTGATATAATACAGCATTTCATCACTTAATCTATGACATATATCCGATAAACAACGCCCTTTTTGGGTAGCCAAACCTCCATCGGAAGCTCAATTTGTGTGCAATTTAGGAGAAATATGAATTGGAATAAGAGGGGGCAAAGATAATATAATTGTAAAGGAGGTCATATGGCGATATGGCGCTCAAATCTAGAGAAGACACCAGCTATGTGCAATCCGGGGATACAAAAGAGGCCAACAATCATGGCTAGAAAGGGGGAAGGGGGAATTACTCCCAAACATTAGAGAATAGATCATCAGACCCGCCAAACCCGCCAGCCGGTTTAGACGAAACGTTCGTATTATTGGTCGTAGTAGAAGAAGAAATTGGCGCAGCGCTAGCCCAGCCACCAAAATCCTCATCAGCGGTCACGGTGGGCGCGGGCTTGGAGCTTGGAGCACCCCAGCCGGAGCTAACGTCATTGGCAGTTAACGTATCTGGAACTTTCATCATCGAAGCTGATGAGGGGGCCGGAGCGGCAGCGGGGGCAGGCGTGGGATCGGGGGTGCCCCATGCATTGCCTCCCCATGGATCCATGCTCGCTGGGAGAGCACTAGCCATAGATGTAGTTGTTGTAGCAACGGCAGGCTTGGGTGGAGGCGGAGCGGGGCTGCTGATATTAAAAGCCGACTTCAACTCTTGTTGAGGAGAGGTCATTGCTGGCGGGGGGGAGACCTTAGTTGCAGATACTGGAGGAGACGAAAGTCCAAACAGATCGTTAGACATCGATGACGGGGGTGGCGGATTCGGCTTGGACAATGGAGGGGACGCAAAGCCGGTGAACCCAGAATCAAATCCATTAGAGGAGATCGATGTTGTACGGGACTGGGGTTTCGCAGGAGGAAAAGTAGGAGATGTTAGACTCTCAAATAGACCACCACCCGCTCCACCGCTGCTAGCGGAAGCCGTGGGCGAGGAGACCTTCGGGGCAGCGGGGGTGGATTTAGAACTAGCAAAGTTCGCCAAGTTCGCGAAAGGGGATGGTTTCTCAGCCGGCCTTGGCGGCGGGGAGGTGGTTGATGGGAAACTCAATCCGCTGAAAGCGTCCGTGAGACCACCCATAGAAGACGATCCTGATGGGGGCGGAGATGCCAGATCTCCGAAGGAAGGTGTCCGTTCATGTTGAGCGGGGGCAGGCTGAGGCTTGGAGTAGAGGGATAGGATAGACTGTTTCAAATCCGGTCTAGAGATTCCGGTTGCGCCGCCAGGTGTGGATGCTGTACTGGCCGGGCGACTGCTAGGTGCTGGCGGAGCACTGCCGAAAAAATCAAGTCCGAGCAACGAATCTCCTGGACGAGCCGGTTTGGGGGCAGATTGCGGCTGCTGCTTGGGTGCGGCCCGGGCTGTAGGTTCCGTAGTGCTTGGGCGAACGGGGGGAGCGATATCGTCATCGGCGAAGAGATCAATTGGCGCTTGCTGCCGTTGTCTTGCAGGTGGTTGACTGGAGGTTGCTACTCTCTGCGAGGCGGAGCGTTCAATCTTTGCTTTCTCCTGAACGACTGCAAGGGGCTTATAGAGGGAAAAGAAGTTAGACCGTTGCAGTGTGTCGAAAATATTATTCCGTACTCACCACATCATCGTCGCCAACATCCAGGGTAGAGGGGTCAGGCATACCCCCGTCCATCACCCAGCGCTTCGACTCGTATTTGGTACGGATAAAATTCTCAATCTTCCTGTATTCCCGGAAATTGTGTAAGTAACTGACGAATTATGCCACCGATTGCGCGAAAAGTAAGTTCACTTACGCTTCCGAGGGAACATGACCCGGCGCCAATTTTGCTTCCCAATACCTGCCCGAGGATGTTAATTATCCAACCCAACGGTCTGAACATAAGTTCTGGGAGGAGCACCCACTTGTTTGCTCTACCATTGCCCCATCGCAAAACGCTCTGAAGTTGTTCATCGGTCCAAGCGTCGAGATCCACAGATTTGACACGACTGATATGGGTTCCCATGCCCCGATGAATGCCGGAGCATCGGATGCAAACAAAGATTCCAAGGTTCCAGGACGCCCATCGCGGATCTAATTGAACCGATTATCAGTGGAAATTACCCTTATGACATGAGGGGGTTGCACGTGTGGAGAGTGATTGAGATGTGTCCAATCGATAGATAGGGAGAGCCGTTTATGAGGAGGGGGAGACCCACGCTTATTGCGCTTGCAGTCGGCACATGTTTTGTTGTAGTCGAGCTTCAGCAGATTCTTGATGGTCTGCTGGTTTTGAGCAGCCTGAGACGGGGTTGCGCGCCGAGACATCACAGTTGGGAAAGACAGAGTTGAAGGGGAAGAAAGGATGGTGGAAGAGGGAGAAAGACGGAGAGCGACTTGAAACGATCGATCTTCTTTCCAGGTGGCGGATGCCAATTGTTGGCCTGAGGCACCACAAGGGTAGGTGCCCGATCCGGTCGGCAGTTCGTGCCGATGATGCAGTTTTGAGGTCAATTCTAGGTCAATTGTATGTAGGTTATGAGTATAATAAGGTAAATATTAAAATTTACATTTATCGTATTTATGATATATATATATATATATATTTTCCTTTTTTTATTTTTTATTTTTTTTACTAAAAACAAAGATAGAGAGAGAGAAACAGGAACATATACCCGTATAAACCATCGCATTATGAAAACACTATGAACAAATTAAAAAAAAAAAAAAGAAAAAGGAAAAAAAATTCCTTCTTCACGCCTTCGCCTCCTCATCCTCCTTGAAATTTAAACTGACACTATTCACACAATGCCTTTCATCCGTCGGTGTCGGAAACCCTTCTCCCTTGAAGACATGGCCCAGATGTCCTCCACAGTTACTACAAACGATCTCCGTTCGGTCCATTCCAAAAGCCTTGTCCGTATGTCTAGTCACTGCCCCTGGGATAGAGTCAAAATACGCCGGCCATCCACAGCCAGACTTGAACTTGTGCGACGCTGTGTATAAGGGCGCATTGCAGGCAGCACAGGTATAGACTCCCTGCGACGGATAATGCGAGTCATATTCACCAGTGCCAGGACGTTCCGTACCCTTTTCGCGAATAACACGGAATTGTTCTGTTAGATATTAAGTTTTCCCTTGGTCAGTATATTATTGAAAAGTCTCCCCCGGCGTATGACATAGACCAGTACGAACCGGGGCTTAGAACAGCGCGCCACTCATCATCGTTGCGCTTATCGGGATATGACATGCTGTCGTCGGTGCTCTGAGCTTTGGCGCTGGACCCGAAAAAAGAACTCAAAAAGGAGATACTTGAGGCTGCCTGGAGGACAGTGGTGCTGGAGACTCGGGGAGGGGGTCGACGGAAGGATTGCGATGATGCGGCGGTAGTGATGGCGAATGCGGGTCGATTGAGGGGTTGGCTGAGGATGCGGAGGACTTTGGAGAAGCGCATCGGCATCACTTAGTTAGGACCGAATTCCGGGTCGTGTGTATGGGGGATTGACGGAGGTAACGCTCTTTATAAACATAAAACTATCGTAGAAATTGAGGATTATTATTTGGATCGATCGCCAACTTTCATCTGCCGTCAAGATTCGGTTACGTCATCATCTCCAATGTTGCAATCACTTTGAAGTATATTTACTGTACACATATGAGATTTTTATGGAAACCAAGGGTATAAGAAAGGCAGTTTATCATAATTCAGTTTGTCTTGTGATTGGACGTAGCTACAATTGATTTGAAACTTAGTATAAGACAACACAATCCAATTTCACTCCATAGATCGCACCAGCTACATACAAAGGGTATCTTGTAAAAAAAATAAAAATAAAGCACACATACACACAAAACATCATATCAACATCATCAACGTCGTCTTACAACGCCTGTAACCGTCAAAACTCCTTCGCCAACTTCTACCCTCCATCCTTCGCGAGCCAACATCTTCCCCACAGCCGGTCCCAGACGGGACGTCCCGTCATGACTGTGTCGTCCCGCTCCGGTGACAATGCGATATTCCTGGGTCGTGACCCTTCCGCCGCGCATATACTTGGTATCGCCCAGCGAGTTCCACCAGTCGGATACGCGAGCACTAGAAATGCGGACAGCATCTTGTACCGAGACTCCATGTAGGTCCAGCATAGTAGTCGTCGACTGGGAATCAACTAATGCGTCAGCAGCTGCAGCGGCATTCCGTTTGGCCCGCTCCAAGTGGTCTCGCCCGACAGCTGAATAATAAGCAGCTGCACCCCCCATCAGCCGGTCTGACTTTCCACGTCGATATGCCAGTGATGCCTTCGACAGGGCCTCCGATCCTGCCGCGAAGTGGCTTTCGGCGAAGCCTCTTGCGGTACCGTAATCTTGTACGTTTCGTGTTCCGGCAGTCCGTCGCTTGGGGGGTTCTTCTTCAGAGTCCAGGGGTAGCGGTGAGGCCGTAATTTTAATCATCTCAGCCACGGACGGGAGAGCCGGTGCGGTCACCATCGCAGACGCCAATTCGCTGGCAGCGGAGACAGAGCTCCTGGTGATATTGAGTAACCCAGCAAACAATATTGGGGGGATAGACGGAAATTCTTGCATCAGTTCTGCCACTTGTGTGGCCATCACCGGGTCCTTGCTAACATCTTGCTCATCTTGAGGAGCATGCGCTGTGGCAAGAGACCGGATAGTTGTCGGTAAAGATGCACCATTTGCATGGTAGGTTGATGTGACGGTTTCTTTCTTCAGGATGGGTGCCGTTCGCGAATGAATGAAATCGACATCTTTTTGAGCAGTATCCCACTTGTTGGCGGTGTAGCATTCATTTGACGAGAGATCTTCGGAATCTAAAGGCGACGAGGAGGAGAGCTCCGAGGATCGGAGATTCTTGTTCTTCCCCTTACGTTTGCGACCTTTCTTCCTGGTAGCATCGCTGTTGGTGCATTCATCAAATCCATCAATACCCTTCGGGATCGCAACCTTCAGCCCATCACGGCTGGATGGCTGTTCATCGAAAAATGTAAAGTTGAGAAGCACATCCATCGAGCGGTCGACATCCCCGTCAGACTTTCCCAACGTGTGTTTGATCGTGAAGTGATCGACCGTAGGGAACATTTCCGATAGATAGCCAATTTTATCATCCTCGGTCGCTCCAGATAGATACATAGAGCCATCGGCGCGTAAGGTATATGATACGCGCTGGGACCTGGAACGGCCGGTACTATTATTTTTCAATTTCTTGTCCCCGATGCTCGCCGCAGAAAATTCGGAAGCGAGGCTGGTGATATCTGTCTCTCGTGATGGTAGGGTGCCATTTTGCGAAGCGCTATGTTCTGACACGATTCCATCTCCATCAATTACATTCAGCGGGCCCAAACCACTGGTACCTGACGGGTCGAACGGCAAGTCTTCTTGCTCCCAAGCTGTTAGTTTCAGGGTGTCTAAGGTCTCGCGGAGCTGTTGGAGTTGGGTAGGATCAGAAATGTCGAAGTCACAGGCGATAGCAGTGAACAAGGCCGGATCGAGTGGTGGGCAATATTCCCTTTCCAGGTCCTAGAAAAGCGAAGATATGTCAACTGTGAACTGGGCTGTGTGGAATGCGCCACGGAGATAAAAACTCACTCTGAGAGGGCCATCCCCGTCCTCGCCCATGGTACAAGTCTCGTTATGTGCAATATAGCGTAATGTAGTCGGATTTTAGTAATAATATCATGGTTATTTGGGTCGACAATATGAGAAACACGAGAGAATGTTATGACTGCGAAGGTCCAGGCGCGGGGGGAAGACCTTTGAGGATTACATAATCCACTTCTGGATGTATTTTCGCTAACCCTAACTACAACCACACCTCATCGGCTTCAAGTACGTCCACGAAAACACTAGACTTGAAACTTAGAATCAACAGGAATAAACAACCCGATCAAGATGGTCAAACAAGCAGGAAATTCAATTAAGCAGACTCAGACTGGATTAATGAACAAAACGCCATGCCAATCAATATAGTATTCATCCCAATATTATCACCAAGCGAAAAGGAGCTCGAGATTCGCACCTGAGAGCAAGTCACGGGGAACATGCATTTCAGCATGCCCCTGTCCTGGCCAGCAGGCTCTTGAGAAGCTTACTTACCACCCATGCCGGGCATGCCACCCATGGGGCTGCCACCCTGTTGTCCTCCCTGCTGGCCTCCCATACTAGGCATACCACCCATAGGGCTACCTCCCTGTTGGCCTCCCTGCTGGCCACCCATACTGGGCATACCGCCCATGGGGCTACCACCCTGCTGGCCACCCTGCTGGCCACCCATACTGGGCATACCACCCATAGGGCTGCCACCCTGCTGGCCACCTTGCTGTTGGCCGTCCCGCTGTTGATTGCCCTGCTGCTGGCCACCGCCAAACATACTAGTAATCATGGACATGGGGTTCGACATCTGATCCTGCTTTTGATCCTTCTGCTCTGGCTCGGGCTGAGCGGGAGCATTAGGCTTGTTTCCTCCTTGTTTCTGTTGACCGGGCATGTTGAAGCCACCCATGTTGGGCATAGCCATACCCTGAGGGCTGCCATTGTTCGGGGCGGGCTGCCCGTTGTTGTTGTTGTTGTTACTGTTAGGGGCTTGAGGAGCCTGGCGGGCTACCTTGAGGCCACCTCCAGAGGTCAAGCTACCGGCCTGAATGGCAGGTGCAGCCAGAATCGAGCTGCAAAAGCTGAGGATGAGGACGGATGTTTGGAACTTCATGGTGTCGGGATATGTTTTGTTTGTTTGAAGGATCGTAGTAAGAGATCAGAAGTAGGATGATGATATATCTTAGAGGAAAAGAGTGTCAACCAGAACCAGGCCGGTTGTTAAAAGAATGGACCTAAGATAGTAAAGGGATACAGAAAGAGAGTGATGGCTGAACTGGTAAAGGGGGAATTGGATGATCTAGCGAAGGATATGTCCGACTTTAAAAGGCTGGTATTAGGGAAGATCGACAGACCCTCGTAGCTTTTGCAATGCATAATGAACATCTCATCTCATTTCGGTTGTTTTGCTCGGCAGCTCCAGGTACGCGTTCCGGCCACCCTTCGAAACCGCCAACATACCGATGAAGTTCAACTCTTGCGCACCATGTCACACAGGAAAAAGAGATTCTACCACTTAGATCTTGTTTTTATTTTATTTTATTTTTTGGGTGAGATGTTGCTGCTTCCAGACTGTGACTGTGCCATCTGAATACAAATCGTAATGATCCCTTGAGACGGCATAAATTCCGAGTGTTTTATTTTGATTTATTCATTTTTTAAACTTGCTGGTCGAGTCAGAGGCAGATGGCTAAAAAAGAAGACTAGCCAGTCATGGATCTGATCTGTCATTCGCATGCTACCCCATGCATGACGATACAGATTCTCGGGTTCCCATCGACGGAATTAGGGCAGCGAGATAAACATCTTATGCACCAGCACCAACTCAAGATGAAACCTGCAATGATCCTAAACTCAATCTCCGGGAGAAACAATGTATCTTAGGGATATATTCAATATCACTTGATCAACTACTTACCTACCAAGAGAACACATTTCAGCTCCTCAGACGGCAACGAAATGGATATCGGATTATCGGAACTAAATGAGAGTAAATCAAAAAGAGGGCAATGTTTGAACAAACAAAGGAAGGGATGCCGATTCCGTCTCTGCCTTCTCATGCAGGGAGTTGGTGATCGACAGGCTGAAACTGTACACCTCCGTCATGCATTGCCCTAGCCAGGGTCCATCTCATATTGATAATCTTGTTCGGACGTCTATCCCTGGATTCCTCCGAAACCAACCGCGTATGAAAAGGTCGACTTGAATCAACTCCGCCCAGGGCAGAAACCCCCCCCCCCCCTTTTTTTTTATCCCTGCTTGTGAGGTCGCCCTGTGTGTACATAACACTATGTGAAAGGACAGTCGGAGAATTCGGAATCAAGCACAAAGATTTTGTGTCTCAGAGTGTGTTGCATAAGCGAGTCAAAACTTTTCACTGGTTGAGTATTCATCCAGCAAGGACAAAAAGAAACCATGATTTCCGACATAACGATCGCCACCCGATTTGTTCTGATAATAATATAGACATTAGGGAGGACAAACAGGTTCTCCAATAAGGTTTCTTGGATGATCACATCTCCTCTCTGACGTATCTCTTATGTTATCTCCCTTCATTATTCTCATTACCCTCACACTCGGGAAAACCTGACAGCCGAAGTCCCGACAATTTGGTGATGAAGATGCGAGTATGCAGATGCATATTCTAGGCTCCACTCCAATAATGGATCGGAACGGAATCTAGAGCCTTTGGGGGTTCTTCCTCGGCACTTGCTGTGGCAGTTCGTATCAGCGTGTAGATTCTTCATTCTTTTCATCATGTTAGTGACGTGAAATCAGGAACTGTGTAGGTGGACATTTCATGTCTGTATGACATCCAAAGAATGCTTTCATGTCTTGTCTCTAGTGACATTCCCCGTGGTCGGGCTTTCTTGTACTCCTTCTCATCCAGTGGTTGAAGGGTACACCTGGTATCATTTACTATTGGAGTGGTGTAGTAGCGATTCGACATGCCTCGGATCCGTGAGCATGAGGCCGAGTACGACGCCATATTGATACAAAGATACAAAGATACCAAGAAAATATCTCAATCCGTGAGCTATTTTCGTTGAAATGCAGGTGCAACGTGGAAGATAACGTAGCATATGCCGAGAACACCTATCGACTCAACCATGTACAACTCTAGCCAGGTCAACTCAGGGGATAGTCAGAATTAGATTTGTCCAGTACCCTCGAAAGTCCCGATAAAGTTCATGAACATACTAGCTAGCGAAGTCAATGGGCGCCGATCGAGATCGGTTTGCAGATCAGTGACTAACTAGCCATTGCTTCGCCTTGACACGTCCAATGCTTCTCCACTTCCAAGAGAGAGAGAGATATATATATATATAGTTTCACGAGACACAACAGCCAAGGTACACACCGCCGATAGGCAACTCCGAATCTTTCAGAGAAAGACGTCAAGGGTTTCGTACGCAGTTACGTGGAGGCGAGCAGATCAATTTTCAACCCTGAACATCCGGTAGCATTTAATATGCCGATGTATGTATGATGGATTCGTAAGTCGCCTGGTTCGTAGTAAGCGTACGCTTCCTCATGTAGGTTAAGGGAGACTACAGCAGCAACATAGGGTTTATTTCAGGGATCGATGTACGGTCGCATGAAAATTCCTAGTATTATCTATAGGTAAGTAAGTAAGTTATTGTACCTGTTCTAGTCACCCAATAATTTTCAAAACTACTGTCCTGTCGCAGTCACTAGGAGATCGTGGCCTCGATAGGGCGACTCCTATCGACGCCCCTCGTTTGACGTGTAGGGGCACTTGTCTTTCCCAAAGCAAAGACGGTTGAAGTTTGACCTGCAGATGCCGTCGAAAGGGTCCAATGAGCAAGCTCAACGGGACGCGAAGGCTGGGAAAGGACTGATCATCTGGGAACCCCCTCGCTTCGGTCCGGACGCAGGATCCTGTCCCTGTACCTCTTCCGCAGCCAAATGGCCCAAAATAGTCCTGTCGGTTCTCCCCCATTGGTCATACCAGGGGGAAAAGGGTGCAAGAAAGGAAGAAGAGAAGGAGGGAAACCTGAAAAGGGTATCGGGATCAGGAGGTCATAGTCATACCAAATCCTGGTCCATGATGCGGTGTACTGAAGACCTTGATATTATATGCCTCTCCAATTGTGCTCCAAGTTGGGTATAAAGTGGCTTCATGATCCCCCGGGAGGATGGCCACTTATTCATTCTTCTTCGATATCTTCTCGGTTATCATATATCCTTCTAGTTCTTTTCTTCTTGATACCTCCGCTTTTTTTTTCATTTAGACATTAGGTTACCTTGTTTCTTGTTTAAGCCTTCGAAATGCGTTTCAACATTGTCTCCATCGTGGCCTTCGTGGCCTCCACAATGGGTGAGTGATCATATCATATATATTGGTCTATATGTAGGACTTTTTGACTGACTCCATACCCATGAAGCCCTCACCGTCACCAACCCTCGCCAGAATGCACAGGTTGACTTGAGCAAACCGTTGGATATCAAATGGCGATCCGTCGAGTAGGTCGATTCGTATGCCAACAGGAAATAAGTATACACACAGCTAATTTCCAAACAGAGGTGATGCTGATACCGTCACCCTCGAACTGGTCAACATGGCCGGCAACCACGTCAACAAGAAGCTCGCCGATGTGAAGACATCAGTGGGTCACTACAAGGTCGACAAAGTCTGGGACATTCCTACCTCGTGTGTTGACCCCGTCATATACGTCAAATCCACACCATGGAAACTGACTCAGATATCGCAGTGAGGGATACCAGATCAATGTCCTCGCGAATAATTCGCGCAACACCGGCATCCTGGCTCAGTCGCAACAGTTCAATGTGACTAAAGTCGCCGACCCCCCCAAGACAAGTAAGAGAGATTCATTAGACTCTACACCTTCATCATCAACACCTTCTACTATCACCATCACTCCCTACATCTCTTCTTCATCATCACCATCACCATCACCATGCACCATTCGCTCCATCAAAACCACCACTTCCCGTCCCTGTATCAAACACACCACTTCTCCACCACTCTCCAGCACATTCCCCTCCGACTCCACACCACCAAGTGAGTTCCATCATGGCGATTTAGGTAGACCTTTCCAAACTAATGGGCCATTTCTTCCGCCGTCATAGGCACTGCTTCCCACGCCTCCGCCACAACTGAGGCCGCTCCTGAACCCACTCACTCGACCGGCGGGTCTGCCGCTCTCGCAATCCCGGCCGCCGGGGGCTCTCTCTTGATGGGTCTATTTGCCTTGATGGTTTAATTGCACAACAGGTTCGAGAAAACAAACGAGTACGAAAAAAAAAAAACCCGGAGGTATATTATCATCACATCACCTAGTCAGATGAGAAGGTAGGAGGTCTGTCTGTCAGGGACTGTGAGTTTTTTTTTTTTTATTTTATTATATTTTAGTGATTCATTTCTTTCTTTTTTCTTTTAATGCTCATTGAAACATCACTGGTTTGGTTTTACGAGGAACAAGTTCAATGTATGTATGTGGGATATCATTAATGAACATTATTTTATTTCTTGCAACTGTTTTTTCTTTTTCGATCGGGTGTTTCTCAAGTGGGCCAATACTTATGCAAGGAGGGCTGGACCGTAGTGTTGTCGATAGTTCATGCAAGTTGGCTTTTGCATCGACGCTAGTTTTTTCTCTTCTTCTCGCTTTCTGATATGTACAATGCAGTCTGAGTTATTTTTATTGCTCCAAGAGACATGTAAGAAAAGACACATCATATTAATAATATTGGTCGATATTGGGGCAAAGAATTTTAAATTTGGCCGATAGGCTCAGATGGACACACACCATGGACTTTCCCAACACCGCAAACACGAGAAACAGGAAGTGAGGACAGTAAGTACAAAGGCCGCACGCGATACATATGTGATGGTCACAAATCATATTCAAAGGGGTATATCTGGCTTCAAATGTACAAAATTTATATAGTAAGAATAGGTTACTACAATGAGCCCACGGCCGATTCCGCAATAGCAGAAGCGGATCCGGACTTGGGGGCGCTGGCGCTAATAACAGGGGAGGAGACGTGGCCATTGTAATTTTCGTTGATGCCTTCGCGGGGACGGTCCCACGTACGAATGTGGCCTGTTTCGCCCATGTCAGCTTGGGGAACTTTTGAAATATGCCCGTGCAGTAAATTTGGTGTAAAAAAAGGGGGGAAAACAAACCTTCAAGGGAAGAAGTCATGATCGAGTCCTCCTGGAAGCCCAACCAACATATCGGATCACTCCCAATCTCTTTAGCCTACTCAGTTGTCAGTTGTCAGTTTTCACCACTTCGTAAGACGGGATAAATCCATAGCCAGAAGCCGGAGAACGCACCATAATGGGCGGCAGTAGGGCAGTGCGTGACCTAGGTTCCACGGGATGGCGAACGGTACTATCATAGGCATCATGGCCGTCTGCTGTCCGTTGAGAATCCGATCTCATCCGATTACCCGCGCTATCAGCTCGAAGGCGATTGGGGTGCTGCGAGTTGGACGCGACCACACTCGTCCGTTGACGAGCACTTGCCTGATGCTATTTTATGATAGTTAGCAAAACACGTCTAAATGGAACCCCTTCATGCAATTGTGGGAACATGCGGAGGAAAAAAAAAAAAGGAAGGGCCGTACCGCTCTTGGCCTATGAAGCATTCCCACACTGAAATCCCATAGTAGTAGGCGACAGTCGTCTCCAACACTCCCAAACCGGTAGTTTCTCTCGTCACACCGCCATGGATCGAAGGCCACTGTAGAAACCCACGAGTTGTGGCCCTGGCACCGTGCGACAATCTTACGCTCCGGTAAAGACCAAATGGTTACGAGATCATCCTGGCCACCAGTCACGATGTACTTGCCATCAGGGGACCAGCAAACGGATATCAATCCCCCGTAATAGCTTCGAAAGATATCTAGGACTCTGTCTAAGGGTAAGCGAACCACTCCACCATTGATACAAGGGGGTAACCAAACTCACTCTTCTTGCAAATAATCCATCACACGCAGGGTTCCATCCTCTAGCACCACGGCGAGATGCCTTTGATCTGGAGAGAAGGCGAATTGTGAAATCCTTTGGTTGGCCAATTTCCACAAGGCCACCGGATTGGACTTTTGATTTCTCGAGTTCACAGACTTTAAAATCTGCAGCGGTTGCCGGCCGGATGATTTAATTGTTTCCACTGACGGGTTTTCAAGCTCCGGAGTGAAAAGGGCATCCTCCTTCTCCTTATCATAAACCACCAACTGCCCGTTGGCATGTGCGGCCATAAACAGATTCTCTGAACCAGGAACCCATTTGATATGGGTCACTGGAGAGTTGTTGATGACACCATTCTTGTTGATTCGGGCGTACTTCTGTGATATAGGCTCGTACCACAGAATATCGCCAGCCGACGAGCCCAAGGCCACATCGATATGCGCGGCACTTTTGGTCAGCTCGTTTACGTCATGGCTTAGCATATGAGCTTTTGTAAAGAGAATCTTAGCCAGAGGTTCGTCTTTTTGTTTGGAGCTGAAATCAAGCCACTGGAAGGCGCGATTGATGTTCGCGAAAGCAAACAATCCTTCTGGGTTACGATCATTGAGCCGTTTTGTCGAAGCCTCATGAGTAATCACCCTAGAGACAAATGATGAGCTGCTTTTTAGGATGTTGTTTTTCGGCTTTCGTCTTTTAATTCCTTCTTTAACTGCGGGAGCAGCAAGCGCCGGGTTCCCATCTCCAAACGCCGGTGCAATCACACTTTCCTTCAAGGTAAAGACAGGGGTCTTGTTACGGGGGCCGATATTGAGTAGTGATAGCTTGACGCCGGATGTTGGAGGAGTGGGCACGGTCGCTAGGGGATTGGGATTCACGATGGGCGCCTCAGATGGATGCGGAGGAGGGGTTGCTAGATGTAAATCGTCTTTGAGAAGATAGGTCCCTATGGTAAACTTTGGTATTAGCATTGTATCAGGCTTATTGCATAGTTTACTTATCCTGACGCATTGAACATACCTTCTCCAACTTGTAGCGGACAGCCGCCCTCAGGGTGGCTGATTATATTGTTTGTCTCGACTACTGGGACGGCCATGCCATTCGATGCTCCAGCCGCATAGGCGACCGGGACCGTGTAGCGCGGGGGTGGCGGAGGTAAAACGCTGATTTGAAATGTCAGTCGGGATAAGGCTGTGACAATCACACGATAAAGGGTCCAAATATCAGCGCAAGGCGACATGGCGGACAAGCCAGGTACGGGACTCGGTGGGACGGCCACCTTCATAAGCAGGCAGAAAAGGGAATGGTTTGCTGAGAATCAGTCCCAGAGGGGTCAATCTTACAACATGGTTGCGACGAAGGGGACAGTCTCAAAAACGCCGATCAAGGGTCGCTATTAGCTGTCCTGGTGCAAACTGAACCGAACTGATCTGAACCTTGGGATCTAAGAGCCGCACCAATAACGGTGCTATCCGGGATATTCTGGAGAAAAGGCTAGAAGATCGGATAAGACGATAACCACGATCGAGTCCCCGGGTCCAAGAACCGAGGGGGAGATCTCAAATACAGCCCTTGATAGCGAAATACGGGCGGTAGATTGGTTGGTAGGTTGGTAGGCAGGTAAGGTGAGGTAGTAGCTGGTAGCTAATAGTCGCACGGGTGGTCGAAGATGACGGAGCCGCGGCACAACTGTCGATCTCTATTGATACTAAGGATTCGGAGGGCAAAGTCGGTTTCTAGAGATGGGGATTCTAAGGAATCTTCCTGGGTGATGTGACCAGACAAAATGCTGGCAATGAGGAGGAAGGGGGGGGGAAAGGAGTGAGTGGGCGTGGGCGCGAAAGTGAGTGAGGAGAAGAGGCGGATTCCGGGGTTGGCTGCTTTTTAGGCTTTCCTCGCGTGTCGGCCGGCGATGGGTCCGCGGGGCATTAAGTAAGTCGCAGCATCCATTGGATTGGATACATACTAGTAGTAGTTAGTAGCAATAAACAATTTAATTAACATCAACACTCAATACATGTTCTCAATCGCACTATATTTAGGTAGGTAGGTAGTCATTATAAATCATGGAAAGTCACAATGCCAATTACAAGGTACCTAGTTAGATAGCGTACTAAGTATTCCTTGCGCATAGCCAGTAAATGTTATCATTGAACCCCACTACCGCTGACTCTCCGCCAGATCATTACCGCCGCAGCTCCAGCACATACCACAGCCCCCAAGGCAATTCCCCAGGCCATCCACTTGCCTTCAACGTCTTCTTCGCTCCGGGGAAACGCTGTGCTAGGCTCCATGGCGGCCTCGGCAATGTGGACGAAAACTTCTTGAATCGAACTCCAGGTGGCACTGACGTGGAGGGGTGGACTCGGCATGTTCAGCATTGCGGTATATTCATGAGGTTGATACTCAGCCCGTTGTGTGGTTCGGTCTAAGTCCGCCTTGAGTGCAACAAACACGCTCGGGAGCTCCTCCAGATGAGGGTACCTAGACCGCAGACTTGTGATATAGGCAAAGGAGTCGGGATCCGACGAGTCGTAGGTGTAAACGATCACATCGCACTGGTCCAGCAATTTCGCTTGATTTTCTAGAATCGCCGGCTCTAACTCGCCCAGTTCATCCAGAATTAGATAGCATTGCTTGCCTCCTGGGAGCTCAACGGTGTTGACAGCCGTTCGGGGTTGTATGGTTGGGTGATACGTTGTGCTAAACCCGCGGGACAGGAAGGCATCAAGCAGCGTCGATTTTCCCGAGCTTGGGGCACCTAGGATATGCCCAAGGACAACATTTCGGCCGACTCTGCCTGGGCGCCGTCGCCGTTTCCGAGGTCGCGTGACCTTTAATGCCGCTGTTGTAGAAGGATTACTCCGATCAGATGATTCAAATCCTAGGTAGGCGAGGTACTCCAAGGTGGTTTTAGGTGATGTGAACGTGGTCATGCTCCATTGTGCGAGCCATCCCTGCAGGGTAACATGGCCAGCTTCGTTTCGAACCGTACAGGACGGGAATGAGCCATCAGCCCATGAAGCCGGTAGGCCGGGGGTAGGGGCGAATAAAGAGGCCAGCTCAGCCTCGTTCAAACCTCCTACATTGTCCTTGTCCGATAGGAGGAAAAGATTAACAAAGAACCGATACCCTTCTGGGGACAACTCCGCTGATGCGAATGGGGGAACTTCAAATCTCGGGTGAAGAAAGCTTTCCTGGAGCGACAAATTGTCGGTGTATTGGAATGCTCGTAGAATGATCCAAACGGTCTCATGTCGTCCTTTCTCCGCATACATCTTGTTGAGATGTATAAATCCACGACAGTCAATCCCGATAGGCGTGACTGAGGCCGGATATGATTTCTGGATGGTTTCCTTGATGTGGACCAGGTCGTCTTCACTGAGTGGCTTCTCAAAACATCTCATTTGGAATTCCTCAATCTCCTTGTCCGAAAGATAACCATCCCGGTCTTTGTCGCTGAGGTAAAAGATGCGCTGCAAAGCTGCGACAGCTGCAGGTTTCAGTGAAGACTCCTTGGAATCAAACAGCGGTGCAATTGGATGAGTGACTGCCTTCTGGCAAAGGAAAAAGGCCTCGTTAACATTTCGATGCTCACGGGCGCTTGTGCGAATACACGAATCAATTTCCTTGAATTCCGCCATCAACGGTAGCATTTCTTCCTCTATGACTTGAGTTTCACCATGGTTTGTGGCGAGGTCAGACTTGTTGGCGCATAGCACCACGGGCACATTGACCCCAAGGGACCGGAAATGTGGTAACCAGAAGAGAGCCACGCGTTCATAGCTATAGTGATCGGAGTACACTAGTAAGATAACGTTTGATTTCCGAATTTCCCTTGCCAGATTGTTTCGCTCCTGTGGAAGAGCAGAGGTGTCCACCACCGTGGTTGTCGTTACATTTTCAGGGGTTCCGATCGTGGGGGGGATCGTGATCTGAGGTAGGATAGGTTGGATCTTGTGGGTGACGAATACGCCTTTCACGAGAGAAGTGATGAGGCTGGACTTTCCGGTGCCCTCGTCTCCACAGACACATATACGTACTGGGACAGAAGGGTCGTCAGTATCGGTGGAGCCAGATAGCAGGGTTCATTTAAACATATCGCACCTGTAGCCATTTGTGACAAAGATTATAGAACGCCAATTTCAAAAAGATTTCAGTACTCAAGGCATGCCTCCTCAATCTGTCGATGTCGACGCCATACCATAAATCGTCGGGGGTAGCTGAGAGGCCATGATAGGTATTATCACTATCAACTGGGAGAGGAATTACCAGCTTCCCCGATTTGCGACGATCGTCGGAGAGTCGGCAGTGGCTGGGCCGTCTTTTCATGCCTCAGGTGTCGGTGGAAAAAAAAATATTCAGGAACCGATTTCTTGTGAATCGATTGTATAATATTTATCGAAAATAACTAGGATATATTTATCTGAATTAGCATTTAAATTCTTTCTTAATGTATGAATTATTTTTTTCTCCAACCAGGATTCGGATTGGTAGTCGCTCCTACAATAATGAGTACGACTTACTACTACTATAAACTATGGCTTTTGCTCAGCCACATCCGTTATTATGCGGAAGGCGACCACGTTCTGTCTGATCCCCATATCTTCTTATTCTGTTTCTTCTTCTTCTTTTTCTTTACCAAATCTGACACGTTCGATCCCTGAGATTCTAACGCTTCCTGTGCGGATATGGTATACAGGCCATCTATTGAATCGTGACGTTGTTATTGGTAAGGGCATAGTTCCTGTTTCGGTCGTCATCAGTCGTACTAACGTTTAGTCAGGCCCACATTCGGTCGCCCCCCCAATCTGCTTGTTGAACCTCCCTGTTACTTATCGAACACCGTTCTATCGCCCCCGTCTCCCTGCAAACCCAACCAAACCTAAACCCTCCTGTCAACCTCTTCCTTCTAGGTTTCAGTGAGCTCAGTAAAAATGCCTCTCGGGATAAACAATCCCTTGCCCTCGTCGCTAGGAAGTACGTCTTTTCCGCATCAGTCCCAACTTCCCCGCAATTCCCGGAGAGGGGAGTTCCTTGAGGTTCCGTGCTGACAACTCTCTTCTTTCCCTCAACAGGCGAATGCCGTAAGGCCGGTAAAATCCTCACTTCATTTGTCGACCCACGACAGTCCTTTGGTCCGGACAAGGTCATTCCTCCTGAGATCCTTGCTGGCGCTAAGGTAAGAACCTCCGAATCCTGAGGCGAAACCAAACCATTCCAACTAATCGCCTTACCCCCCAGGGTCTCGCAATCCTCACGGTCCTGAAAGCTGGCTTCTTGGGATCTGCGCGATTTGGGTCCGGAGTTGTTGTCGCCCGCCTTGCCGATGGTTCATGGTCTGCCCCTTCGGCCATTGCCACTGCCGGTGCTGGTTTCGGAGGCCAAATTGGGTTCGAATTGACCGACTTTGTCTTTATTCTCAACGATGCTGCGGCCGTGCGGACGTTTTCGCAAGTAGGGACTCTGACGCTGGGTGGTAATGTATCAATTGCCGCTGGTCCCGTGGGGCGCAACGCAGAAGCCGCTGGCGCCGCGAGTACTAAAGGTGTGGCGGCCGTTTTTTCATACTCGAAGACAAAGGGTCTGTTTGCTGGTGTTAGTCTGGAAGGAAGTATGCTGGTGGAGCGTAAAGATGCGAACGAGAAACTTTACAACAGCCGAATTTCTGCTCGCCAGCTCCTCAGCGGAACTATCCGACCACCTCCGGCCGCGGACCCTCTCATGCGTATATTGGCTTCTCGCGCATTTTACGGCAACTCAAGGGGCAGTGGTGATGCCATGTACAATGATATTCCAGTCTACGATGACCGCCATGACGATGTGGTGTGGGAGGGCCGACGGGGTGATGCATACGGCGAGGGAGCTCGGCGTGAGCGCACTGGCTTTGGCGATAGCAGTGATGATTACGACTACCGTGATCGTCCCCGCCGTGCGAATACGTGGGCTGACGATGTGTATGATCGACCTACTGGCGGGGGGCTAGGCCGTTCCGCCACAACTCGTCACGGTAGTAGCCGCAATGACTATGACAGCTTTAGCAGCCGCAGCCGCAGCAACACCGTTGATGACGATTATGTGTACTCAGATCGCAAGCCCACTCGCCCCACAGCCCCCAAGCCCGTCTTTGGACAGCGAACAGGCGGCGCCGCTTCTTTACGACAGGATCAAGCCATTGCCTTGTTTACTTTTGATGCAGACCAGGATGGAGATCTGGGGTTCAAGAAGGGGGACATAATCACAATCCTCAAACGTACGGACAAGACGGAGGACTGGTGGACAGGACGCATTGGCGACCGAGTCGGCATTTTTCCCAGGTAAGGACTGGACGAATCCGTGCTAGCCCGGCACCATATATGGATACATATACTGACATATGGGCCGCAGTAACTACGTTGAGACATCCTAGAAGGCTTAAGTGTCATACGCTGGCTTATGCGAGACGATATCTAACGACACCTTTACTTCCTTTGATTCTAAACGCATTTCTCCCATAGTGTGATATCGTGCTGGATATATCAGGCAAAGACATGTGATATCCCGTTTGTTCTGGAATTTTCCTTTTTCCCGTTTCTATTGTGAGCACAGGAGTTGGATTTACTGGGTCAGCATACCCAGGATGGAATCAGATAGGAACTATCGGCACCCAACGCCCTTGTATACCCGGAGTTGGAGATAGTATCTGGTTGTGTTACATCTCCATATCCCCCCATCCCCCACACATCTATACCTCCTTTCATCTCTCGATTGATTATTTCGTGATTTTCTTGTTCCACTCCCGCATATATCGGATCAACGCCCTCTTCCCTCTTCTCAATCTAGGCTTTTGGATGTTAGATTTTTTGTTTTTTGGATATCTATTGATAGTACAATTTGATTCGTGGTTTCATGACTTTTCCCCTGCATTTAGGATAACCAATCAACCGAACCACGGAAGATGAGAAAAACCATTGGAAACCTCCCATTAGTAATAGGTACGGTACCTTACCATGGACATGAACCACCCGGAGAGCAGGATCAACCAACCACCTTCACCAACATTCTTGCGAGGATTCGACGTAGGACGAAATTCCATTCCTTCGGTGGTTCATGCTTGTTTTGCAATACTCCGAAGTCATCAGACGCATTCTTTTACCCGGACCAATCGAGGTCCGGAAAGGGGGGCACGAGACCGCTCAAAGTTCTAAAATGTCAAGAGGGGCTTAGCAACATTCCCAATCGTCTGTCCGCATTGACTGATGTGACGGTATCAAGGGATATACGTATGTGTTCGGGAGTTTGTGGTACCCTGTCCGACCTCTTTACTCTATGGGGGTTAGTTAGTTGGTAGTACATTGCTTATACGGAGCCAACAGCCCATCCTGGTTCCATAAGACCACAAAGTAACCTTATCGTATAAAGAAACGTGATACACTGGTCTAGGGCGCTTTTCCAACAACGCGCCTGGGTTCTCGTACATTTATAGGGTTGGTTTCGAATGCATTCTATTGAATTTTATCTCGGGTTGATAAGACGGAAAGGATATGATAGGATTTTATCATCTTTATTAGCCCATCCCAAGAATTCCGCCTCATAATGTATACATGAGACTATGGAGAGACACGCATAGCAATGGCTGTTCTCCAAAAAAACGTGAATTACGTTTAGGTATTTTTCTTTTCTTTTTCTGTTTGTATCCCACATATATATTCGCGAACAACCATTCAGAGAGAGATATATTATCCAACTGGATCGTCTGGGGGCAAAAGCCAGATAGATGGTTGGAGGTCGGTATTGACAGACCATTGGAAAGGAGATAGGTAATGATGGAGCTCCTGTTCTCAACAAACAAGGGTGGATAACGTAATCCACAATCAAGCCGCCACCAACACGGCGAACCCCTGCATTATTTCCATGCAATCGTTGATTCGTGCAGCATGAATAAGGGGAAAGAGCCCTGACACCCCTGATATTTTACTTGGGTGGTTCCCTTGGAGTCAATAAGGGTGATGAATATACTGCCACGGAGCTGAGCTACCCGACCCAGTGTTAGAGAATTTCGAACCTATCAGCTGATGAAGAAAATCTCATAGGGAGTAGGGAGTACGTCAAAGGATGACTTTCGGGATCAGGAGCCAGGGGGCTAGGTAGTAGCTGTGACGACATGTTGAAACTCTGCGGCGGGAGATATCCACCATCAAGCGATTCTCCTTGCATGACTTGAGGGGAGATTCTGCACGGGACGACGCATGTAAAGGTGGATATATGTAGTAGAAAACTGGGGAGGGCAGGAAGATGGAGATAATACCTACCTCCCTAGTTACTGCCTATATAATATTAATATGGGACGAAGACCTGAGCTGGTCATGAGATACTGACATGCGTGCAAACCGGATCGGATGGCCCAAGGGTGTATTCTCCGATCGAGTGGACAAGTGGGTATATGCATTGTAGGACTAGTATCTAGTGCGACCTAGTTGGATTTTTAGATTGACCCATAGTAGCCTTTGGGCATTGTTGGGATATGTACTATGTATAGAGTACTCTTTCGGCGTATTGTTGGTGTTTTCGTGCCTTTTTTTGGTCTCTTTTCCCTGCCGTTGAAGCAGATGCTTAAGAGTAATAAATAGAAACCATACTAATGCCCAAGAGTATGGGGGTTACATGCTGATCAACGATCGTCCAGTCCACTGTGATCGCCAGTGGAGCAAAGCCGAAGTGACTAAGCGGGCAGGCTTCGCTGACAGATGATTTTGTTGTTGTTGTTGTTCATATGTGGTACTTTTCTGGAACAAGAATCAATAATAACATTTCTCATGTGGAATAATAATGGAATGTGATGATTTCAAGGCCTTTTTTTTTTTTTTTCTCTTCTCCTCCAGATCATCTGGTAGTTCGATCATGAATCTATTCCAATATTACTTGAGCTGATTTATTGGTATTAATACCCATGCATAATTATTAGTTTTTTTTTTAAATTTCTTTTTTCTTTCGTTGTTCCATCCACCGACCCAGCCAACCAAAACGGGCCCGCTCTGGTCTTTCTCTTTCTCCTGGCCTTCCCCAAACGGTGGTTTCCCTTCCTCACCTCATCGTTCCCGTCCACGGCCACCACCACCACCACTACTTCGTCTCTCATCCTTCGTTCCTCTCCTGCCCGCCGCCCAACTTGGCTTCAATCATATTCAGCCTCTCGTCACTTTTATTCGACACCCTCCCCTCGACTAAACCTACGCCTCTTGCATTCCTTTGGTTCCTGGATTCTCCTCCTCAACCTTCCGCCTTCCTCTTCCCTCTCCTCTCCCACCTTTCCCCCTCCTTCCGTGGTTCGCGAACCCGCATGATTATCACCTCCGCCATTACCTCCGGAATATATCGCCCAACTCTCTAAAGTCGCCGGATGCCTAGCCGTCATCCTCAGGTGTCCCTGCCTCTCCTCACCCTGGTGGTTAATTCTCTCCGTCAACACTTTCTCCCCGCTTCCATGATTCCATGACCGCCCTCTTTGCTTTGAAGCTCTCCCGCCAAGGTGGTATATTGACCTCCTCACCACGAGGCAAGACCCCGGTCGCCTTTTCGCCCTCCATCTCCTTTGGGATATCCTCCTCCTCAGGTTCCCGGTTAAGTTGCTCTCATGCAGGTGCGTCCATCTTCTACCAGGTCCTCTCTGTCCTGGGATACTTGCAATGTTCATCCTTTTCTTCTCCTACCTTTGGGCTCCTCATTCTCAACGAGCATCCTCCCTTTCACAAGCCCCAGTCTCATCTCGCCTTCTATGTATCTCTCCAGTTGAAAAGACCGTTCTCAGCAAATTGACCGGAGATCTTTTGCCGCTTACTCATGGGGACCCTGGGTAACTAATCTGATCTCCCTTTAGGCTTCACCGAGCCCCTCTGAGGCCAGCGGAGGATACGCGACGCGGAGAGGCCATGTGCCTCACCTGTCGATTAGTGATCCAAGTCATCATGTCACGGAAGCAATCGGTCACATGTACGAAGATGATTATGACAAAAGAAAGTCCCAGCGCCTTAGCTATCTCCCCTCCCCGTCCGCCGAAACCATCTCTATCATCCCACCAAGCCTCGCTGGCTCCTCATCTCCTTCCTCACCGCAGTCCTTGCAAGTGCAAAGCCAATTCAACGAAGCCAACAACCACCGCCAGACGAACGGACATCCTCAGTCGCTCCCCGGAATCAAGTCCACAGATAAAAGTACCCCGACATCCCCAAGTTCTATTCCATCGCCAGGTTCAGCCGACACTGCCACCACTTCCTTTCCACTAAATGATATCGACTATGAATCCAATCCGGCAGCTGTGGCTCAAGAACTCAATAATTTAGCCGCCATCAGACGCATGTCCATGGATGTAGCGGCAACCGGCGATCCCGATCTCCCAAGTTATAATTCCAACATTCCGATTGCCCCTTCCCCCTCCGCCGATGAAAATGATACCTCTCGATTATTTTGGGTCCCCGCTCGTTTGCATCCAGAATTAGCCCCAAAAGAGTTCAAGTCGTTCCTCGATAGCAAGGCGGATCACATCAAACGCAAATCGGGAGATTTTTCGACCCTCAGTCCGGATCGACAAGGGTCGACTGGTGGTCTGCGTCGAAAACGATCGATGTTGTCTAGGCAAATCGATAATTCCCAAGACTATCAAGATGGTGCCGAGCGGCTGGAGCGAAAAAGGTCCGAATCGACAAAGGAATCATTAGGCCCTAATTTGCAGCAGCTGGAAAACCTGGTGGATGACTTACAAAGAAATACCAGTCCTTCGTCGCTTTTGGATGGTGTCCAAAATCTTGCGGTATCCCCTGATGAGGACATGCCGATACTACCCCCTGCGCCCCCTGGACATAGCCTGAGGCGCTCGACAAGAACCCAATATAGAAAGGCCGGGAGTCTGAAAAAGGGCGAAAAACTCCCATACTCGAAGAGGGTCGGAAGACTATCAGAGTCGAACGACAGTGCTCCTTCGTTCATTCCCCCACCTGGGGAACAGCCCATTCTCGGCCTGACCAGAGTATCAACCGACCCCACGCCTACCCGCACACGAGCTCAGGCCCTCGCAAAATCTGCACAGGCTGCAGCATCTACATCTGAAGCTAGTAACTCCACGGCTGGGCCGGCAGCGGATTACCCACCTGATGATAACGATATATTGAATGAGTCGCCGGAAGATGAGACAGCAACTAGCACAAGTGCGCCTTCACAATCACGTCACTGGCATTCCCGTATCAGCTCGAATGGACGATCTACCTTGAACACTCCTCTGATCGAACAGAAGATCCCGGAAATTGTTGAAACGCCCCCTTCCGAGAACCACGAATCCTCTTCCATTCCCAGTGCTCAACAGATCTCTGCTTCAGGACGTGGGTCCGCTGTCCAAGACCCCTCTTCCAAAGGATCTTATTCTCATGATCAAAGCTCGGCCAAACGATTAGTACCTGGCCGCGGATATGCGAAGGAAGCTGCGCCTACCCTGAACGAGTTTGCGAACAGCCCAGAACCACTCCCAGGGAACACCACCCGAACAGATAGTCTTTCGTTCATCCCTACCCTCACCGAAGATCGCAAGCCGGAAACCAAAAAATCTAAGGATAAGAAAGATTCAGAAGGTGGCCGCAAATCAAGTTGGCACTGGTTGTTAGGATCCGAAGAAAAAGACAAGGAAAAGAAAAAGGACAAGGACAGTGACTCCAGGAAGATCAAGTCGAAAATCGTTGATAAAGTCCATGAGACGGCCCATGGCCTGCCATCATCCAACGATTCGAATTCACGTGGTCGTGACAGTTCTACTTTTGATCGGCTTGACCCAAAGTTAGAGGAGGAGCGCCGGAAGGATCATGTTCGCAGGAGCTCTGGAGATTCCAAAAAGGAGAAGGAGTCTGGCCTGTTTTCCTCTATCTTCGGCGGCGGCCGCAAGAAGAGTGGTGGAGACAGTCATCACAAGAAGAGCTCATCCCGGACTCTATCCCCTGACCCGCCTCCCCGCATACTGAAGCCTGATATCGATTTCCCCTGGACCCGGTTTTCAATCCTGGAAGAAAGGGCCATCTACCGAATGGCTCACATCAAACTTGCCAATCCCCGGCGGGCACTGTATTCACAGGTGCTGCTCAGCAACTTTATGTACTCTTACCTAGCGAAGGTGCAACAAATGCACCCGTTAATGTTGGCATCCTCGGCGGCACAAAGACAGCAAAAGTCTAGGGAGCAGTCTGAAGAATATTTACAATACCAACGTTACCAAGAGGTAAGCCTGTTCTGCTGGGCTTTATTCATTGTCCCATATTTTGCTCTCCGATTGTGCTAATCGCAACCTATCAATTACAGGCTCAGGATCAACAATACGGCGACAACGCCTACGATGAATCCCAAATGTACGATTACAATGATGACCCGCATGACCAGTATCGACCACATTCGCGGGGTAGTAAACAGGGGTATGAGAACGGGAATTCCTATGGCCCTGGCCATTATCAATATGGGCATTCGACTTTCAGTGATGATGCCCAGTTAGACGACGATGACGACGACATGTGGTGATAGGGAACAAGAGCATCCTCCTTTCTGCCACAGTCAAATTTTCTTCAGCGCGACAATACCCATGCTTTCGTGAGACCTGATCCTCCGTGGCTTTCTACAATGAACATTGTTTTTCAGCCCTTCTTTACCCATTACTTCCTTGATATGTCCTCTCTGAACAGTGGGGTGTCTCTTGCATACTCCGAAAGAAGAATAGACAAGCTCACACTCCACTGCCTTCATTATTTTTTACATGCTCTACTGTCTTCTCTGTGTCCTTGTTATATAGTACCCCCTTGGATACTGTTTGTAATAGGGCAGTGCACAACACGAATTTTCCCTGCTCTCTCTTTTGGTTTGTTAGCATAGCGCCTGGGGTCCATTGATTGGTTTTCCTTTGTTACTTTCGATTGTGTGTTAACAATACTGCTCTTCTTACTGGGACAGATTCAGTCCACCGCAATCACGCTCACGATATTTTAACGCCCCCAGCATTTCCTCTTTCTTTAGTTTGTGGCTTTTTCTCCCCCTGTCTGACTCTTAATCTGTAATGTTGGATCTGCCATCGGATGCCAACTTGACGGTAGAGTTGGCGGATTGTTTGTGGAGCTCGGTCGATGGCGGATCATATACTGTATAGAATTTCCTATAAATCGCATAGTTGGTACGAAAGTGCCGAGTTTTGTTGTTCTTCAATTAGTTCCTACCAAGTAGTAATAGATAATATCGACGCCTTTGTTGAGGGCTGCCACATGCGGAGATGACATCACGTGAGGATCGCCTCCCCACGACTCGCTGCCGTCATGCCGTTGGGAGCCTGTCTTAATATTCGCATTATCCTCCGGACTATCGACTTGCGCAAATACTACACCCCAGCTTGCTATAAGCACCCGAATTTCTTATACGCAGCATAAACCTCCCCCCAACACAACCAACAGAAACCACAAGTTACGTTTCCCGTCCAAGCAAATCCATCGCCATCAAGATGGGTGACGCCTACGAACGTGAACAGTATGTTCTCCCTACTCACCCAGCAAGATATCCCTTCGACCCTTGTCCTCGAGACGTTTATTCCATATCAAATGCTTATCAGCTGAACAACTCCTTCTAGACAGAACAATGCCCTCCTCAGTTCTCTATCGAGCAAAGTCTCGGCCCTGAAATCCGTCACCATTGACATCCACGATAATGCCCGGGATCAGGACACCATAGATCACTCGGTTCGTTTCTCCTATCTCAACTTGCATTGCCTTTTTGTTGTAGACGATATAGACAAGTGTCTCCATCGTCTCGGACTACCCCCCTCCCTCCCAGAAACCCATTCTAACTCATCTCCAAATGCAGAATCAAGTATTCTCGTCTCTATCTACGACCCTAAAAGGTAGCGCCAGCAGACTGACTCGCATGGCCCGACAAGGTGACACCGTCGCCGTTATGAAAGTCGCCGGCATCTGCATCTGCATTGGGGTGGCGCTTTGGGTGATACTGGGATGGATCTTTTGATATGTTGTGATATGGGAGTGATCGGTGCATGCGGATGTCGCGCTTGCCAATTTCTGGGGATTATGGGGGAGGAATCACAGCGGTTTGAGTGGGTCGGGGTTCGTGTTTTTGTTTTGTCTCGCTGGATCGAGATTGACACTCCCTTCTAAGCTTCTCCTCCCCCTCCTCTTGAACGGCTGGTAGAACCGATGTGCTATTTGTTCTTTAGTGTTGGTATTTGCCGCTTGAGCGATTCTTAGTGTTTGCTTTCTTTTGTGCCTTTTTTTTTAGGTGAGGCTCCGGGTTGATCTTGTTTATGAAGATTGTAATAGTACTGTGTGGTTGCGCGTGTGGTCGGTCGAGTGTACAGAGTCTTGTTTGGTTGCACGGCTCATATCTTTCTGCTTATTCTTTCGAGCAGAGATAGAGATACTCGGCGAGTTCTCTACTTACCGGACATAATTCTCTCTTGTTTGGCTTTGGTTTTCTGTTGCTGTTCATAGTCATGGTTGTCGAGGCTGGAAGTTACCTTAGTTAGTTAGCATACTATGCATATAATAATAACGACTTATCCATCTGTCTGAGTTGTTCTGAAATTACTACTCTTGACTTAAGCTTAGGTATGGATACTCTTGGTGTCATTGGATTATGTATTACTTAGCAGGTGTGATATTGCAAAGAATACATGAAGAATGACTTCCGTGTATCTCCTCGTGCGCCATCAATTTGTCTGCTATTGGTAACAGCCACCCGCACTCCTTTACTGGTGTCCAGGCGTGTCGATCTACTTGGGTAACGTACCATCTATCTAGGTAGCTACATAAGGTAGTGTACCAATAAATGGGTCAAATCCTAGCAATGAAAACCTAGGTAGCCAGTCGAAGGATAGATAGTTCAGATACGCATGCTTCACATGTGACATTTATACGATCCACAAAGTCCAAGACACGTCCTCGCCTCTCTTGGTGATCTATGCTAGGAAGAATCTGTCAAATGATCACCACCAGCATGTCGATAGCTGGTTTAGATAGCTTGCTCGCACGGATCTCGATTGAAAAGAAATAGTCTAGACTGCACTATTACCAGCCAGCCTTGGATAGGGCCCCCAATCACCCAACACTCCTTCGAGAGTCGAGATCTCTAGCTATTGTACTAGTGAGACGAAGATGTTCAGAGGATATTGCGATATCGATGATCGCGTCATTTCATGGGCCAATCATACCCATGTCGGAGATATGCCGGCAGAGAGAGTCCTCGCATACCTACTCGGGTAGACATAAACTCCCGGTAGACACTCCCTATATGGAATAGTAGAGGGAGAACCAAAAAGATGCTGCTAGCCATGTGTGACTAGTAAAGGCCTTCATTGGTTTGATTTGCTGGTGGCAGATCCTGATCGGAATACTACGCAGGTGAATGATAAGGGGTGGAAGTGGCCGCAAAAAACATTTTCCCCTTCTAGACGCCGGTGTATCGTAATCGACAGTACTGGAGTATTCGGTATCCTACCTAGTTTTCGTCCGAGGCCCTGAATTTTTTTTTTTTTTTTTTTTTTTTTCCCAGGCGTCGACGATCGAGTGGGACCAGTCCACTTCGGAAACGCCATCGTGTGTGCCCGCCACGATAGGCAAAAATGTTCAGGCACAGGTGTTTTTTCTTTACCCTTCGGGTAGTAGATAGGCCATCCCACGCAATTTCACAGACAACCATTCGAACGGGTAGCCCCATTGTATAGTGGGTAACTTGGGGGTCGACTCAGGCTGTATTGTCACCCAGGTCCTCTTTTTATCCAGGTTTTCTATTTATTAATTTTTTTTTTTATTTTTTTTTTAAAAAAAAAAGGGAAGAAAAGATTCTTGCTTTGATTCCCGAAACTGATCCCATCATTCCGATTTGCTATCAGTGACACCATTTACTGGGAGACGATAAGGAGCGCTTAAATATAAATACCTCCTATATAACCTTTCGGGTGGCTACGACTTGGCAGGACTTGACTTTCCCGAATGGAGACACCGAATGTTGAAATTCTTGCGGCCCTTTTTCGGCATGCCGAGGAGGGGGCGAACCGTCGGCATTCCGTGGTCGAGATTGGAATCGGACATTTGTACTCCGTACATAAGAGGAAATTTGGGATGGCGAAATCGTATTGCTCATAGCTTGAGATGTCGGTCAATTTTACCTTGACCCATAGCGTAATCAAAGTAGTCGTTGGAAGAGGCAAAACCGGGTTTCTTTCTTTTTGTTGCATTCCACTATATCTAAAAATGGATTTGGCTTTTGTTCTCTCATCAACATTACTACTCTATGTGTTAATAGTTTAATGATTTATGGTGTCGTAGACTTCTAGCTTCATGATGACACCCAAAAAGAGCAAAGTGGCTATGGATCTGGTCCTGTCTTAGTTCCGTCTCCGACCCACATTATTGTCTTTGCTGGCTCGATGAGGTACCTGATCAGCTTTTTTTTTTTTAACTTTTTCTTTTGGAACCCTGACTCTCCGAACTTGCCTGGACAAAGATAGTGCCATGATCTACAGTTGGTGTTTCTCTTTCTCGGAGAGGTCCGACCTCGTTGTTCAACTCATGTCGAGCATTGCAGACAGGCGAAACCCAGGTGATAACAGCATCCGGCCATTGAGATAGTTTACGATTGTTCGTATTGTTGGTTTCAAAACCTTTCAATCCTGCAGGACTTAAAGCTCGGTTGTGATATCATTGTTTTGTGTCAAGATGAGCTTGGCAATGTTCTAGGCTCCTGGAGAGGCGGGCCGAGCAGGTCGGTCGGTTCGAAGCAACGTCATGGACGCCAAAGTGGTCGCAGGGTTCATGGCCCATTACAATTGCTATGGATGATGATGACAATGTCTTTGTTGTTGATTTCAAACCGAGGTTGGAAGGAAAGAAGAAAAAAAACAGCAGACAAAGAAAAAGAATATTAATATTCAGGATGATAGTAGAAAGATGGATGCACACAGTTGCCGGCACTCGGAGAATGGGCGGTTTTCCCCGATCACATGCATTTTACCTCCGACAGTGCCCGAAATAACGTTATTATCTTGAATTATTACTACTGTCCAGCTAGTATTGGAAACTAACTGATTATTACCACTCAATAAACATAATAGCTTAGTTAACTAGCTTAATATCTATGGCATACTACTAGCCTTTTGATTTCCTAATTAGGATAATGGAATTATGGTATTGTGAGTCTAGATAGATTAGAAAGACCAGATCAATCGCGGGCGCACAGGAACAATTCCCATCCAGACTGAGCCTACATAAACCATGGATTTTTCTCCATCTATGACGTGCTGAATTGTAATCCCTCGTATGCATGGTATATATGCATGTCATAGAAATTGTATATGGTAGTACATTTAGATATTAAGTATTAATTGGTAGAAACCAAACTCCCTCCACTCCCTCCCAAACCATGTCTAATAAAAATAGGTTTTAGGTTATTTTTACAGTGTTGTAGTGATACCATGGGTTATCATGGCGGTGAGGAAATATCAACCACCAAGCCAGTCTCATCTTTGTTTCAGGAGCTATATCTAGGAGCTTTCAATGCACTTCTCCCCACTTTCATAGCCCCCAGTTCTCGACCTAGCTTAGCTTGAACTGCTTGAAGCGGCTAAGGGTCACAGCAACAATTGTGATCATGGTATGATCATGAATCACTAGCATACTACTATCATGCCATACCCCTTCCTATCTTATTGGAAGCGGGGAAACGTACGATATAATATAAAAGGAAATACGATCGCCGGACACACAGGGTTTCTGAACGAGTCGGACCTCCGAGACGATCATTGACCTGTGGGGCGGGGCATCCTTCTAGGTGATGAATATCATCAGCCTGCATATACAACACACACACACACACACTTGAGGTCGTCTGAGCAAAGATCCCGACGATAGCCAAGCGACAGCACTAGATCAAGAATGTTCCTATGGGACGTTTCATCCCATCGACAGGGCAGGGGGAAGGATCTGTTCTCCGCGTCTTGTCCCTACGTGGCCATAATGACATAACGTAAAACAATCAAGGGCCTAGGTAAATCGAGGATCATGGGGGAGAGATGATCCCGAGGTAAGGCAGAGGATAAACCAACAGCCTCATCATTTGGGTATTGTATTTCTGAAATCAACTAAGGATCATAGGATACCGAGCCATGACTAATAATTCCAGAAGTTCTCTCCTTGTGATAAGCCCACCGGGTAACCGGACTGCCGCCTAGGGCCGATCATCTTACGAAGAAGAACAAGAAAAAAAAGAAATAAAAAAAAAGATAAAAGTAAATAGTATCAATCCGTTAACGTTGAGAAATTCTTCTTTGTAGGGGGATATGGGAATTATTTCAACTACATTTATTCATCTACTTATTTATTTATTTATTTTACTTATTATTAGTATGATGATTGGTAGTAGTGATTATCTCTGATTGAGACCCGCTGAGCTTGTCATGGACTGGTTTTTTTTTTTT